>CM034148.1:812897115-813497115 GCA_019776745.2 Taxus chinensis
AGATGTAATTTCTGAAATGGATTAGAGTATGCTAGTAGAGGTTGTAGAGATGTACATTGTTAAACACTACACATTCTTTTATATAAAACTTTCCAAGCCCTTTTCAACACCTTTTTTTTGTGAATTTCCTGAAATTATATTGGTATCCAAATAACTCTCATAACTATTTGGTTGACTTTTTACTTTCATTTTGTCTCTGATGCTTCACATTTCAAGTTGTGCACCTCGTAGGGTTTTTCATTTAGTACTTTTCATAGATTGTAGTCCTTCTACATGTGTATCACACACCTTGTAATTCTTTCGTGTACCCTTCTGTAAATGCCTTCCAAATCAGCTAAGTTTCAGGTGTTCCTGTCATGCGCCCTCTTTTCTTTCTGCCATTGTGTGCCCTTCCTCAATTATATATCTGTTCCCTCCTCACTATACTTGTCTTTCGCAAGTATGCATTATTTTCTACAGTGGCACATGACACTTACGTGCACGCATTCTCTCTACTTTCTTCTCACGCGCTTGCATCTTGCTGCACACCTCGCTTCCTTGCTGCAATCCATCTGTACGCCCTCCTCACATGCCAAGATACAACTTGGATTAGATCAGAATCCTCCTCGTGTGTCTCTTCAAGACAAGCTAAAGATCAATCGAAAAAATGGAGAAAGGCTTGATGTTTTGAGAATTCACATTTTTGGGGATCTCGGGGAAACCGACCGTGTAAAAAACAAAGAAAACTAATTCGGTAAGTCAAAATTAAGCCCAAAATGATTCAAACCAAAGAAAATAAATGGACTCATTGAAGGTGCCACATTTCAACTCAGTGCAATTCCAAAAAGTAAAAGTCTAAGAGCCAACAAAAGCCTCCATGTCCTTCATCAACGCAACTCCAAAGGTAAAATCATAAGGCAAACCCCAAATGAGTGTATTCCCTCCATGTGGTCAGATCCTGATAAAGTTTCAGCTATTTTTGAAAAGTATAAGCATGGGAAGAGCTAGCAGAAGCCTCCACATGCCCCATCAGTGCAACTCCAAAGGTAAAATCCAAAGGCAGTCCCAAAACGAGTGCAGGCCCTCGACATGGCTAGGGTCCAACATAGTTGTTCCTAAATAGAAGAGACTTAACCAAAACACAAAGAAAGCAGAGAAGGCTCGTGGATGGTGCCAAGTGTCACCACGTCGCATTCTCAGGACCCTAAAAGACAACAAAAATCTTAAGAATGTGCGGGGATTCCACGAGGATCTTGCACGGATAGATTCTAAACCCAAAGCAATTTGGAAAAGATTGGCGGAAGATCAATTCAATGAAAGATGAATCATGAGGCCCACCAAGAATTTTAAATATAGTCCACCATTTTTGAGGCTGTCAGGCTTCTCACCTACCACCATAATGAAGTATGGGCTTTCTTTTGTGCCCAATAAGGAACAACACATGGAAGCATGGGTTTTGCAGTAGAACCCATCATTGAGGCATGTGAATTCAATACTCTTTTGGAGTGGTTGAGGTAGGCAAATTCAATGCTCTTTTGGGGTGGTTATGGCAGGTTTCGATTTATTCTCTCATTTCCCTCTCATATTCTGGATATATATTTTGAGGGGAATTTTTTCAAAAGAATTGGTAATTTTTTTCTCTCTTGCCCCCTCTTTCATTCTTCCCTAGGGTTTCATGTGGAGCTTAAGCCTCCTCTCTTTGATCTATAATGGCATTTTCTTGCCTCTTTCCCACTAATGATGTACTGTGTGAACTCATGGAGCAATAAAATCTGTTTCGTGATGCATTTTTTCCGTCATTTTCTTATTTTATTGTCTTTTCTTACCTCTCATCATTGTAGGGTATATTGAGCATATATCTGATGACTATTGCCGGTTTTAGGAGATGTGTTTAGTGGGTTGAAGTGGTGTTCTATGTGAAATTTATCTTTGGTTTGTGATGCATCTTGTCCATCCTCTCTATTTCTCACCTCTCTCCACTTTAGGCAACTGAGATTGTGATCAACAACTTCCTTTTCTGGTGTATCACCACTTTAGTGTAGGCTCTATTTTCATATATTTCTCTCTCTCCCTGATCCCTTGGAAGGTTAGATTATGATTAGATAGTTTTCCTACATTATAGTAGCTTATGACGGGTAGTTTACGAAGAAGAATCTGGCTTTCTCTGAAGGATCATCTCAAGCCCACAAGTACCACGGCTTGAGAGATGGTCCAATGTTATGAAAATTACACTGGATACCCCATTCAAAATCAGGACATTCGGAGGATGTTGTAATTTCACATCAACAGTTTTGGCATTCCTGGTGGGACATAGTTTGAAGCACCTTACCACTTCATTTCGTCAATTTGATGTGTTCTTTGTGAGGTTTAGCCTTTGGAGGCACATGAAAAGCACATATGGAAACTCCATCTCGTCAATAACCTATTCTCTAAGTTGCACACTTTCCTTTCCATCCACTACCACCCATTTTTTCTTCCATCTCTCTCATTTTCTTCCATTCCATGAAGTTTTGCAATCATGACTTCATTCCCATCTTAGAATTCACAATTGCAGCAACAACAATGCAGTCCACCTCCAATGTATTTCTCAGCTCCTCCAAATCAGCATTGTATTCAGATTCATAACCATTATGCTTACCCATATGGGCAATGTCAAAACCATTTTGGATATGGAGCTTATCAAGAGCAAGGGTACGCATATGATGATAACATATATACGTTGAATGATGCCCTGTTAGAGAATATTCAAAGAATGGAGGCTGGCATGGTTCAGTCAAGGGCTACAACACAAATGAAATATTTCAAAATTGGTTACAAGGAATCTTGTCAATGGGAAGGCCCTTTTCCAAGACACTATAGCCCATAGGAGAAGCTTAACTTCATGGTTTAAATGTCGCCTCAACTTGCACAGTGGACCGAGGAAATAGATGCTTACAAGTTTGGTGTTAGATAACCTTGTAAATGGGTAATTCCACCAAATCATATCTTTTCTTTTCCTCATTCTTAATCAGTATCATTGTAGCAGTGTCATGAGTCTAGTTTCTCACTTTTTGCCCCAAGTGTTGATTTCCCTTCTCCATCTTCTAATCTTCCATCCCATCTTAATTATTTTTCCCTTTTCCCTTTGAAGCAATAATCCCCTCCAAATAAACAAGAATTTCTATCTCCTCCACCACTACAAGAAATTGAAAAATTAGTTCAAACCCCATCCATTCCTCCTCTTGCCTTCCCAATTCCATGTTGGGAAGAAATTCCAAAAACCAGTTAAGGAAAGTAGCAGGAAGGAGAGCCAAACAGAGAAGAAATGATCAAAATCTTGGTAATCTTGGCTCTCAGATTTGGGATTAAACAAATCCCTTTGATGGTTAAGGCAATGGAGGAGATCAAATTTGAAGAGCCAGTTGTGGCTAAGGCTGATTTTGTAGCAATAGTGGAACAAGAAGATAAGCAGTCTGTATGCTCTGAATGCAATGTCCATAATGGCACTTTTTCTAAAGAATATGTTGATCTAATCCAAACTACACAATCAGTCGGGACAAAGGAAGAACAATCATCTCCAAGTCATATTGAAGAGGATAAGCTAGAAGAGATCGAATTAGAGTTGAATCCACTTGATGAAGAAAGCATTATTGAAGATTTCTTTCTTTGATTTGAAGGGCCTGATTTGATTGATGAATCCATGTAAAAGGAGAGCATTCAAATGTAGTAGCCTGCATTTCACAACAGCCATATGGAATGAAGGTTGGAAGATCTGAATCTTCCTTGTTATCCACAGAAGGATGAAGGGAAAAAAGATGACACACATTGCATACCAATCATTAAGGTAGAGGATCATTTTCTTGCAGAACCACTGCAAAGAAAAAATCAGTATGCAAGTATCCTCTTCATCTAGGAAGGTTCGCAAGAAGACTCCATTTTTGGAATTAAATTTCAGAGCAATGGGCACATCCATCAGATCATAGCATGCCCAATCAGGTACTTGGCTTCATTGTAGCTAAGGGAAAAGCCAAAAATGGTCATGTCCATTTCAGGGCATGAGGACGATATACAAAGCACCAAAGGTCACCATTAACACCTCCAGGAGTCCAATGTCAATCAACTTGAGGAGTTATTTTTGATTGATGTTGATACTTTGGTTATTTGGGTGGAGGATTTGCCTCTTGTTAGTTTTTCACTCATAATAACATCCATGTTCAACAGCAAATCATATACATGGCTGCCTATTTCAAGAAATGGAAGCTACTTCACCCTGCCAGTTTTAGGATTTGTTTGAGTTCCATTTTACTTCTGGTTAGCATAGATTAGGTAGTTTTATTTTCAAGAGAATAAGTTCTTGTGCACACTCTGCATGCTCCACCTGGGGTATGTATGAATTTTAGTTTTGTACATAGCATGTGTTGTGGTTTTTTGTTGCTCGTACATAGTACATTGAAGGTAGCGCTTAGGGAGATCAGCTCCAGTTCCAATAATGTTTCAGGTGGCTCAGGGATAGGATTTCAGAGATTCAAATCATAATTATGTTTATTAGGCTTGAATTCCATACCCAATGGATTTCCAAGGATACTAGTCTCTTTATCTAGTAGGCAGATGGCCCCTAAAGTCACCAAATTGTTATCCAAATAAATCTCCTAGCTATTTGAGATGAATTTTTACTTTCATTCTGGCTCTGATGCTTCACATTTCAGGTTGCACACCCGTATGGTTCCTCATTTGGATTTTTTTCATAGTCTGTATTACTTCTGTGCACCTCACACACCTTGTTATTCTTCCATGCACCTTTCTACAAATGCCTTCCAAATCAACTAAGTTCTGGGTCTTGCTGTCGCACACCCTATTTTATTTTTGTCGTCATGTGCCCTTCCTCAGTTGGATATCTACGACCTTACTTCCATACTTTTATTTCACAAGTATGTGTTCTTTTTTACGTGTGTGCACACCTATGCATGTGAATTTTCTCTCCTTTCCTCTCACGTGCTTGCATCTTGGTGTGTGCCTCACTTCCTTGTTGCAATCTGTCCATGTGCCCTCCTCACATGCCAAGAAGAAACTTAGATAAGATCAACTTCCTCTTCACATGCATCTTCAAGATAGACCAAAGCTCAAGTGAATAAATGGAGAAAGGCTCGATGTTTTTGAACTTCACATTTTGAGGGATCTCGAGGAAACAGATGGTTGAAAAAATGAAGAAAACTAACTCGGTAAGCCAAAATAGAGCCCAGAATGATTCAACTCAAAGCAAAGCAATGGACTCATGGAAGGCACCATGTGATAGCTCGACACATTTCCAAAAAGTAAAATTCTAAGATCCAGCGGAAGCCTCCATGTGCCTCATCGACGCAAATCCAAAGGTAAAATCCAAAGGCAGTCCTCAAACGAGCACAGTCCCTCCATGTGGTCAGATCCTGATAAAGTTGCACTAGATGTTGAAAATTATAAGCATGAGAAGATCCATCAGAAGCCTCCATGTGTCTCATCGGTGCAAATGCAAAAGAAATAATCAAAAGGTAGTCCCCAAACGCGGGTAGGCCCTCCACGTGGCTAGGGTCCAACACAGTTGCTCCTAAATAGAAGGGACTTAGCCATAACACAAACAATGTAGAGCAGGCTTGCAGATGGTGCCAAGTGTCAGACATGTCACATTCCCAGGACCCTAAAAGACAACAAAAATCTTAAGAATGCATAGGGCTTCCACAAGGATCTTACACAAATAGACTCCAAACCCAAAGTAGTTTGGAAAAGATTGGTGGAAGGTCAATTCAATGAAAGATGAATCATGAGGCCCACCAAGAATTTTAAATACAGTTCACCATTTATTAGGAAGTCAAGCTTCTCACCTACCACCATAATAAAGTATGGGATTCCTTTCTTACCCAACGAGGAACAACACATGGAGGCATGGGTTTTGTAGTAGAACCCATCATTGAGGTAGGTGAATTCAATACTCTTTCAGGGTGGTTGAGGCAGGTGAATTCAATGCTCTTTTGGGTTGGTTATGGTAGGTTTCGATTTCTTCATTCCTTTTCCTCTCATATTTTGGATATATATTGTAAGAAGGGGCATTTATTCAAAAGGGTTGGTAATTTTTTTATCTCCTACCCCTCAATCTCCTTCTTCCTTAAGGTTGAATGTGGAGTTTATACCTCCTCTCTTTTCTCTGTAATGGTGTTTTCTTTCCTCTTTCCCATTAATGATGTACTCTATGAACTCATGGAGAAATAAAATTTGTTTCATGATGCATTTTGTCCATCCTTTGCTTATTTTATCATCTCTTCTTTCCTCTCATCATTGTAGGGTATACTATGCATATATCTGATGTCTATTACATGTTTTTTGAGATGTGTTTAATGGGTTGAAGTGTTGTTTTGTGTGAAATTTATCGTTGGTCTGTGATACATCTTGTTCATCCTCTCCATTTCTCACCTCTCTCCACTTCAGGAAGCTGAGATTATGATCAGGAACTTCCTTTTTTAGTGTATCATTGCTTTCATGTAGGCTCTATTTTCATGCATTTCTCTCTTTCCCTGATCCCTTGGAAGGTTAGATTAGGATTAAAAAGTTTTATTGCATTAGAATATCTTGTGGCAGGTAGTTTAGGAAGAATAATTTGGCTTTCTTTGGAGGATCATCTCAAGCCCGCAAGTCCCACAACTTGAGAGATGGTCCAATGTTATACAGATTACACCGGATGCCCCATTAAAAATAAGACCATTCAGAGGATGTTGTAATTTCGCATCAACACATATACAATGAGATGGCATCTCTGAGAGAATTTTTATTAAATATTTCATACATGTTTTGCATTGTTCCTCATTTTACATAAATATCAAAACTTTTACATTTGAAAAAATATAATTTCCATTAAATGTTTATATGGATCTATTAGGGAATTTATAATTAATTAATCAAAAAAACAAATACCACTTCCATTATAATTTGATGTGTGTTTATACCGTACCTAAAGCTCATGTTTTATATGTGCTAGAAAATATAATGCAGTTTTGGATTTATAGGTACCAATTGCATTTACATAAAAGTTTCCAAGGCCTTTTCAATAACTCACATATTTTACTAATTTCGTAATATCATTTCATTTCATGATATAAAATATCTTACAAGATATATGTTTAATAGTTCATATTCTTGTGAAAACTTAAAAGTTATAATTACATATCAAACAAAAATATTTGACAAGAAACCACTTTATATTATATTATGATAGATTTCCATAACTTATTATGAAACTCTTAGTTTTCCATTGCCTAAGGGTATGCATGCTAGAATTAAATTGATCATGATAATTCAGATTTCTAAAGCTACAATTATAATAATATAATACCAACACTAACACCATCCACAAAAAATATGAATCTCACAACATTATGTAAAGAGGGTCGGTTCAAGGAGACACTACACATTTTACTTACTACATACATAACCCATTGACTACTTTAAAAATATGTATTTAGTCATCAAAAGTAATATTTATAGGTATTTTTAGTACAAGTATCATGCATATTTATGTTTGAACTTCTTAGGTTTTTTAATGGTCGGTTTACGTGATATTTAATATTATATTACTAGAACTAGCTTATTTTTCATGTGGAACAAGGAACCCCATTGATGAATACAAGGAGTGTAACCTTGATATGGATCCAACTGCAAGAGGTTGAAATACCCTAAAAACACACACACAAACAATTTTGTAAAAAACAAGAAGCTTCAAAATAATTTTCTTCTAATTTTGAAGTCCACACTAATATTTTACAACCTTAAAATATTCCCTTTATTTACCACTACCTCTTAGAAAACCATAAAATATTAAAAAACCGTAAAAAGTAAAACACCTCGGATGGACCCCAATTTTTTCGTACAAAATATACCTTTATAAAATAGAGAAAAAATGTTAAAACTCTCAGTGTTAAACAAGTGCTAGAAAAAAACACCAAAAAGGTTTGCAACTAATTTTAAACACACTAGATGAATGAACTCGGGCCCCTAAAAAATGACTTATGAGTCACCCAGAGTTTTTGAAAACATTGGCACAACACAATACTAATAAAAATATAACACCCTGGAAAATTTCAAGATGATCTGACAATTGGATCAAAAGTTATGGTATCTAGAAGTTATGCTCCTGCATCATTCTCTCTTGGTTGAAAAGAATTCTGCTTTTGCAAATTCAGTTGATGGAACTCATGAAATTTTCCTCTTTCAATATTTTTCAACACCCCACTCAGTAATCTAGGTATTTTATTGCTATTGCAAACCTTCCTAGTGTACCAAATATCTATTGTAGCTCCCACACCTAGTAGTGACTGTCTTTTGGTCTAAGACATGAATTACCCTCTCCTTTTTCTTCTTCGACATCTACTGCTCCTAGTTTATTTATTCCTTCTCCAAGAAATTTTTCTCATAACCTAGAAAATTAGATAAGTTAGAAAAAATAAAAAATTGTGAAATAACAAAGGTAACAGGTATCTCCACCTTGTAGGCATTGTCACTCATTTTCTTCAGAATCCTAAATGGCCCAATCTTCTTATACTTTATTTTATTATATGTCACCTTTGGAAACCTCTCCTTTCTAAGATGAAACATCACCATATCTCCTTATTCAAATAAATTTACTCTACTATTATCATTTTCACCTACTTTATATTTTTCATTACTAACTTTCATCTTTTTCCTCACTTCTTCGTACAATTTTAGCATGTGTTATGTAAATACTTCTACATCATCATTGGTTTTAGCTTCACTGGGTAGCACAATTTTTCATATCTATGACTCCCTTGGGGTTCCTACCATAGAAAATCTCAAAAGGATACCTCTCTGTTGACCTATTTACCGAGTTGTTATAAGAAAAATCAGCTTGTGGTAAAGCCAAATCCCATTGCTTCTGTTTTTTCTCCAACTATGCAATATAGGATATTTCCCAAGATTTTGTTCACTACTTTTGTCTTCCCATTAATATGGGGGTGATACACACTACTGAATTGTAGTTTTGTACCCATTTTACTCCACGAAGCCTATCAAAAGTGACTCAAAAAATTTGTGTCCCGATTTGAAGTGATCATTCTTGGAGCTCCATACAACCTAACGACTTCTAAAAAACATATATTCAATTTTGGAATCATTATTATTTGTCTTACACGAAATGAAATGTGTCATCTTAGATAATCTATCAACTAAAATAAAGATAGAATCATTCCCTCATTGTGTGTTAGGAAGTCCTAATACGAAATCCATACTTGAAAATCAGCCCATGGCCCTATAGGGACATGTAATGACATATACAACCCAGTATTCTTGGGATGGAACTTAGCAATTTACAACACTCTACATATTGATATTAAGCTACTTATTTCTCTATTTACCTTTGGCCAATAATACTTTTGTACCACAAGAGCATTTATTTTACTTGTACTAAAATTTCCAACCAACCCCCAAGTATGAAATTATCCTATAATAGTTTCTCTAACTTAACCAAGAGAAATTTTGATTAAACTAAAATAGAATATCATAGTCTAATATAACGCTATTAAAATTAGTGAATAATAAATAAATGAATGCTGAAATACTCCCAAGAAACTAAGTAAATAAAATTTGAATCCCTATTATGTAACGAGGGTTAGAAAGGTCGTAGCTGATTCACTGAGCTTGTGGGACTGTGTAACATTGGAGACTAACTAGACATGAGAAAAAAAACCATCGAAAAGGGACTCAGGAAAATGCACATTTGATCTACTAAGTAGACTGGGGCATCTGGAGAAGGATAGGGATGCTTAGGGCACCTCGGCCTGAGATGTGGGCGCCTTGCTCTTTGGAAATGACTAGAAAACCTCCTCTGAGGTGTCGTTAAATGATCACCTATGTTTTCTTCCTATCATCTATATTTCATTGAAATTTTTTGTATTTTTTCTATAAATAAGAGATGAAGGAAACACCTATAAAACCCTAAAAAATAAATATGCGTATGAAATGGGTCTATGTTGGTGCTCAAAATTATCTCACCCCATTTGTGCCCTTGAAGATTTATTGATTCATGACCTTTATCATTTTATCCTTCCCTCGTATTGTGTTTTGGCCAGTCTTTGTTGCCATTTTAATCTACTCCTGGGTCAGAAGATCATGTGTGGGTCCGTATTTGTCTCATGGTTCCTTTGTTCCTCTGGAAAAGCTCTATATTTTGAGTCTCCCATGCTCCGTTCCTTCAAAACTCACATTTTCCTGTTTCCTCCATTTTCCACAGTCAAGATCTACTATCTCCCTATCATTTTTTCCCTAAATACTTGAGGAAAAATTAATTGATGTGTCCCTAAGAATCATGTTTTATCCTTGCAACAGTTTAAATTTTTTGTCCTTGAAGAAAACCTCATTTTCTGGCTCGAATGGATGTTTGTCTGAGTGTTTTACGGTTTGACGGGTGTTTTAGCAAGTTTTCCCCGCAGCTCCGCCCTTGAGAAAAATGAAAATTTGCATCCATGTGGAGGAATCGACACTCGTTTAAGAATCAAATTTTGTGTTTACCTCTTGAAGTAGCATAGGGATGACACGTGGAGGGCTGGCAAGAAAGAGACTTACATGGAGACTTCAACTAGGTTTCCCATACTTACACAAAGCCTCAACAGGTTTTTGGGAATGTGCCAATACACGTGGAGGAATGACTGCTCATTTGAGAGATCAACTTTTTGGTCTTGGCTTTGAAGTAGCATCGAGGAGGACACATGGAGGGCTGGCAAGAAAGAGGACACATGGAAACTTCCGATAGGTTTCCCATACTTACACAATTTTCAAAAGGTTTTTAGAAAAGTCCAGTACATGTGGATGAATGGTGTCTAATTTAAAGACCTAGTTTTGGGGCTTTGCCTTGGAGTAGCGCCAGGAGGACACATGGAGGCTTCCGTTGCTTGGCTCGGACTTAGAAAAATTTTATGCAAATGGATACAGTTTGGTGGAACAGGACACGTGGTGAGCTCACTGCTCATTTAGGGTCTCTGCTTTGGGTACCATCTTGAAGTTGTGCCATGGAGACACGTGGAGGAACTGCGCATGTTCGGGGATCGGCCCTTGAGTTTCAAATTGAAGAAGTGCCAGGCTGACATGTGGAGGCTTCCACTTGCTTTCCATTTTACTTAGACTTTTCAATGGCCAAAAGGAGACTACCTCAGAGCTTGACAAGTGGCACCTTCCGCTGAGCTTCAAGCCTTCAAACATATTTTTTCCAGGAGCAGGACATATGGCGAGCCTGCGCTCATTCAAGGTATCAAATTTTTGGGACCGCCTTAAGGTGTGTCGTGGTGACATGTGGCAATTTGAAAATTCATAGGGGGCTAGGGAGGTAGACCATCAGAGGAAATTCAAAATTTTCACCTCTTTGCTTCATAAAGGTTAAAATAGCAAAAATGGCCCGCGAGCCCGATGGGAAATAGTCAACGTTTTTCCCCCGGTCAATGGCAGAGGTGCGAGACCCGTGGAGGAAAAATTGGAAAATTTTCCTTTTGAGAAAAAAGAATTAAAAGTAAAAGGGGAAGCATAGTTCTACTGGGACCCACGTTGGGACATGTGTCAAAATTATTTCTCAAGGGCGGAGCTACGGGGAAAACTTGGAAAATTTTCCTTTTTCCAAAAAAGAGTCAAATGGAAAAATTTCTCTACATTTATTTTAGGGCCCACCTCAGGACACGTGTCAGGCCCATTTTCAAAAGTGGAGGCGTGGAGCAAAATGGGAAATTTTTCCATTTTTTCAAAAGGGTCAAAAAAGGTCAAAGGAAGCCCCTGAGCCTGTTTTTGGATCTTCCACGTGGATGACCCACATTCAAAATCAAAGATCAATTGCTGCTGAGCGTCTAAATCTGATTTTCCCCCCATTTTTTCTATAAAACTCCTGGGAGTGCAAGTCTTCATGATTTCTTGTCTATTTTCTACACGCCAAATAGAGGAGCAAGTTAATTTTGATATCTAGAGTTTGGTGGGAGAGATCTGGAGACGTATTTTTCCATTAAAATGGTCTAGACTCTCAAGCCCGATCTGGTTTTCTATTTTTCTTCTCCTAAGCATGTAAGGGGTAAGATTTTATTGATATGGGGTAGAAGTGGTTGGCGAATGGATGGAGGTGTGTTTTTCCCAAGAAAAGAGTTAAATGTGGGAAGAAATTGAAGAGATTTTCCCTCGAGCACCTGGAGACTTTTACAGATCTGATTCTACGAATCACAAAAGAATCATGGCAATGCACTGGTGCATTTAAAGTTTTTGTCTTTTTAGAGGAAGGGCCTCTATTGGAAATGATATAAAGGGCATGAATTCATCGTGTAAATGGTTGGGAGTTTTTGGAAAGATCAGGACTGATTTTCTCCAGCAGAAAAAGTATTGACAGAGCCCATCCATTTTGAGAAGCCATCTAGAGAAGCCTGTATATCTCTCTTTGTGTCAAATTTGATTGTGTCAAGGTGGTTGCAAGTGTACAACCATTGAAAAGATCTTTGAGATTGTTCTGGAAAATTTCCCTTGCTGATAAATTTGATCAAACTTTGAGTTATCTATGTGTCAATCTTGAGTAAAGTGTATTTATTTCATTTCTGAATGCATACAGGTAGTTTTTCTTGTTTCTATTGCAATCTTGTACCAAAATATAGTCCAATCACACATAGGTATCAGTCCTTGTGATAGTTTAGTGGCATCTGTAATTTCATTTCTCAGAAGAGCCTTCATCTGGGAATGGGATAAACTAGTTTAAAATCACTTTTCTTTCATTTTGTTGATAGAGATTCTCTGTAAGCCTCCTGGTGTACCTCAGGTGTGACTTGGTTTAAAATCTTGTTTCTTTATTGGGTCCTCTGACTCAAGCCTTCGTAACAGAATCCCACAGGTTGCGTGAAAGAGTGCTAATCTGGGCCTCCATTGAAGCACATATTCTAGTTGAGGAAACAATTTAACTTTTTGTAGCATTTTGTTGATTGAATCTTTCCATTTTGTATAAGCTCTCAAGGATTTGGTGAATTAAATACATCCTATCTCCCCTCCCACCAGAAATTCATTTAACAAATAGCTAATCCTACCCATATTACCCCTATTTTTTCTCTGTATACCCACCCAAGACCAAAATCCTTTTACTAAAGTATGCAAGAACTACATCAGGGTCTCAAATGTCTTTAGTAACCTTTTCCTTTGTTGTGAAGATATCTCCATGATCTGGAAGTAACAACTCATGGAGAGTTAGATCTGGTGTGTCGATCGTATTTTCCCCAAGGTCTTCTTTGTAAAATATATGCAAAAGAAAGGTACCTGTATCTTCTTTCAAATAACAGGGGTTACAATATAGTTTTTCTTACCTTGGTTGAAAAGAAACAACCTAAAATAGTTTTGATAAGATCATATCCTTTTTAAGGTGTTACCCATCTCTCCACAAATCCAAGTAACAAAGGGACAGTCAAATCTCCTCCCCAACTAGAAAATGACATATATTTGTGATCTCGTTGCCTGTAAGCTCCCTGTTGAATCTATGTTGCTGCTTGGTTTGAAAAGGAGAAACAAATTTGGGTACCAACACTAATGGCACCACTGTTTATGGGGATCTAATTTATGTTATCTGGGGACTTAGTTCAATTTAATCCACATTTATACGTATTTGAAGCCATATATATTTATCCCAGTCAAACAACACCATACATTAATGGCACCATTGCCAGGGACATTTTGAAAAAGTTGTTTGAGAACTAATTTTTTCATTAAGTTTATAGTTCACACTCAAAAATCCATTTTAAAAATCATCATGTGTTTAGGTTTGTCAGAGCTTTCAAAGTTCACAAAGTGGTGTACGAAACTTCTCTAGTTTCCACAAGTTTTGCAATGGTATTTATTGATAAATTTTGGTAAAGAAAGGGTTAGATTTTTTCATTTTCAGTTTCTAGTACTAACAGATCACTTTACAAAACATTTTTAGTGTATTTTCACAACTAAGGTCAAAATCCTTAATGTTGACGTCCCTTTTGATTTGATTTTTATAAGGACAAGTGTCTTACAACCTCTCTCAAGTAATATTTGTTACTAATATTTGTAAAGTTGGAAGGAAGAAGATCATTATTTACTAGGGATCCTTCTAGGCCATTGTTTCAAGAGTTAGGAAAAGAAAATTCAGAAGGAAGAAAATCCTGGAGATTTATGGGAGATCAGTAGACAAGAAGAGGGATCTCCATTGATGAAAGTGAACGGCCTGTCATTAAATACTACCATTCAAGTGACTCTGAATCAGGTAGCCTCTTTGTGGAGTTGAACTCCCCTAGCTGGAGGAGGGACCTTTATTTGATTTTGAAAGGTTTGCTTCACACTCTGCACCTATGTTTTACAAGGTTGATTGGGATTTCAAAGAAGAAAGGCCTTTGGGGGATCTCCATTTTGGAAAACCACACTCCTATGTTCCAAGGACCCTCTTGCCCCTTCATCAATTTGTCCCCCTCCAAGATTGCCTCCTTGAATCAATTATGGCTCAACCTATACCTCCATTTGTTATAAAAACCTTTGGACCTATAAATTTTTTTGTAATGGATAGTTACCAAAATGCAGTGCCTCAAGATGTAAGGAATAAAATTCCAAAGTTCCAAGGAAATAAGGCTATTACTGGGTGACCCAACATCTAAATCTCTTCCTCAATATGATGGAATATTTTGAGATTGAGCATGAAGATGTGTACATCAAATTGTTTGTTCACACTCTAGAGGAGGATGCTAAGGGACTGGTATAAAGAATTGCCAGATAATTTTGTTGATTCTTGGAGCTGAGATGAACAATGCATTTAAATTGCAATATGGTGATAGAACAGACCCTAGTTTTCTTCTATCATAGTTTTAAAAACATCAAGAAGAATCCCAGTGAGTCAGTATATGATTTTAACACAAGGTTCAATAAGACCTTAAGGAGATTGTCTGTTAGGATAAGGCCATGTGATGACTCATGCTTAATCAAATATATTAAATGCATTTGATAAAAAGGCTGCTTAATACTTAAGGGACAATAACCGTTGCAACTTAAGGCAAGCATTTCAACCATGGCCCTACATTTAGAGAATAATATCAAGGCAATTGGGGAACATCCAAAGAGGGATGGTGTGAATCTGGTTAACATAGAAAATCCTCATACAAGCAAGGGTGCTGATTTGCAAAAGGTTGTGATAACTTTGGCAGGGGCTGGTTAAGGAAATGTCCTACAAATTAGCCCAAGATGAGAAAGGAGTTGGGTAGAGTTCACAAGCAAAACACAAGCAAACAAGGTCAATACATATTTACAAATCATTAAAGGAATTGATGAAAAAGGAAAAAGAGTTGATGGATTTAGGAATAGGTAGCCTCAAGGTAGATAGAGCAGAATGGTACTTGATCCTTTGGCTACTAGAGTTGCTGTGGTGGAAGAGACAAAAGTCATTGATTGGTGTTACAGATATTTCATGCCCCATACTTGTTGTGAAGAAGATCAGAAATAAGAAGCAACTGATGATGATAAGAGTGCTGATGATGTTTGCATGATGGGGGTGCTCCACTAGCTCATAAAAAAGGGAAACCTCAATTGAGGTGATAAGTGTCAGAACTGCTACCACTTTTTGGGATTACATTCATGTAGAGTACATATTATCCCTCCCCTATCATACTTTAGAAGTAGATAATTTACAATCTTTTTAATTGTACCCTAATAATGACTTTGAATATGTAAGGGCTTGTAATGATAAAAAAGTATGATGGAGGAATCCCATCTAAGGAGGACAGGAAATTATTAATGAATGTTGTTGTGGGTCAAGAAAAGGAATATAGCACAATAAGTAAGGCTGTCAAAGGGGAAGGGCCTGAGGAAAAACCAAAAGCTCCCTTAATTTCTAACATTCCTGAGGAGGATCCTAGGAAAGATCCATATGCCCTAAAGCCCTGCAGTTTCAAACAAAAATCGTATACCCCCTCCTTATGCTCAAGCTATCAAAAATCATGTTCCACCCTATGAATGTATCAAATTTCCTTCCAATACTCCCTTGCCCAAGAATGTCCTGGGTATAACATTTCCCAAGTTTTAAGTCAAATAAAATTCTTTAATCCTGATTGTTGAGTTGCTTAGGATTTCTAAGCACTAAAAGAGAGCATTTTAATACTTGGGATTGAATGAAGAGAGGAACTGCCTTGGGGAGAAATGTGAACATTGTGGTGAATCCTCTAGTCATTGAAGAGTGTGAGACACCATCAGCATTAGAAGAGCTAGCTAAACCACCTAAGGTTTATTTGGGGACGTCTTTGGTATAATCTCATCTGGAATTTGGATCCTTTATTCACCACTCTGATCATCAAGGACAGGCCGCTCCACAACTTGTATGTTTGACTCAAGGGCATCATGCATTGTCATGCCTTTGGAGGTCATGAATGCGCTGAGTATTAAAAGAAAAAATAGCATATGGGAAGTGCATTACCATGGAATCCAGGGAGGTTCCGAGTAGTGGGATATGTGAAGGGTTTGGTGGTGCAGCTTGCAACCCACCTAGGTAAAACTTTAAAACTTGATGTTGTCATAGTTGATTGGCCAGCCAAGTGGGTTATGTTGTTGTCAAGAAAGTGGGCTACAAATGTTGGTGTTAGTGTCCAAAATGGACATGTCTTATGCCACCATCCCAGTTGATGGAAACCTTGTCAGGTTATATGGGGAGAAGAAAATTTTGCCCCTTATTAAGCATCCCAACAATGCATCCTATGAAGTATTATATACAAATGTTGATGATGACAACTTTGTGGGATTTGCTAAGGGGAAAAGAGCACAAGATTGAGGAGTGTAAGTTTCTTGAGCAAGTAGGCTCTCCTTGGACTATATTTTTTGATGGAGCTTTGTTCCAAACTTGGAAATGGTGCTCGGTGTTGTCCTAATTTCTCCAAGCCATGAAAGGTTATGTTTTTTCCTGTAAAATTAAATATGAGGTGTACTAAAAACATTGCTGAGTACGAGGAATTTTTGTTAGGTTTAAGAATTGTTTAGAAGTATGGTGTTAGGGACATCATTGTTAAAAGAGACTTAGAGTTAGTTTGTCAAGCAAGTCAAAAAACCTGTATGCCACAAAGAATCAGCGATTGAAACTGTAAAAGCATTCTAGTTTGGGACTTCATTGAGATGTTTAACTCCTTCAACATTGTACATCATGGCAGAAGGTTTAATGAATTGGCATAAAATCTTGTAGTTTTGGGGTCCCAGTTTGACAGTTATGTAGCATCCACTTATTGTGAATATGAGGTGGATGTAGTGACAAGACCCTCTGTCCCTAACAAATATAAAACAGTGGTATGTTTTTGATGATGAGGCTTAGGGTTAGGAAGGTTCCTCAGCAAAAAGATGGAGAGTTTGCTGATCAAAACATTTATTGGGAGCCAATGGTCTGTATAATAGAGGGGAAGGAAACCTTATTTGCGTAAAGGCATCATCTAACTAAAGACCAACATCATTCCTAGAGGGTTGGTTGGTCTTGAATAAAATTTTGATAATGTTGACTACATTATTAATAGGCATATGGAAGCCTCGAGGGATGTTGAGGAGCATTACCTTGGAATGAAGGAGAAACCTAAGGATGATTTGGTTAGGCAGGAGTCTTAACAAAGATGAATATCATTCATACATCCATTTTTTAAATAAATGCCAAGATTGCATGGCTTGGACCTATTCTGAGCTCAAAGCATATAGATAAGACCTGTTCTAGCATGAGATTCCCTTGGATCCTAGTGTAAAACCCTTCAGATAGAAAGTAGAGGCCAAATAATCCTCTGTTATCTCTCAAAATGCAAGAGGAGCTGGAAGAAGCTAAGGGATGGAGGAATTATCCAACCCACAAGGTATTCTTCTGGGTTGCCAACCTAGTGCCAGTAAGAAAGAAGAATGGTGACATCAAGTTGTGTGTGGACTTCAGGAATCTAACAAGGCCTCAATGAAGGACAACTATCCTTTACCTAACATGGAGCACATGCTGCAGTTGGTGACTTGGTTCTGAGTTGCTTTCTACTTTAGATGGCTTCTCTAGTTATAATCAAGTCATGGTGAAAGAATCAGAAAGGATCAAGACAACCTTCACTACTCCATGGGGAACATATGTATATGTTAGGATGCCCTTTGATCTGATGAATGTTAGAGCCACTTTTCAGAGAGCAATGGATGTTGCTTTTGCTGGTTACATCAATGACTTTATTGTTGTTTACCAAGATGATGTAACAGTGTTTTCAAGAAGGAGAAGTGACCATTTGCTGCACTTAGAGAAGATGTTGATCAGATGTAGGGAATATGGCATCTCACTCAATCCAAAGAAATGCCATTTTGGAGTGCAGAAGGAAAAATTTCTCAGTCACATTGTGTCACAGGAAGGACTAATGATTGATCTGATTGGAGGCCATCAGCAAAGTCCCAATTCCAAGAACCAAAAATGGAATTCAGTCCTTCTTTGGGCAGATAAACTTCATTAGAAGGTTTATATCAAACTTTGTTGAGTTGACTATCCCAATCACTTCCATGTTAAAGAAGGATCAGATCATCAAATGGGAAGAGGATGCCATCCAAGCTTTCAATGGAATCAAAGAGGCATTGAAGCATGCCCCTGTTTTAGCAGCCCCAGATTATAAGAAACCTTTCCAGCTATTTTCTTTCACTTTATAAAACACTATTGCTTATGTCCCATGCTATAAAAGGATGATGAAGGGGCTGAGAGGCCCATTGCCTTTTTCAGTAAGGCTTTACAAGGAGCAGAACTGAAATACACCATCATGGAAAAGCAGGCATTTGCCTTGGTCAAAGCAAAAAAGGTTTTTAGGCCTTATATTTTAAGTTCAAAAGTTGTTGCTTATGTTCCCCATACCATGGTAAAAGACATCCTGTCAGAGATGGAAGTCTCAAGTAAAAGATGTAGATGGGTGAATAAATTGTAAGAGTATGATATGGACATCCAAACCACGAAGTTGGTGAGAGGTTTGGGGTTAGCTAAGCTCATGGCTGAGAGAAACTTGTCAGACCATTGAAGTAAATGAGATTAAGGAAGAAAGGGAAGTTATTTTTGAAAGATTGATGAGTTCTGAGTGGTACAAGGATGTGATGTTCTATCTCAGACACTTAAATTGCCCCTGAGCATTTGAATAAGAACCAGAAAAGAGCTCTTAAGTTGGCTTCCCAGAAATATGTCATTACTGATTTTGGGTTGGCATGGAAGAACCCAGAGGGAGTCCTCTTAAGATGCATCACTGAAGATGAAGCCCCCAAAATAATTGTTGATCTCCATGGAGGAGTTTGTGGGGGTCATTTTGTCTGCAAGAGTCACAACACATAAGATCCTAAGGGCTGGTTATTTGTGGCTTACTATTTTCAAGGATGCAACCATGTTGGTCAGAAGATGTGAGAGTTGTCAGCATTTCTCTGGAAGGCTGAAGGCTTCAGGCTCCCTACCTTTGCAATCTGTATCAATTGAAGCCCCATTTAAGCAATGGGGAATGGACTTCATTGGTGATATTTCAGACCCTTCAAGTGTTGGCCATAAGTGGATTCTTGTAGCCACTAATTACTTTACCAAGTGGGTGGAAGAAATCCCCACCAAGAAGGCTACACACCAAGTTGTCATGGATTTTGTGCTAAATAATATTATTTGCAGGTTTGGAGTACCAGTCAAAATCATAGCTAATAATGCCATGAGTTTCAGGGCTAGACCTCTGGTGGCAATGTGTAAAGGATATGGGATCAATTTGACATATGCCTCTAATTATAATCCCCAAGGAAATGGACAAGCTGAGTCCAGCAATAAGAATTTGCTAAAGATTATCAGAAGAACCTTGGAGTTGAACAAGAGAAAATGGGGTGAACAGCTGAAGTTTGTTGTCTGGGCTGATAGGATCACTATCAAAAGAGCCACTGGAAAGAGTCCATTTGAGTTGGTATATGGGACTTAGGCCCTACTGCCCCTGCATATGAAATTATCTTCATATCAGTTCATTCAATAACTGGAAGATCAAGAAGTGAGTCCTCATGATGCCCGCATCAACCGGATTGTTGAGCTTGATGAGGAGAGGAGGGCATCTCACCAGAGGCATATAAGGTTTAGAGAAAAACTAAAGAAACTTGTTTAACAAGAAGGTCACTCCTAGAGCCTTCAATATTGGAGATCTTGTGCTATTATGGGATAGTAGGCATGAGGATAAGGGAAAGCATGGCCAACTTTGACTCATTGTGGATGGGCCGTTACTCCATTGACATCATAATTGGTGAACACACACCTTCTTCTTGAAGGATCTAGATGATGAATTTCTCGAATTGCCTATTAATGGTAGGCATCTGAATCATTTCTTGGATTGATTCCTCTGAATCAAGGTAAACACCTCTTGTACAGTGTATAGTTTGTTGTTTGCATCCTATTTTTTGTGTTTTTTGCTCGTCCTAGTCGATGCTGACCTATTTTTGTTGGATTATTTGTTCATTTTCTAGAGATGGCTTGCATTTCTTTGCTCTACGAGCTGAATTCTGTCACCCAATGGTTATTTTGGCACATGGTATACTATTGTTCTTGTGGCACTCACAGTGAGTGCCCATCCCCAAGTCAGAGCCAATATTGGTGCTCAAAATTGTCTCGCCCCATTTGTGCCCTTGAATATTTATTGATTCACAACATCTGTCATTTTATCCTTCCCTTGTATTATGTTTGGCTAGTCTTTGTTGCCATTTTAATCTACTCCTGGGTCGAAGACCATGTGTGGGTTCCATATTTTTCTTATGGTTCCTTTGTTTCTCTCGAAAAGCTCTATACTTTGAGTCTCATATGCTCTGTTCCTTCAAAACTTGCATGTTTTCTGTATTTCCTCCATTTTCCACATAGTCAAGATCTACTGTCCCTATCATTTTTACCCTAAATACTCAAGGATAAATGAGTTGATGTGTCTCTAAGGATCGTGTTTGATCCTTGCAATAGTTTAAATTCTTTGTCCTTGAAGAAAACCTCATTTCTTTGGCTGGAATGGATGTTTCTCTATGTTTTACGGTTTGACAGGACGTTTCTCCTTGTCAAATTTGCATCATTCAGTCGACAGGGAAATGTGGCACCTCTATGGTTGGATGTGGGTCAACTTAGTACTTTAGAAATTCTATAAAAAAGCATAAACTTTAGAATGTGTCCATTTGGAGGAATGACACTCGTTTGAGAATCAAATTTTTGGTTTGGATTTGAAGTATCACTGGGAGGACATGTGGAGGGATGGTAGGAAAGAGACACGTGGAGACTTCCGTTGGGTTTCCCATATTTACACATATTTCAAAAGGTTTTTGGGAATTCCAGGACACATGGAGGAACGATGTTCATTTGAAGATCTACTTTTGGGCTTGTGCCTTGGAGTAGCACCAGAGAGGACACTTGAAGTGCCTGGAAAGAAAGAGACACATGGAGACTTCCACTAGATTTCCCATACATTACAATAAATTTCCAAAGGTTTTCAAGAAGTCGAGGACACGTGGAGGAACGACACTCATTTGAAGACCTGCTTTTGGGATTTGCCTTGGAGTAGAGCTCGGGAGGGCACGTGGAGGCTTCCACTATTTGGCCTGGACTTAGAAATTTTTAGAGCAAATGGATATAGTTTAGTGGAACATAGGACACATGGCATGAGCTCACAGCTCATTCAGGGTCTCTACTTTTCGGTGCCATCTTGAAGTTACGCCATGGACACATGTGGAGGAACTGCACACGTTTGGGGATCGGCCCTTGAGATTCAAATTGAAGAAGCGTTAGGCTGACACATGGAGGCCTCCACTTGCTTTGCATTTTACTTAGAATTTTCAAAGGCCAAAAGGAGACTTCCTTAGAGCTTGAAAAGTGGCACCTTCCACTGAGCTTCAAGCCTTCAAAAAAAAATTTCCGGAGCAGGACACGTGGCGAGTCCTGCACTCATTCAAGGTATCAAATTTTTGGGACCGCCTCAAGGTATGCCATGGTGACACGTGGAAATTTGAAAATTCATAGGGGGCGGGGAGGTGGACCATCAAAGGCAATTCAAAATTTTCACATCTTTGCTGCATAAAGGTTAAAATAGTGAAAATTGCTCGTGAGCCTAATGGCAAATAGTCAATGTTTTGCCCCGGTTGATGGCAGAGGTGTGAACCCGTGGAGGAAAAATTGAAAAAATTTCCTTTTAAGAGAAAATAATTAAAAGTAAAAGGGGAAGTGTAGTTCCGCTGGGACTGACGTTGGGACATGTGTCAAAAGTATTTCTCAATGGAAAAGCTATGGGGAAAACTTGGAAAATTTTCATTTTTCCAAAAGAGAGTCAAATGGAAAAATTTCTCTGCATTTCTTTTAGGGCCCACCTTAGGACACTTGTCCGGACCATTTTCAGAAGCAGAGGCATGGAGAAAAATTGGAAATTTTTCCATTTTTTTCAAAAGGGTCAAGATCAGTCAAAGGAAGGCCCCGAGCTTGTTTTTGGATCTTCCACGTGGACGACCCACATTCAAAATCAAAGATCAACAACTGCTGAGTGTATAAATATGATTTTCCCCCCCATTTTTTCTATAAAACTCCTTAGAGTGTGACTCTTCATGATTTCTTACTATTTTCTACATGCCAAATAGAGGAGCGAGTTAATTTTGATATCTAGAGTTTGGTGGGATAGATCTAGAAACGTCTTTCGCCATTAAAACGTTCTAACTCTCAAGCCCGATCTAGTTTTCCATTTTTCTTCTCCTGAGCATGCAAGGGGTCAGATTTTATTGATATGGGGTGGAAGTGGTTGGTGAATGGATGGAGGCATATTTTTCCTGAGAAAAGAGTTGAATGTGGGAAGAAATCAAATAGATTTTCCCTCAAGCACCTGGAGACTTTTATAGATCTGATTTTGCGAATCACAAAAGAATCATGGAAAGCACTGGTGCATTTAAAGTTTTTGTCATTTTTCTGGAAGGGGATCTATTGGAAATGCTATAAAGGTCAAGAATTCATAGTGCAATTTTTTTGGAGTTTTTGGAAAGATCAGGACTGATTTCATCCAGCAGAAAATGATTGACAGAGCCCATCCATTTTGAGAAGCCGTCTAACAAAGCATGTATATCTCTTTTTGTGTCAAATTTGATCCTGTCAAGAGGGTTGTAAGTGTACAGCCATTGAAAAGCTTTGAGATTGTTCTAGAAACTTTCCCCTACTGATAAATTTGATCAAAATTTGAGTTATTCTGTGTTAATCTTGAGTAAAGTGTATTTATTTAATCTTCGAATGCATAGGAATAGTTTTTCTTGTTTCTATTGCAATCTTGTACCAAAATAGGGTACAATCACATAGGTCTCAGTCCTTGTGATAGTTTAGTGGCATCTACAATTTCATTTTTCAGAAGAGCCTTCATCTGGGAGTGGGATAAACGGTTTAAAATCACTTTTCTTTCATTTTGTTGATAGAGATTCTATGTAAGCCTCTAGATGTACCTCAGGTGTGACTTGGTTTAAATATTGGTGCTTTATTGGGTCCTCATACTCAAGCCTTCATGATAGAATCCCATAGGTTATGTGAAAGAGTATTGATCTGGGCCTCCATTGAAGCACAAATTCTAGTTGAGGAAACAATTTAACTTTTTGTGGCATTTTGTTGATTGAATCTTTCCATTTTACATAAGCTCTCAAGGATCCGGTGAATCGAGTCCATCCTGTCTCCCCCCCCCACCAAAATTCATTTAACAAACAACTAATCCTACCCATACTACCCCTGTTTTTCTTTGTATACCCACCCAAGACCAAAATCCTTTTACTAAAGAATGGAGGATGGATCAGGGTCTCAAATGTCTTTAGTAACCTTTTCCTTGTTGTGAAGATATCTCAATGATTTGGAAGTGAAAATGCGTGAGAGTTAGATCTTGTGTGTTGATCATATTTTCCCCAAGGTATTCTTTGCAAAATTTATGCAAAAGAAAGGTACATGTATCTCCTTTCGAATAATAGAGGTTACAAAATAGGTTATCTTACCTTGGTTGAAAGGCACAACCTAAAATAGCTAGGATAAGATCATATGCTTTTTAAGGTGTTACCCATCTCTCTACAAATCCAACTAACAAAGGGATAGTCAGATCTCCTCCCTAGCTACAAAATGACATATATTTGTGATCTGGCTACCTCTAAGCTACCTATTGAGTCTATGTTGCTGATTGGTTTGAAAAGGAGAAAAAATTTGGGTACTAACAGGTCATACTATCCCTAGATGCCAAATGGATGAACTTATCAAAAAGTGCTACACTACAGAAAAAACCCAATGTATTTCTAGGTGTGTGTGTGTGTGTAAATTGTGCCCTGGGTGCTCTTTTTACGATTGCACTTTTTGAGTAGTGAGCAATAACTAGATGTGGAATATAAGTAGATGGTTCATGGAATAGAATTAACTCCCTTCCTATCATGTGTGATGCAAAATAACTTTCATTAGTCCCTTGATATGGAGATAGATGGATACAAATGGAGTGATAGAATAATTTAATGGATGCAGCCTTACGTGGAGATACTAGTGCTTAGTGCTTGGTACCCCATTATGTTCTTATAACTTTATATTTATATGGTTCACTTCATCAAATTTCTTAATTAACCTAGAAAACAGTGACCACCAAAAAGATAGAAATCTCAAACGACTAGAAAGTTCCCAAAAGGTGAGAGTAAAGTGCAAAGAGGATTAGAGCACCCTATAGGGGACAAGGGTACTTGGGGCACCCCAGTCCTTATTGGGCACCCCAGTCAATAGTAAGAAAGATACAATATGAAAATACCTACTGGGAAAGTATAGATGCAAGACTGAAAAGAATGACAAAAAGCAAAGTAAAAATGCCAAATAAATGGGTTAGTTATTACTCTTCTTCACTTGAAAACCAAATGAATAGTAGAATGATATTGGGAATAAGTATTTACCCAAAATGCGTGATTTAGTGTCTACATTTTCCCCCACTTTATGTTCATTAGTAGAAATATTCGTAACATAAATTAATTATATATGTGTACCAGATATCCATGTAGAGTAATGTAGAAAACATGTTGAGGGACTAGATAAAGCGTGGAATAAAAAAAGATTGAGCGTGAAGACTAAATATGTAAAAGTGTAAAAAGGTGACGAGAGTGAACCTAAGGTAGAAGCATATGCGTAGATGCAAATGTGTGTGGCATACCTGCATGTTAGTATGTTGTGTTTGATGTTATTTTTGATGTTGTTATTGTTATTGTTTGTTATTGATTGATTTCTTCCCATACGGATGAACCTTCAAAGGAGACAATAATCAAGTATTCAAATACGCATGTATATGTGTAAAAATTATTATATATGTGTAAAAAGTATGAAATGAAAATACAAATAATAAAAAGAAACATGTGCTCCTGATCTATGAAAAGAAAAATGGTGTAGAAAGGATATCCTATAACTGTCAGTGAAGTATGAGTTTTTTTGGTGATCTCCTGCCACTGTGGCTGAAGAAGTATAGGAAGGAAAGTTTGATGTTCCTCCAAACTTTAACTACTTCCCTAAGAATATGAAGTGATCTTTTTACTGCTTATTTAATTTGGGTGACATGATGCCACAAAAAAAAAATTGTAGGGAGGAAATTTTGATTTTCTTCCAACTAGAAAGAGCTCCCTAGAATGCTAAGGACAACCTATCCTTTAAAACACACTATGTATCAAATTTCTATAGACTAGTTTGAACCCACTCGATGTATAAACCATTGTTTCATGGACGAAAACTAAAAATTTATCTATACCGATACTGGCTTGTGTAGTGTGTACACCCAAAATGATGCCCCCCATCTTTGGGGGCAACATGCGACATCAAAGTTAGAAGGATGAAGCCCCAAAAGAGCCTCAACCATGAAAATTGTGCTCTGCATGAGGAAGGGAATGTGCTCGGTATAAACCTAGGGACACATAAAAAAATGGCTAGGACAAACAAGTTTTATTACGAATAAGCATGCATGTGGAAGACAAGTGTAAGATACCAAAACAATGTGTAACCTAAAACGCAAGTAAACATGATAGAAGCCAAACATAGAATGCAAAAAGTGGGTTGCAAACATGGCACACCACTTATGATGTTGTAAGACACTCATGGAAATAATGGTCGTATACAAATAAAGAAGTTTACATACCAAATAAAGGGAAAGGGCTGCATATAAGAGAAAACAATGACAAACAACTATAAATGACAAATAGCCATGGTAGCATGTAATTATGTAAAATAAATGCTGCACATGAAGCACCTGTTAGCATGTTAGAAAGATAAACCATATGCCAAAAACATGTATAATCAAGAGACTATTGTGTTATGAAATGAAATGAAACAATAGAACCTGTAATGTATGAAAGTGGATTTCCTTAGGAGCTGTTACGGAAATGGTAGTAGCGAAGCATGTATGCTACTTGTAGAAGATTTATATTTTTGATCACAACTAGAAAATGATGTGAATGAACATGTGTGTATTATAAAGATAATGATATATAATAAATCTATCTAACAAGTGTAATAAATCAGACATGGACAAGCAAGCACAAGAAAGATTAAAAGAAACCAAGATATATAGTATGTTGTGGATGGATGGAATGCAATGTAAAATGGATGATAGGAGTCACATGCCCCAAGAGTTAATGGATTTGTATGCAGTGAGGTTAATTTATGTATGCCCCCTCAATAGTCAAGAATGAACAGTAAAAGAGATTGCATCATCGAGAAGTGGTCGAATTGTGTATTATGTGTAGCACGATGTGGTCAATATGTAGGGATGAAATGTAATAGAGGGATTAAGTGTGTGTGACATTGTAGCCTGAGTGTATATCACAACAAGATGAGTGAAGGAGTGATGATTTAGCCTAAGGCATATGTCACCAAATGATGATTATAACAAGTGATGTTGATACTAGATTAGGTCATGATGTAGCCTATGATGTATATCCCTACAAGATGAGGAGAATAGGAGCTATAGCCTAAAGCATATACCGCTAAGAAATGTAAGAATAAGTGATGATGTAGCCTATGGTGTAGATCACTATACTAAGAATGTCGAATGATAGGAGTTTAAATGAAGAATGTGATTAGATATTTTTTGATGTATACCTTCAACAGTCTAGTATGGATAGTAAAACTAGAGTGCGTCATAGGGTAGTGAGTGCAGCGCATAGAAGAATATGTATGTAGTATATTCAATGATTAAAGATGAACATACGATGTGTAAAGGGTGAAATTTTTAGTTTTGAATGGGTAGCATCTAATGTGCAGTGTGTGGGGTTCATATGTATAGGACGCCGTAATAGTGAAGTGTGAAAGGAAGCACAAGAGTTTGTCATTGGGTAATGAGGGTGCTAGTACATGTGTGATGAGTGGATGTTAGTTTGTTATGTGATGAAGAATTAATATGATAATTATTTGGTGAGAAGGGAGGAATTGATTGATGTTATTCCCCCTAAGTGCGTAGTGGAAAAGAAAATCATGTGACACTGTCTAAAAGGTGATCGATGTTGTGATTGAAACCTACTAGAGAAGCATTGGAGACATGATAAGAAATAGAATGAGGTGATTCATACAAAAAGCCATTATGGCTTAGTTTTTAGAGGATCATTGCATATTATTCCTTAGTGAAAGGGGCTTATGGATAGTTGTGTACATACAGATGAGATAGATTCGTAGCATAAGTGGGAGATGAATCATTTTCGATGGAAACATTTACAAATGGAATAGGAAATGTGAGAGAAGTGTGGTCTATATCTGAAGTTCCTAGAATATAATCAAGGCGAGATTTCCCTGGTGTTAGTGGAGATGGACGAGGGGCTTATGCAATGAATACCGTCGAATGAAACACAAGAAGGAAATAAGTAGTTGTAATGTTAAAATAACCATGATAAATATGACATGAGTGAATTAGTTGTAAAATATCATTATGTATCAAACAAAGTATAGTTAATCCCTCAAGTTTTCAAATAGTATGTGAACAAGCAAGATCAATCAAGATGTTATAAAAAAAGACTTATTGATGAATAGTGTGCATGTGAAAGGAGGTGGTACAGATGAAAAGAGCATATAAATTGTTAGTAGATCCCTAATAACGTATCATAACATTGGTAGAAGGAGGAGTATTTAATTTATATTCACTTGGAACATCGTACACATAGGTTTTTTTAAAGTAAGAGTCATCTACAAAAATGACCATAAAGTTCACTTGACCTAATGCTTCATTAGTGAGATCGATAGTGTCAACTTCGTCATCAGAGTCCTCAGAATCATTTCTTTTAACATTATCATGTTGTATAACATTTTCAAGCATATTTGTAGGAGTTACATTAGGTGGATAAGTGGGAGGAGTCATGATAAGTTGAGTATATGTGCTCATTGGATTCAAAATTGCTAGAGTACTTCAAGGAGTAGAAAACATCTGCTAAGCACTAGATTGACCAATTTCATATGTATTGATACTACTATATCAAATGTTCTCTATAGGAGGTATTGGCATAGTAGTAACACAATCTATGTGAATTTTTTTTGAAGGGTTTAGGGTGTACAGTAATTATATGTTCATATTCACTATGCAAAAATTTGACACATTGATGTACAATGGACGGCACTACTTGAATTTCCTTAATCCAAGGTGATCCTAATAAGATTTTGAATTGCAATGATGTATCAATAACATAAAATTTAGTGGGAACAGTCTTAGACCCAACCCGAATGTGTAATGAGATAGTCCTTTAACATGTGCGAGTGGTAGAATAATAACCTCATATCATAGTAGAATGCTTAGAAATGATATTATCAATATTTCCTATTTGTTTTCAAAGAGAATGAGCACATAGGTTGATGGATAACCCATTATCAATAAGTAATTGTTTGATATAAGTGGTGCTAAAGATGACAGTAATGAGAAAGGGTGCACATGGATTACTCTTAGAAAAATGTGATAGGTCATGATCAGTGAAGGTTATAACATATGGTATATTTTAAAGACTGTAAGAGGTTTGTAAATGGCACCTCAAAATTATCACTTTCTATATGAAAGGCACAAAGGGCTGTTTCTAGTGCTTGACAAAAGTAATGTGCATTATGCAACAATTAATAAAGAGAAATCTTAGTGGGTGTATTGCTAAGTTGTTTGATGATGTTATAACCCTTAGAAGTAGTGGGTGGAGATGAATAAGTGATGGGTGGAGGAATAAAAGTGGGTGTATTGGTAAGAGGATGAGTACGATGAGTAGTTACGACAATGATAGAAGGATCATCCCTAGGCATAATAAAACAAGGAGGAAATTGAGTATGCACTTGCATGAAATTAGTAGCATTAGTGACTATACAAAAGACTTTAGTTGGGGAAAAAGAAGGATAGGATGATTTAGCCATGAATTGGTAAGGAGAAGACATGTGGAGAAGGAAGTGTTTGATCCTTTGGGTTCACTAAAATAATTAAACTAAAATAGAATAAGATATTCTAATCCGATGATATGGAAAGTATTGAATAATAGATAAATGAATACTGAAATAAGCCCAAGAAACAAAGTATTTAAAATGTGAAACTCTAATATAAAAATAGGGTTATAAATCCCTCTGATGATTCGTTGACCTTTTAGGAGAGTGTCACAGTGGAGACCAAATGGATAGGAGGAGAAACATGTCACACATGGACTTAGGAAAATGCATATCCGAGCTATCTGAGTAGACTTGGGCATCGAGAGAAAGATAGGAGCACCTGGGGCACCCTAGTTTGAAATCTAGGCGCCATGGCCTAAGTAAATGACAAGGAAACCTCCTTTGAGGTGTCGATGAATGATTGCATGTGTTTCCTTCCTCTCACATGAATGACGTTGAACTTGGCTAGATGTTGATTTAAAAAATAAATAGAGGAAATACCTACAAAAAAACAAGAAAAAAAATCAAAACCCTAAAAAATAAAGATGCATATGAAAGGGGTTAGACTTTCCTATGCTTCCAAATGGATGGACTTATCATTTAGTGTTACACTACATCTCAAAACAAATTTAGTTCTATGTGTGTGTGTTCAAATTGTGCCCTAGGTGCTCTTGTGCTAGTTGTACTTTGTGAGAAAAAATCAATAACTAGATGTAGAATGTGAGTAAAATTCACCCCCCAGATGGTGCATGGAATAGAATTAACTCCCCTCCTATGAAGTATGATGCAGAATAACCTAAATTTTCCCCTTTTGATTGAGCTATATGGATGGAAATTGAGAAATAGAATACTTTGATGGATGCAACCTTAGGTGGAGATGCTAATTCTTAGTGTTTGGTCCCTCATTATGGTCTCATAACTTTATATTTATATGGTTTTCTTGATTTAATTTCATAATCAATCATGAAAATGTTGATCACCAAAATGATAGGAAGCTCAAATAGCTAGAAAGAGCCCAAAAGGTGAAAGTAAAGTGCAAAGAGGATCAACATGCCCTAGAAGCGATCAAGGCCCCTGGAAAAGAAAATTCCTAGCTGGGTGCCCGAGTCAACAATAGGGAAGATGCAATATGAAAATATGGATTGAGAAAGTATGGAAGAAAGTCTTAAAATAAAGATAGAAAGAAAAGTAAAATGGCTAAAGACACGGGTTCATTAATAATATTATTTATTTACAAACCATATGAATAGTATTATGAGACCGAGACTAAATATTTACCCAAAATTCTTGATTTAGTGTCTACAGTTTTAGAATTTTTTTCCCTTGAATAAATAACCATCCTGAAGAAAATAATAAGAACTAGTGCCCACTTTAGCTTCCTTACATTATCTCCTAAAATCACCAAAATCTGGATCACCTTCATACAATTCTTTAACGACCTCAATCCCTACTACTTCATTTTCCATTTTTAAAAAAGTGCTACACGTCTGCTCAAGGAATAAAAAACTTGATTCTTCTTACCAAAATTATCATTTAAGACAAAAGTATATTCTTGCATAAATGAAACCTACTTTACATGCCTACTATTTAGTTTCCTCGTGTGTTTACATACCTCAATGCTTCATGGTTAGTAAAGAGTAAAAATTCCTTATCTACCAAGTAAAATCTCCAATGCTTTAAATGCTTGAACAATAACAAAAAATTCCACATCATAAGTAGCATATTTCCTCCTAACTTCATTTATATTTTAACTGAATAATGGCACAAGTCATCCTTCTTCACTGAGTATAACTCCAATCCCGACATGTGAGGCATCACAATCAACCTGAAATACCTTGCTAAAATATGGAAATTCCAAAACATGTACTGTGCCACTTTCTTCTTCAAAAACTCAAAACTATCTATTGCCACCTTGGTCCATATAAAACTTCTTTCCCTTCATACACTTGGTTATGGGTACAACAATGCTACTAAAATTCCTGATGAACTCCATATAAAAATTTTCCAATCCATGAAAGCTATGAACCTCTGTCACAATCCTTGGAATAGGCAATTCTAAAATTGCCTTCACTTTTTCCTCATCCATCCTACTGAGATGAAAAACTTAAAAAAACTAGATTTTCTTGAAGAAATCTACACTTATTTAAGTTTTCATACAGACTATCTTTTCATAACAATTCTAACTCTAATTTCATATGTATGACAGTGTTATTCCATTATCTTACTGAATATCAAAATATCATCAAAGTAGACAACAAAAACATACCATTGTATTCTCACAGTACTAATTTCATCAACCTCATGAATATACTGGTTGGATTAGATAGCCCAACTAACATCACCATCCACTCATACAATCCATCTCCTATTTTGAAAGCCATGTTTTCCATTCATCCCTTTCACGGATTCAAAGTTGGTAGTACCTTTTCCGTAGATCAATATTACTAAAATATCAGTTGTTCCCGTCAACATGTCCATCATATCATCCAATCTTGGAATTGGGAACTGATACTTAATTGTCATTTTATTTATTTCTCTAAAGTCTAAACAAATTCTCTAGTATCCATCCATTTTAGGAGGCAATAGCATAAGAGTTTCAAATGGTATCATGCTTTCTCTCACTAACCCTCTATGTATTATATCTATCACTTTCTATTCAACTCCTCACTTTGTGTCGAACTCATCCTATTGGTTTGCTTTATTTGGAAGGGTCCGATCCTAGGGATAAAATCAATATGGTGTTGTATATCTCGCTTCAGAGGTAAACCATTTGGTAGCTCATCTGATATTACATTTTTGTTTTCTTTTAGTATCTTTTTTGTCGTAGCATGTATATAAAAGGACTCTATCTCCACCTTCTTTGAAGTAATTACATAACACAAATGAACTTCTTCCATTTCTGTAACAAACTCTTTTTTAGCCAACAATCCCTCACTCTTCTCTTCTTCCTTGAAGGGTAACAAAACCACCTTTAAACCATAATTCCTAAAAGTACAAGTTTTTCTCTCTCCATCATGTGTAACCTTTCTATCATATTGCCAAGGTATCCCTAGTAATATATAGTATGCAACCATCAGGATAACATCACACAACACCTCATCCTTGTAGGTATTCCCTATCTGAAAACTTTAAAAGCCATATTTTATCTATAGTTACCTCATTCCCTTTCTTGAACCATGATATATGATAGGGATACATGGGTGCTTCTCACATTTAAGACTGAGTTTATCAACCATCACAGTTGAGACCATATTTTCATGACTACCAAAATCAATAATAATTTTACATACCTTTCCTCCAAAGGTGCATTTTGGTTAAAAGTTTTCACAGCTCAAGAATCAAAACAACAAAATCTTATTATTTCTCCTTCCTCGATATGATCATCATCCTCCTTATCATGAGGGTTTCACCCAAGTCTGCACCAACCTCCATTTCTTCTTCCTCTTTAGCTTTAACCAGGATTTACTTGTAGTTTTTCTCCTTTCCATTTATCCTATGTAGGATAGTGTGGACACTCAAAATTTACTTGTATTTTTTTCCTCTTCTCACCAAAAGGGTTAAAATGTATCAAAATGGCCCGCAAGCCTGACATAAACCCATAAGTCATTATAACCTCTTCCCATGGGAGGGTCAACTACCTGGAGATGTAGACTTTCAAAGGAAATATATGAAAATTTTTCATGCGCTTGTGACATTAGAGGATTGGTTACCTTTTATAGAATCAAGTGAGTGTGTTTCTCATTGGAGACCCACATGATGGGCACCTATCTGTTCACACATCTTTTTGAAGGTGAAGGGGTGAAGCAAAATGATATTTTTTCTGCATTTTAACAAAAGGTTGTACAAAGTTCATAAGGATACCCTATGGAGCCCGTTTTAAATTGGATCTTCGATGTGGATGGCCCAACCCATTCAAAATAGAGCTCAACAAAAGCTACTTGCGTCTGTACTCTAATTGTTCCACCCCATTAATTTCCTGAAAAAGCTCATTGGATATGCGAGTCTTCAAATATAAGATCCTTCTTGATATTTACTACACCTTCAAAGCAGAGAGTCTGAGTTAATTTGATATCTAAAGTGTGTGAGGAAGATATAGAGACATATTTTATTCCAATTAAGAAGTGATCTGACCCTATTGGGTTTGATTTGATCTTTCAATTTTGCAGGTGATTCCTGGACATGCAAAGCACACCTGGAAATTTGACTGATTATGGGTAAAAGTAGTTGGCTTATTATTCTGGAGGAAGAGTGATCTACTAGATGAAAGAGTTGAATGCAGATTCAACCATTCAATCAGACTCCTCTTGTCGTAAGCCTCTACCATGAGCACCTGACATTAATTTTTTACAGTTCTGATTTTTGGAATCGAGATCGAGATCTTGGACAAGCACTGGTACATTGAATGGTCTCTCATTCAAGGTCTTCTTGGGAGTAAAACGTTGTTGTAACATGTTATAAATTGCATGAATTTTTCATGTAAAGGGTTGAAGTGTTATAGGTCATAACTGATTTTCACAAGAGAAAATCTTGATAAATCTCGTCTTTCTAAGAAACTTGTTTATCTCTTTTGTATTAAATTTGATAGAGTCAAGGTGGTTGTAAGTGTACAGCCATTAACAAGCTCTGATATTGTTCTAGAAGCTTTCGCCTGGTGATGAATTTAATCAAACTCGAGTTACTCTTTATTAATCCTGTGAAAAAATGTGTATGCTTCATTTTTGAATGTCTGTAAATACTTTTTCTTATTTCTGTTGCAATCTTACATTGAAATCTTCATGAATCACACAAGATCTTATCATAAAAAAATTATTTAAAAACAACCAATCCTACCTGTACTACCCATGCTTTTCCTATGTGTGTACAATCCAGCACTAATTTCTATGACCAAAACCATGCAGAAAAAATTAGGATTTCCAACATGTCTCTTAGAAAAGCACAATTTCTATGACCTAAACATGTGAAAATTAGGATTCCCTTTAGTAACCTTTGCCTTGTATTGAAAATATCCCCATAATCTGGAAGTGACAACTCGTGAGAGTCAGATTTTGTGTGTTGATCATATTTTCCCAAGGTATTCTCTATAAATTTTTTGCAAAAGAAGGATTTACCAACATTATTCAATAACAGAGGCTACAAAATAGGTTCTCTTACCTTGGTTGAAAGGCACAACCTAAAATAGTTAGGATAAGATCATATCATTTTAAGGTGTTATCCAGTTCTCCACATCTGAGTGACAAAGGGCCAGTTACATCCAATCCCCAGCTACAAAATGACTCATTATGATCTATCTGTCTTTAAACTTCCTGTCAAATTTGTGATGCTACTTAGCTTTTTGAGGGAGAATCAATTTGGGTACCAACAAACCAATTCATCAGGAGACTTTAGGAGATTTTTAATTTTTTTATTTCTAATGTTGTTTATTTGTTAGAGGTAAATTTCATGACACCCAACAAAATTTAGGCTGGTCATTGACCCTTTAGTATGAATGTAGATGAAAGAAGAAAAAAATTACTCTATACCAACTGGGGACAAAGAATTCTATCAAACAAGAAAAATGTTGCATCCCTACCATATTTTACCTCTCAAACACTGTCTTTTATGCAGTGAATTCAAATGTTGGATAAACAAAATACACAGTAATGAAATTATTCTTTTCATGTATATATCTTATTCCCACATCTAGTTAAGACTACAAGAGTAATTTGACAAAGTATGTTGAGTTAAAAAGTGATGTGATTTGTTCTATTTTGCAGACTCCAAGTTTAAATTGCATGTACCTTGTTTACGAAACACTATTATTACTTTTCCTTGTGTCCCTTGGTTGAAGCCATGGTATTGGCGGTCATGTTCTGTTCTACCCCTGATTCTTTCTTAGCATGAGCAAAGGTTCCAAACAATAGGGTAAGGAAAGCTTTACTACTATTGTACAATAAATAATTTTATTCTTTAAGTATTGAATATGCATTTTTTTAAAAATGTGTACCTTATAGATAAACTCTTGAGATGCCTCTAATTCTACTCAACACGCTATTTTACTTGGTCATCGTGGTTGTGTTAATAATTTTTTTTAGTGGATTTCATCCCCCTTTATAAAATCTTTACCTCATGAATCCTGAGAAGAGTTTCTTACTCTACCGTATATATCTTAAGCTATTAGTTCTCTCAAGTATGGTGGGAAGTTCTTTATTACTATTTTTCCTTATTTCTAGAAAAATTCACGTTGTAATGGGTTGGGGGCTTTACTTATTAGGCTCCATGTCAATTGGGATTGTTATAAAAAATGCATTCCTACTCCCAGCTTTGCCACTTTTCACCCCTTGGTTAAGCGTATTCGGTTCGTTCATTTACACGGATTTTCCATTCTACACTAATGGTATAGTAAGAGTGTTGGTTGTAGCAGCATATGTATTTTTTCATCTCCATTTGTATGGTGGGATTTTACAAGCGTGATGATAACATTAGAGTTCATCAAAATATAAACCACAATCTTAATTGATGAAACTTTGTTAAAAGAGTTTGTTCCATACACTTATTTTGTTCGGAAATGATTATTCTAAATTCTAACCAACCAATCAGCAACCAGAATCTCAGTCCACAAAACCTTTTTTGTGGGTCACTTTAATTTGAACAGGATAAACTACTGATTTCACAAAACAGAGCTGAAAATCAACAAAGATGCATATGATTCAAGCATGAATCCCGTGTTTTGCACCATTTTTTAGAAAGCTTTGGTTTTCTCCCATGTGGCTATGAAGGATTATTTTTTATTTTTTATTTACCTTACAGTTACTCATAGAGGGAAATGAGTGGATGCACCCTATAATCAGATGAGTACTAGTAATTTCTCTAATTCTTACATTCTTTGTTCTAGTTTGCAAAAGCTTTCATGAGTATTTTGACCAATTATTGCAAGATATTTAACCATTCAATTAAATGTTTGAGGGTAATCAGATCAACAATTTTGAAGGTTTGACTTATGATATTTTTTGGCTTCTCGCCTAGATGTTATTTAAATCTCTATCTATCGCATCATCATATCTATACTATAATGCTCCACAAAAGACTTAGTATTTCTTATTGAGTTTTGTCTTTTTCGTGGATTGTAAAATTCGTCATTCGAGATTGTTATTCAAGATGTATCTTTGAATTTTTTATTTGAAAAAAATATAATAGAAAAACTTATAAAAATTTGAAATAATTAATGGGGTAAAGCTTTTATCATTCCAAAACTTAATGTTTTTATCATTTGAATTATATCTTCGAGGTACATATGTTTTCACAGAATAAATGAATTTAATTATATAGAATGTATCCCTTTTCCATTATGCACTACAATACCATGTAGTTGTTGAAGGATCCTAAATATGAAATATGTTTGCATACGCCGATTGGTCAACATCCAATGATAAATCCACCCTAAAAAAGTGGTACTCAACTTATTGGTCATTGACCAGTCAACCTTTGCAAACATATGTGATGGATAGACCCTTCCGTAGTTTCTCTCAACAGTTTTTATGTTTTCCATCTATAAGATTCATTTTGAGGGCTTGTAAACTTATGCAACATAATGATTTTAATGCCATCAATAGCAATATTGTTGCTTGAAAAACCTGTACTTGCCAGATGTTTATTTTCTTCGGAGCATAATAGTACCATTTAGAAACTTATATCATTCATTGTTATCTCATGGACATGGAATTCCATATGCTTGAATTGTGTTTTTTTTCCCGTATTTTATCTTTGTAGGTGGACAGCTATTTTCAGTGGCGAACACTATTGAGATTGAGCTTCTAGTTCTCATATGCTTTTTTATGTCACTCTTTCACCGGAAACAATTTTAGTTTTTTCCATCATGAACCATGATCTCCTCTATTTGTTATTCTCTTTTCTCATTTTTTTTCATTTCGTGCATAAATTCCACTCTCTTCAACATAAAAATCTTTATCACTGCCTGAAAATTCAACCTCTCTTGTGTGCCTATTGATTAGCGTTTGCATTATACACATTTGGTGCAATTGTTAGTTTATAACCTATTGAATCTATAGAATCCTTGAATAAGGCCCGTTTATAAGATATATATAACTATATGTAATTGCATTAATTGAACCATTATAGACTGTGCAAGTACATAAGAGACATGGAACATTATTAATGAACACTAGTAATAAGATACATTAGAGATATATTAGTAGTAGCTATATTTTACCATCCTTATTTCTTAAGTGTTTACAAATTATTGTGATAGATGGATGGATCCATAGAGTAAAGAAGGGGAGGATGTCATGGATTATTGAGGTTGGCCGAGGTAAGATTTCTTCCCACAACCCTCCAAAATCAGCCCCCAAGGAAAAACTCAAATTTCTAAGAAGGTGGAGTGTTTCACAATCAAAAGTTAACTTGCACATCATTTACATATTACTTACACATTACTTACTCATTCTTACAACACTTTAAATCATAACCAACAACCATATTAATTACATTCTCATGATACCTTTTTAATTAATTAACTTTACAACATGATTACCCATAATATTCACAACCATTTAAGTACCAATGAAAGGGTCAATGCACCACAAAATAAACACATGAAAAAATAAACTAAGGGTCCAAGTAAAAGAAGATACATAAAAATCCCTTGGTCGCATTTAAAGGTGATTCCCCCCCATGGGAATCCCTAACACACACAAACACACGCAAATAGATACTAGTTGCCATGGTGACCTTGTTGAATTCATCTAGAATTCCAATGTGGTTGGTCTTCAATCCCTTGATGTTTGTATTGATATTTTAACCTGGAAAAACACAAATACCTCCTTCGGTCTTGTGGCCATATCAGAACATCTAAAATAATATAATTATAATTCCCAAAACCATTTAGATATATGAATCACAACAACGCCAAAGCAATCTAAAAATATCATTTATAGTTTTATCAACAGTTATATCATCATCCAATAATTTCCATTTCTAGCCCTACTCACAATATCCAAATATCACAAGTCCAAACAACATCCATAATATAACCATGTCAAAAAAGTATATTATCATCAACATATAAAATGTCTCTAATAATCATCATGCATCATAACTGAATCAAGTGAACAATAATCCATGATCTAACATCTATCATCATACTATAATAAGGTCCATAATCATGTCCATAATATAATTAGTAGTATCATGATTAGTATCAAAAAGGTGTCAAAGGGAAGTGGGCACTACAATACGGGAATGGGGCGGGAGGTCATAGACCCCACCCCCCATCCCATATTAAAAGGGATGGGGGTGGGGTCGGAGACCTTCTCTCCCCCATAATATAAAACCACAAATTTTTGTGCATAGCCATTTTTTTAGTAAACAGTCAACCCTCTTTAAACTGCGACCTATGTACTAGTCTTATTTGCCATCGTCGCTTCCTTCTTTTTAAAAACAATACACACACACACACACACACACACAAATATATATATATATACTATCGATATTATAAAAAAAATATTTAAAAAGTATATATTTTGCAATGTAATTGTTTGGGTATGTCGCGACCGACTATAGGCAGTGGTTTTTGTATATGGGAATGGGCGGGAGGTTGTAAACCCCACCCCACACCCCATATTAAATGGGATGGGGCATGGGTTCGGCGACCTTTCCCCTCCCCCCCAAAAAATCTAAAACCCCAAAGTTTTGTGCATATCCATTATTTTAGTAAACACTCAACCCTCTTTAAACATCGGCCTATGTAGTCTTATTTACCATCATCACTTCACTATTTTTTTTAAAACTACGCACGCGCGCGCGCACACACACACACACACACACACACACACACACACACACACACACACACACACACACACACAGATATGTATATATATACATATACACCCAAATCTTGTATAGATATACACTATTCAAACCATATTTTTAAAGTGGAGCAAAATGCCCATACCCAAATAGGGAAAATGCAATGAAATTGCTCAATAAAAAATAAAATTTTAACCAAAACCTAGGAGAGGATAAAATGTAATAAACAACGAAAAGAAGAAGAAGCATCCATTCTCAAGCTTGGACAAACTTTCCATGGCTCCTTTCTTCTTCTCCTCCCAAACTTGCAAGACAAAAATGAGAAAATAAGCCAAAAAAATGAATATAATCTTTTCAAAAGGAAGCTTAGGGTTAGTTGAATCCTTATAAGGATCCAAGGGCCCAAATTGAATCCATCCAATGATTGTGATTCCTCCCGACAAATGTTATGTGAGGATTTTGGTGGGAATATAATTTTTAAATAGAAAGTATGTGTAACTTGAATGGGGGTACTAAAGGGATGTTTGGAGGTAAGTTTAAATTGTGACCTTAAGATTTAGTTGGTGACTTTTAAAATTAAAATCCCTTGACTCTTGTTTTTAATTAAATCCAATTTACTCATTATTAACTAAACAATATTTACTATAGGGATCTAATTTATTAGATCTTAATTTTATGGGAGGGTAAGTTTAGAGTTAGCCCTAGAATATTATATCAATAAATTACATTAGAACTATATGACTATAAATAATAAAGGTTGTAACAAGAGGATTTTAAGCCTGAACTATGGAATTAGAATAATTCTAATTATTTGTTAATTAAAACAAATGAATTAATAACCATTAAATATATTAAATCTAGTTGAAGGTTATCCATTACAACTGATTTAACAAAGTAAAAATCTGTAATGTTTCTTATCATTGGGTTTTGTGCGGGAAAAATGTGGGCATTACACTGACAATCATGTTGCTTGTTAGAATCTCCAATATTTGATCAAAAAACACAAATGATATCTATCTCAAACACCAACACCAGGATTGGAAACCAATTCCTACACCACCCTCAGCAAACTAGATTAAGAAAAAATGGATACAAGATAAAATTTAGATCAATAATAGTGATGAATATTGCTTTGACTGGCAAAAAAGAGCTACACCAAGCTATAATTACAAAGGTAATTTCAACATATTAAGACATTACTAGTCCATTTTTCTTGAGAAAGTTTGGATTTCTTTCAACCATCAATGTACTTGATATGATCCGTAGCCCAAGTGGGAACATAGTTGTTTTGGAATCGCAGAACTATACGCCTGCAAGGTGAGGTAGCCATGGCAGCAGTCGCTATCACTACTAAAAGGATAAGCAATTATATTTTTGTCACCATCTTCACTAGAACCCCTGATTCTCTATAAAATGAGCATTATAAATAGCCGTAATATTAGAATGAGAATCAAAATGAATCCTACAATGAGTTAGTACACATAAACATGTTAGTAGCACTTATGGAGACCTGTAATTTCTACATATATAAAAATTTGTTTGACTGCTGTTCAAATTTCAAACACAACAAGAATAGTATCCAAATATACAAATACAATGGTGTTAAGATCCTCTTATATGTGTATCATCTCCAAGTATAAAACTCCTTGCAAATTTAATATTATATACAATTATTTTCTAATTTTGTTTTCTCACATTCTATGATAGCCTGAAGGCCACAACTTTCTTGTTTACTAAGTCAATGTCTTATTTGTTAAGAACCTTATAGTATTATAGCACAGTTTTAGTATCACAACCTAATTGTTTAGAATGAAGGAAAGATTAAGAGGGACACGCAAGTTCCTTAAACCTATTTGATTTTATTGAAATCTTTTGAATCTTACTTTCAATTTCACCTTTAACTTCTCCCAATCACATTAAGAAAGCAACCAAAACCATGCTTTTTGCAAAAGATGGTGTAGTTTCTTGAGACTTAATTTCAAGGTTGATTGAAATTAGGGTTGGGTTGTGTCATTGTGGGCCATCATGCGCGTGGGAAAGTGGGAGGATGGGCCACGTATGCCCTTTAATCTTTAAATTTCCCCTATTCCTCAAACTAGTCAACATGCAAGTGACCTTATAAAAATTATGAATTGAATCTCTAAGATAACACAAGATTTGGGAATCGGTTTGAGCATTTTTTACATGATTTCAAATATTGAGAAGACACTTAAATGCATGCAAATTGTGATTGAGGGTGACATTTTGACAAGTGGTGAATGAGATTTTGTCACTACCTAAATCAACATTTTGCATGTGATAGAAAGATAAACACGTTACATGGTTAGACATGGCATAAAGGTGTAATAAATTAATTTTTTAGGAAGTATTGATTATATTTTCAATTTAAACATAATTAGTCTACCTTAAATTCTAGGATTTTATTTGCAATGTGATTTGTCAAATATTAGATTTGTTTTGAAAAAAAAATAACTCTTTAGAAAATAATTTAAATTATTGGACTTTAACTTACTTAAATAATTTTTAAAACTTCTTCTTAAAATATTGTAAAAAAATTGAATTGTGAATTATGTGCTATTTAAATGCGTTGTTTCAATTATCATACCATTTTCTTAAAATATTATCTATATGAAAATATGATGTATATATATAAAGAATGTGAATTTTGAAAGGTAAAGGGTTCGAAATATAAATTGTCTACAATTTTTTAACATTTATGCTAATTGTGGAACATCCGCAATACCTAAAAATTGAAAAATCAGAAAAATAGCTTGTTTGTTGTACATTTATATATGTATTAGTCTTCTTAAATATGTAATAAAAAAAGTGTTTTATGTGTTCTTTCCACAATATTATAATTTAATATCAATCTTCATAAAATATGTCATGCAAGTATAGATGTGGTGGGTAATATTTATAATAAAATCTAATATTATTTTCTAAAAAATGAGTAATTTCTCTAATGAAGGTTTGAAGATGTGTGTTTTGTACTAATTAGTAACAATATTTATATACTATAGAAAATCCACAATAATTAAAAATCAATAACTATCTTATCATAGAGATGCGATAATTATTTTACAATTATGTTGAATTGTGGAAAATTTGTAGAATAATTGTGGTAAAAAGTGTTTGTTTGTTGTAGTGATTCTTTCACTTGAAAACAATAATTTCAAAATTTCTGGTTCAATGATTTAATTTTGAAGATGTGCTTCAATATATATATATATATATATAAGGATTAACAACAGGTAAGTAGACCACTGGTCAGGGAAAGAAACTTCTACACTCAAAGGTATATTAAAGGTTTATTTACACCTATTTTTACGCTCACCCTAAAATAATCACTATGTCTAAAATAAAATAAAATTTAAATTAATTAACAATAAGCTTTCTGACGAGATGGTGTCTTTGTGATTAAGAAAAAAGTTTCTCCAAAGAGAACCAAACAACTATCATTGTCCGTATGGAATGAATAAGTGTTCATGAATGGAATGCAAAAACTAGAGTTGTGTCAGGCAAGGTTCATTTTCATTGATGAAACATCTTTTCTAAATTTGTTTGTGTAATTTTTGAGTGTGTTTGTTCTCTCTTTTCTTCACAAGGGGCCACCAACCACCAATTGTCATCTATTTCTCTGCATGCTTAATTTAATATCCATTACACTCTTAAATTTAGCATAAATATGTCAGATTATATCTTTTAGAGTACCATGCATTGAAGATTATAATTAAATACATGGCTTGTATTGTCCATTTACATTGTGGAATGTCTTACAGTAAATAAGAAAGCCTTTTTTTAATTTATGTTTATTATAATTTCCTATTTGTTTTCCTTATATGTTGTTACAATCGTTTCTTCATTCCGATTGATACAATTGTTTCTTGAAATTCTAATCAAGTATAATTTTTTTCCTTAATATTTTTAAATTTTGTATTGATAAGTATGAAAAAGATTAGTAATTGTATAGTAGGCTTTTCTAGAGTCAAAATTCTTCAAAACACATATCCTAATTGTCTTTTTCGTTCCTCATTATGTCGTTTGCTACCTCTAATCATCCTAGGCTATGCTCCCTATCTACTTGTGGTGACAGTATAATTTAAATGTAGAAATATCTCTCTCATCACTAGTATGCTATAATCATGGGTGAATCCACAATTTTCCTAGCACTGTGGAAATTTTTCTATTAAATATCAACATGTATCAACCCATTCTTTCTAAAACCCTCTCCTTCAAAGGATAGAAAGAAATAAAAGATTTCACATTGGGTTGCTCCCTTGCTTCGTCATAACATCCAAACTATGCAATAGACATTGCAAGATTCGGTAGAGGAAGTCTGTCATTTCCATCACAACTCAGAAATGGAGGAAACCATTTTTCATATTGTCTTTAGAGACAACGCTTTAATGATGAAGAAAACACTACCAATTTTCTATGGCTAGGTAAGGGTGTCAATCTTCATTTGAATTACACTCCATTTATAATCAATCTCAGAGGAGTCCATTGTGATGAATTTTATGTAATGCCCGTCCATTGTTTACTCCAGGAAGGTGGCCTGTCCCCACAGCGCGGGGCTCCAAAATAAGATAAAATAAATTTTTTGGCTTTGGTTAGCTGGTGATGGGTGACATTTCTCGTCACATCTTAATTGACCTGTAATTTCCTGCTTGGCGAGTTGAAATCTCCCTGGTAGGTGGCCGCACTTCCCTACATTTATTAAAATTTTGATTTGCAAATCTTTTGGCTGACTTCCGTCATCTGCGTGCCCTTCTCTGTCCCGGATGCGTGCTTGTGTGGTGAAGGAACAGAATCTCTACTCTCTGTTTTCATGTCTTTTTGATGTGGACGTATGGAAGGTGTTATCAGAGGCGTTAAATTAGACAAGTCGGGCGGGCGGGAGGTTATTAGTCAAAGTTTCAGTTCGTGAAAGTTAAGGTTTTCATCAACTGCTTAAGGTAACATGAAGTTCCTTAATTTAGTCAAACTTGTTTTGTAATTCCTTCTTGATGAGTGACCTTTCATTGCAAATTTAGAATGATTGTGATGGAAGGCCATGAATATATTTTGTTGTCAGAAAGGGAAAAGAAGCTATGGAATAGTTTGTTTATGTGTCGAACATAATAATTGTAATTACATCGTTATAGAAGTTCGTTATTGGAGGACATCTATCTTCAATGGTATATTATGTGCTTAATCACTGCATAGGTTACCATAAACGTAGTGATGAGATGTAAATTAAGGAGAGCTGAGAGACCTCTTCCTTTGTATACATCGTTTATGATATTAAGAAGTGAGTTGATGTCGGAAAATTTCAATCAAGTCTAGATTCGTGGCTATGTTCCTCTAAATCGGGAGGATTATAAATCTAAGGTATTATGAAAATTGCAAGGATGTGTTTAGAATGCTAGATTGCCTACTCAACTTGGGTATTATTGAGGCTTGTCGCTATTCCGGCCCTGGTTATGTTCAGTAGGTAAGCTGTTAGGCAATACCTATTCCAGACATTCTTACCGTCCTCTCCACTCATCCTTATTAGCTATGAAGTCACTTATTACCTAAGATATAATGGTTGGGGGTTTGAATATAAGATTTTCATCCTTTAAACCTTTTTGATTACATGATGGAACTTTGTTTTTACCCTCATTGTTCGTTATAGCCTATTAGGCCTATGGCCCTATGGAACAATTCCAAAACTATATTCTTTTTGGCAGCTAAGATCGGGTCTGGTTTTTATCTTTTGTCTTCACCTTGAGAATTTGGATTGATGGGTTACACTTTAGATTTCAATCACGTAATCTACGGGATTATATGATTGAAATCCTAATACTCTCAACTCTTGTGTCTAATCATTTTAATTTCATAGTCTTGCATATTTGGTTGTTAGACTTTTGTAGTTTTAGAGGTATTTTTCATAACTAAAACTTATGGTTTTCTTCTTAGTTGATATGTTGAAAATTATATCTTGTTTCAAAAGGTTGTTAGAGGTTAGAAATTTGATCCATTTCCTGAAATAGAATGTTTCCTTTCATGGTATTGTTAGCTAGTAGCTTATTGTTGCTATGTATAGTCTTATCTTGCTCAGTTCTCGTGAACTGACTCTTGTAGAAAATTTTCTGTAGATGGATTTTACGGGTAGATGAGGGGTAGATTTGTAGACTTTTGTCATCAACCTCAGTTGAGAAGATCCTTTACTCGAAACCTTTTTATGTTGTTCAACTATTGTTAACGTCCAGTGGAAAGTTTAAAAGAGGATTAATGTCTTAGTATAAAGTATTGTGGACTTTGTCATCTGAACTTTGGAAACCTTGTATTGTTTGACCATCATTGAAATTATAAGAAAATTTGGTTATTGTTGTTGAGTGACTTTGTTGGGAGTATCAGTATTTTAAGAATTGATGTAATCTCATTTTGTTCTTGTAAATGAGTGTTGCTACAACCTTTCCTTGAGAATAAATTTAGAATTAAACCTTGACATGACTTAGTAATAAAGTGTCATAAGTAAACTAACATGGGATTGTTTAATACTTCTGGAAGTTAAATTAAAAGTTGTATTCAAATAAAGTAACGTACGGGTCACCAACTTGAGAGAAAGAAATTCTTTAACTAAACAAGGGCAGGACTATCATTGCAAGTAAACTTTATATCATGATAACCCTAGCTCCTCTAGTGAACATTATTCCTTTTACGGTGAAATTTGTAAAATGACCCTAAGGTGAAATGAACTATTAGTTGTTTGAAGATGATAAGATTTAATAAGCCAGAGAAAACAAATTGGAGACCACACCATCTTTCTCACCACCATTTGGAAGGTAAATTTTTACTCCTTGTTAATACTTCTGGTGAACCCTAGATGTAACAGTTGCTGACCAATTCTTGTTAAGAGTCCTAGCTTCAACTAAAATACTGGCATAGTAACTAATGAGGTCCTGAAGTTGAATTCTGTTGTCCTGTCTCGTTAACCCTTCATGATCCCTGGTGATACCCTTTTTAAGCAAGGTCACCTTGTGATCTCTTAAACAAGAAGGCTATTGTTATGAACCTTAAGCGGTACTTTCCACTCAATTGGAACTTGTGCCTTGTGGGCAAAGAGTTGTGAAACTTAGTAGCATTAGTGGCTTGAGTAGATTAATTGGCCTTGTAAGGAATTTAAATACTCCTTTCTAAAATCAAATCGAATAAAACGAATTGGACATGAAATAAATGATCATAATAGAGAAGATTGGCCTAAAGATAATTACTCAGTAGTTCAAAGGAATAGAAGTTCTTAGCTTGGTAAGATGAATTGTATGAATCGTATACCTGAAGTCTCCTTGAAAACGTAAGCTAAGAATTACAAGATGACATTTAGTCAAACATAGAATAACCCTAACAAGAATATTTCCTCATTGTGGTTGGCCCTAACTGTAAGTGTGTTCTGTGATTGAACTTCTATGTTGTCTTGTCAAAAAGAAAAGTAAGTTGTCCTTGATAGGTGTGAACGTTTCCGTGCTGCCTTTATGGCCATCCCTTGTATCAAGTTGTTCATAGTGTTAGTTGTATCCTTGGTGACGACATGTTGCATCATGTTATGTGTCAAGCAAGTCAAAAAAGAAATTATCCTGTATTTCACTGTGTTGTTCGTGTGTTGGATTTTTGGTGTGTTACAAACTAATTATAACTAGCCATTTCACTTCAGTGAGAATTATGCCAAGTAATTGTGTATCAGAATATATTTTGGTGTGAAATGGGAAACATTATAAATGTGGCCATATGTAAATGTTGGCATAAATTCAAGAGGTAATATGGTTCAATTTTCTAAGGATTGAAGATGAAATCTCAAATCCTTGATTATTCTTATCATCGTCCTTCGGTGCTGTTTTGTTACGAGTTTATGTTTTCGAGACTAAAGTTTATTTCCGACTACAATTTGAAAGGTGTTTCTAAGGGGATTGTAATCATAATGTTGTAAATTATTCTACTTGTAGAGTCAAGGTTGAATGTTGTTATATCTTTAGGGTTTAACACATAGATTTGGCATAAGCTTTTCATAGACAATGATTCAGAAAAAGCCTTAGAGTGAAAAATTAATGATGCAAATACTAACTCAGCAAATGATGTTATTTTTATTATGTGTAGTAATTCATAAATAATATGTCCATTATGCGTTCTATGAATTTCATGAAATAGACACTTCACATAAGCATTTGAAGGTCAAAAATAGTATGTTATAACTTTAATAATTTGGTTACAATGGTCAGGGTTCAAAGTTTTATTTTGTCTAATTAATTGTTTTAGACATTATTCTGAAAAGATATATAGATTTCTAGAATCTAGTTATAGTGAGTTTTATGACTAAATATATTTACGCTATTTCTATGTTTGAATAAGTTTTGAATGTTTTAGCGGATTCAACATGAACCCTTTATCTGTAGATTTAGTGGATTATGATTATCAGCTTACCAATTCTTCATGAATGGATTTAATTATTGGATCCCACTCCTTGTTTGAAGGTTAGACCTTTATCCATTGAAAGGAACTTTTATTATTGTTTTCTTCTTCTAAATGTAACAATGAAACCATAGTGGGACTTTGGGTTTTTCAATTACTAAAATAAAAATGGTTCATGATACTTTCAACCATAAACTAGAAAAATCTCTTGCAAACCTATTTAGCATAAGGATGCCCCATTTTCATAAATACAATTTTGGGATTAGTGACTGTGTGAAATTCTATTGCCAAGAGTTTTGTGAGTAATATTCTTTAGAAAAATTCTCAAACCACAAATTTCATTTTACAACATATGATATATTTATGGTGGCGCTCTTATAACTCAATACAAACAATTCATGCAAACATTGAGATAAGAAAGTGAAATGTTTATTGACATTATGTCAATTTTAGACTAAGACATTTTTACCTTGAGGATTATGAAGGTAGTTTCATATATAAAATAATTGTTGCTCCAATGTTTATTGATAATCATAACAATGATTAAACAATTGGTGGGAAAAATTCCCTCCATGAGCATTTGGTATTTTCCTAAGGAAGACATAGTATTCATATTTATGACTATGGATTTATGGTCAAAGATTGGTTGTTAAAACCCCTCTTTTATTTGAAATTTGAACTATAGATAACAAGGATAATATAAAAGATGTAAGTGTTAAAATTATTTATCTGATACCTTGTAAAGTAGATAAGGAAAATATTTATCCTTACTGTCCTATTGCAAAAAGCACATACCTGCCGATTAAAATCTGTCAAGTTCCCGTTGAGGAGGTTGTGATGGGTGGAAGGTTGGACAATCCAAAACAAGAATAAATTCTTTCTAGATTAATTTTTTGTACTAAATAGTCATATATTTTCTAAGCTGGGAAGATGTTTCTTTTTAGTTAATGGAGTTCATATGCTTTATCTAGGATTTCATAGGACTTTTTGTACAAGGGTAGTTGCCCGCAGTCAAAATTTTTTTATCGAAAAAAAAACTTATTTGAAGTCTAATGTAATTTAATCTTGGAAATGATATTAATGTGTCTATAATGGAAGAATGTAGTGTTTTATAATACCAAAAAAATGGAGCAGAAAATGATGTCATATGTGTAAAATCTGCGTATGTTGAGGCACAATCTAATGAATCTTAGGAAGATTAGTTTCGAATGGATACAAATTTTTTATTGAATAAAATGTATATGATTTGCTCGATCAATTCTAAGAAATCATTTGATTTCAAAAGTTCAAATAACAAGTTATCAAACTATGTTTCCACTAAAGATTAAGCCAAATTCTTATAAGATAAATTCTCTGTTCAAACACTCATTGGAGCAGTTAATTTAGATCCACATTAATCGAGTTGGATTTTAAAAACATTGATCATTTAATCAGTGATAGTGATTGTACAACTGTAATATTTGTGTTTTTCTAATGAATATGTTTAATAACTATTTCAATCCCAAGATTTCATCTTTATGATAATACATTTGGCAAAATACTATTGAAAATGTCTTGGTATTTCCCATGGGAACCTCTTTCCCTATTCAATGTTTAACTGACCTCTCCATGAGGGTGTTTGAAAGATTTAAATGGTGCATTTTTCAAGGTTTTGAATGTTTATCTGATACAAATTCAATGTGCCACTAATTGTGTGAAGTATTACAAAGCTATTTGTCCTTTCTTCAAATTACATTTGAAAATAACTCATTTCGGAGGTTCTCTCTAATAAGTTGAATGAAGTGTCATTTTATAAAGTTATTAATACGATATCAAAATAATGGATTTCACTAAAGTAACAAATCTCTATTGTATCCTTCGAAATATAGTTGAAGGAACTTCAAAATAAAAGGACAATTATATTGAAATCAACTTTTTTGAGATTTTATAAGACCTAACAAACTCTTATTTGCATGATACCTCTACGTCCAATCTAGGCAGTTGCCTTGCAATGGTGAAACTCATGCCATAATTTGAAAAAAAATGTTTTATGTGCAACAACTCCTTTGGATATTTACCAGAAAGTTTTTTTTTCCAGTTTGCAAAAGAAATAAAAATATTAACAATAACAGTTGTACAAGATTAATGTAGCCAAATTCTAAACAAATTAGATATACTGCAAATAATATGAACTCCAAAAGAAAATAGATCTCCTTCTTTGCATTATTGAATAATGAATTACAATGTTTCCTAAATAGGAAAACAACTCCCAACTCGAGTTGCCAAGTAAACTCTAACTAACTTGACTAAATCTACTCTAGGTGGCGGAAATTACTATTTTTAGCAGTTTACTAGAACTTGCTATTCTTAGTAAGTTTGCATGCTTATTCGTATGGGCACAGAAATTTCCATGCATCTTCTACATTCCTAAATTAGAGGAATTGCCAACTTTCTAACTCATAATGCAACTAATAGACTAAAATTAACTAATGCCCAAAAATAGGAAAAAACTGAACTATAACTTAAATCCTAATTTTCGGCCTCAAGATGGCGGATTTCGGGCCCAAAAATGTGCTAAAACTTTCCCCAACTGGTAGGGCTAGGTTTTTGTTGCGTTCATCTCATCGAAACATGTGGTTTAAAAAAAATGGACTCAAACAGACACCCGGAGCTCAAGTTATGACCTTGTCAAGTTCCTGCTAATTCTGGTGCATCATTCTCCCCTGCTTGAAAAAAACGCAGCTCCTGCAAGTTGTCTTCTTCAAACTGCTTCCAATTTATCTACATCCAACTTCTTAATCTCCCACTCTGTGACCCAAGTATTTTCCTCTTGTTCCAAGTCCTTTCCAATGTACCAAATATTTGTTGTATTTCCCATGTCGCGTGTCCATTGTTTTCTTATCTAGAATCTGATCCACTTCTTCTTTCTTCTTCACTCGGAACCTACTGCCTCCAATCTACTACTTCATCAATAACATCCCCTTCTACACCATCCCCATGAAAAGAATACAAATTTGAAACATTAAACACTAGAGAAATATCAAAATTCCCTGGCAATTCTACCTCATAAGCATTATCGTTTATTTTTTTCACGATTTTGCAGGGACCAATCTTCTTGTACTTCAGCTTGTTATAGGTTCCTCTTGGAAACCTTTCCTTCCACAGATATACCATAACCAACTCACCAACTGTAAATACCTTTCTCCGTCTATGTGCAAATCTGTTATTTCCTTATACTTATCATTACTATTCTACAGCTTCTTCCGCACTTCTTCCTGCAATTGTTGTATATGTTCGGCAAATGCTTCTGCATCATCACTGACTCTGCCATCAACTGGTAGTTGTACCAAATCTAACACCCCATTTGGATTACTCCCATACACAATTGAAAATGGAGACTTTCCTGTGGATCTGTTTATGGAACTATTATATGGAAACTCAGCTTGTGGTAATGCTAAGTCCCATTGTTTCGATCTTTTCCCCAACAATGCACCTTAACAGGTTTCCCAAACTTTGATTTACCACCTCTGTTTTCCCATCAGTCTGAGGATGATAGGCACTGCTAAACTATAGTTGAGTTCCAAATTTCTTCCATAAAGTCTGCCAGAAGTGACTTAAGAACCTTGTGTCCCTATCTGAAGTAATGGTTTTTTGAACACCATGCAAACGAACAACTTCTCTGAAAAACAAATCTGCTACGCCCGTTGCATCACTTGTTTTCTTGTAGGAAATAAAATGAACCATCTTAGAAAACCTATCAATAACCACAAAAATTGAGTCATTACCTCGTTGTGTTTTTGGTAATCCCAAAACAAAAGTCCATACTCAGATCTATCCATGACCCTTTTGGAATAGGCAATGGCATATACAACCCTGTATTTTGTGCATGGCCTTTTGAGACTTGGAAAATTAGACATCTCTCCACATATCTTACCACATCTCTTTTCAACTTTGGCCAATAGTATTTTTCTTCTACCAAGGCTATCGTCTTATCTTTACCAAAATGCCCATCCAACCCTTTGCTATGTAACTCTTTCTCTATATTCTCTCTCATAGACCCAACTGGAATACATAGTTCGCATCCCTTGAATAGGTAGACATCCTGTAAAATGTACTCATCGAGGACATCTCCTGCATTGTCTGACAATGGACAAATTAACCTATCAACAATATCCTTGAAACCAGAATTAGAAGAATACAAACCCTTTATTGCTTCAAAACCCACGACTTCATTTTCCATAGTGGTAAACAAAGTTACACGCCTATTCAATGCATCTACAACTTGATTCTGTTTTCTAGATTTATGTTTTAGAGAAAAAGTATAACCCTGCAAAAATGATACCCACTTTTCATGCCTACTATTCAACTTCTTTTGGCTATTCACATACTTCAGGGTTATGTGGTTTGTAAATAACACAAACTCCTTGTAAGGACCCAAATATTCACACACGAACAACACAGGATAATTTTTTTTTTTTTTGACTTGCCTGACACATAACATGACGCAACATGTCATCACCAAGGATACAACTAACACTGTGAACAACTTGATACAAGGAATGGCCCTAAAGGAAGCACGGAAACGTTCACACACTTCAAGGACAATTTACTTTTCTTTTAGACATGACAACATAGAAGTCCAACCACAAAACACACTTACAGTTAGGGCCAACCAAAATGAGATATTCTTGAGGGTTATTTATTTTAATAAAACATCTTGCAATTCTTAGCTTAGGTTTTCAAGGAGACTCAAGATAAGATTCATACAATTCATCTTACCAAGCTAAGTTTATTCATTTTTCATTGAGTAATTAACTTTAAATATTCTCTATTATGACATTTATTTGTTTAATAAAGGAGGTAATTTGATTCCACAAGGCCATCTATCCTCACTTATGCTACTAAAACTCACTCATAACCTTATTACAATATGGATTCGCTTTCAACATACTCAAGAGAAAGATTACCAAGCACCTTAAAAAAAACAGGTTAGAGGAAGAAGGTTGAGTTGAATTCATCTTTATGACCTCATTAGTTATTAACCCGGTTTTTATAGAAGCTTGAGGATTTAACAAAAAATATTAAATATTTTACTTAGGCTTTACTGGATGATTTTTACAAAAGAAAACAATTTACCTTTCAAATGTTTGAGAGACAGATTGCATGGTTTCGAAACCGATTCCTCCTACTTATTAAATCTTATTATCTTATATCAACTAACAATTTGTTTCACCTTAGGATCATTCTAAGAATTCACCATAAAAAGGATAATGTTCGCTAGTGTAGCTAGGGATATCAAGTTATAAATTTTTTTTACTTCACAAAGGATGGTCTCATTTTGGTCACTCATGGAATTATTTGATTTCAAGTAGATCACCTCTACATTTATTTGTTGAATATAAAATTATTATTTTTGTTTAGCTTCTTTAAGGGTTAACTGACCCATTTTACTTTACTTATAAAAATATTGTCACTCAGTCTTAGAAAGATTTAACTTGACAATTTATTCTCAAGATCAAAGTTTTACAATACTCATATCAATGTAAAGATTGAATACCATTTCTCACAAAGGTAAGTTACCAGTTTACCTACAGAAGGACAAGACAACATCATCACGAAATTTCAAAACAACCCAAGGCAAGAGCTCTTCTAAACTCCTTTGCAAGCACTATTACAAAATTTACCTCACATTGGACATTTTTACAAGGAACTTCATAAATTGCACTGATGAAACCTTTACAACTCTTTCCTTTAATCTACTCGCATAATCCATCTGCACAAATACTAGCTAGAATCAATTCGCGAGAACTGAGCATGTTAAGGCTACACATTGCAACAGTAAGCTAACATTTAACAATATCAAGAAAGGAATGTTCTAATTAAAAAATGGATTTAAAACAAAACCCACAACTCCAAAATTATTTGCGTGTGAAAGAAATCTAAACCATCCAACAAGGAGAAAGTCAAAATACCAGAAAGAACAAAATCACATAAATCAAGGCAAGACCTTATGGGTTAGGAACAAGAAAGTCAAGAGTGTTGATATTTCCTTCATGTAATCCTATGGATTACGTGATTGGAATCCAATACCCAATCCATCCATCTAAAGAGGTCCAAGAGAAGACAAAACATACTAATTATGATCGTAGGTGCGAACAAAACGATGTTATCCAAATCTCCCATGGGGAGGCTTCATAGCAATAAGGGTTCGACACCCTTAAAAGAGAAACAACTATAGTTTCAGTTTTAACCAAGGAGTTTTACCACTACCTTCTTATAGGATTTCTTAGACGTAGGACTAGTTAACAAAACAAAACCACTCTTCCAAAAGATTACAAAGGAGACACAAAAAGGGCCATTATTCTACCAACAAACCTTATCCTAAACGTCAACTTCTCTACATAATATAAGGGAAGGCTAAACCCAAAAGTCGCTAATAATTTTTATATATTTCCGACAATGTCAATAAGTATTAAAATAAAAATTGATTTCCTTAACAAGGCCACAAAATGGGACCTTTTAGTAACCAAGTTTGAAGTATAAGATATTCGAGTTCAAAAACAAAGGGATTCGATACGCAGAGGGTAAAACACCAACGATGCCCCAGACTCAAAAGACCCTACCACGAGTGCAAGCACAAAAATAAGAACCAACACACATATCCATCAGGAAGGTTACGCAATGTATTCAGGCCTAGAAGTTCTATGAGCTCCTTGCCAATGGTACAGAAGATGGAAAATTTACCCGATCCATGTGGGCTTATCAAGGACATGTCTAGCAAATATCAAACAGATGAATATAATAACCACCTATTATATTATCACTGTAATCAGCTGTCATCTAACAGGAAATGGGTTCCCGAGTCCAATACCATGGATTCACCTACAACTTTTGTTTCGGTCCAGCTATTAATAGCTTGCTTGCGACCCTTAATAAAATTTGTAGAGATTTCATTCAATAAAACTTACAATGTTCTCCCCTTACTTTAATCAAACAAGAGTTTGAACGAGGTAGTAGGTATAGTAATTTTCTTAACAATAGAGGCCAAAATATATGTCAGGTTATTCATCCCCTAGAACTGGGTACAAAAGTCAACCATGTACAGTTCTAAAGAAAAACCCTAATGTCATATTCTAATTAAACAAAAAGTAAGGAATGCCCACAGGATTAAACAAGTTTTAGAACCCAACGTCACTATTAATGTGCCTTTTAGCAAAACAGGAGAGCCCTAAACAGGAAATACGTATTTATTCAACCAAATCGAGATATGAAGGCTTAACCTACCATATAGTAAGCCTTTAATTATAAATACCATCACAGAATTCTTTTAAAAGAGAGTCATATAAGCAAATGAAACTCTATAATTTTTCCTTCCCTACGAACTAGACTGCATCACACAATATTGCAGTAGCCCATTTAGACAAATATGAAATAGAGTAAGCTATAAGAGAGGAAAAGAACATTCCAAGCAAAACCAGCGAAAAAGGAACGAGATTTAAAGGAACAGCCAACACATTCAGGCAGCGATTTAAACAACCACGAAAACATTTGTCTAGGTGCCATTCAAGGGGAAAGAATATTCATTTCAAGATACTGAAAGAAGGTAGAAAAATACTACAAAGAGTAAAGTCAACATGCTTGATTAGAATTCTTCCAATCCAACAAGCACGTCGACCAAGGCTCAGGCAACAGCAACACAACCTGCGTAATTTCTCTTCCTTACCCTGCTGAAGGTCCAACTCTGTTAATGACCATGCCTGGCATAGGAAAGGGGTGATTGAAACATGCCTTCTTGGAATCCTCGGGAGAAACTCTGGGAAGATAGAAGCACTCTGCTATGAAGAGCATCACAACCACCATAGAAACCCACACAACCATCTTCATGACTACCATACCCAAAGAAGATCTGTACCTGTTTCTATAGCTATAGACCCCCTTTTCCTTTGCCCACAAACCCAACTATATTCTCCACCAAATCCTCACACAGCCAGTCAAAAGAAACAAAACCAGGCCATATGTTTAATAAGCAAAAGAAGATGGCTTTAAAACCAAAAAAAAATCTCTTGATACAGACTCCATATCCATAAAACAGTCCCCAGACTTAGTATCCTCAATTAAGGCTGACCAGTCACTAGATTGTTTCAATGCAGCTGCTTTGCCCTTAACCCAAAGTGCTCTGCAAGCTCGTGCTAGCGCCACATTCATGCGGCGAATATCAGCTACAAAGCCAACCCCATGATTTGAAGCTCGAACGCAAGACAAAAAGATTACATCACGCTCTTGGCTCTGAAAGGCATCTACCGTAATGATATATAAACCTTTTCCTTCATCAGATTTGACGACAACACCAAACTCTCGGTGCAAACATTTTAGCTGTAGCTTGTAAGGTGTGATAATTCCAACAGAATGTTTATGCTTGCCAACATAGTGACTCATTGAAGAAGATCATATAATTGCAAAGCAAATTGTGCTTCATGAATATTTTGATATGAAACAGATCCACCCCTATGAGATCCTCTTCCATGAGTTACATCGTAGAACAAGCAAGGTCTCAGTAGAGAATCTTTGCGAATAAATTTCATTAGGTCTCCTGGTAATAATCTCACTGTCACAAAGTCGATTTTGATAACCATATCATGAAGGAGAAAACTGAATCTGAGGATGCATTCTATACTGATCAGAAAACAACATAGTTGGACAACCTGCCTGTTGGAAGCACTCAAAAAGGCCTCTACTATTCTTCCACCAGTCTGCTGCCAGGCTAAAGACTGTTGTGGGTCGCTGCTGCGGATCCCAAACAAGAACACACCTCACAACACTCAAAGAAAAAGGAGGCAACACGTCTGCTTCACTAGCTTAAAGCTCCATCTAAAAAAAACGTGTGCGCAGGGAGGAACCAGGACAGAAAGACGCCCAGAAAATCATCTATTTTCTCCCTGTGATTACAATCTACAGTGCATAGACTAGTAAAAGACCACTGATCAAGGTTGAGGAGGTATTTGAGACTTGTTTTTCATCTCAGCTATTCACATCGAGGAAAAACGTAGTTTTGGAGGAGAGAGCCCTGACCACGTTTTGAAACTTCAAGAAAGCGCACTCAAAAACTCTTACGCAACTGAACCAACTTGATGTTGGGGATGGAAAACTCGTGGAGCTTTCTCGCGGTCGAGAAAAAGATGAGGGCAAGCTCAGCATCGCAGAGGAGAGGGAGCTTGCTCGCCTTTTATCAACAGTCCCGATTTTCACTTTGAGAAGGAACCTGATGACTTACAGGGTTTTGTATCCTCCTGCTCTGCACCATTCCTCTTCCCATTTCCTTCTTTCTTCCATGCCGAAAAATCACGCCTTCTTCACTAGCCTGCAACTTCATCTAAAACTGCCATACAAACCCACGCAGCCAACAGGGAAAGCACCCAAGGTGGAACCAGGAAGACAAATGCCTAGACAGAATAGGTTTCAATGGGCTCTCTGCCCATACAACCATAAAAAACACCTCTCAACCACTCCACACACATTCTATCCAAGGAAAAGCTCATGCGGTCCGAGAGGATAAGCAGGCAGGTCAAACAAGAAACCAAGAAGATTTACAAATCAAGAATAATAAAAGAAGTTCAGCCACCAGCAAGGAGGACTCCACCGACTCCATCTCTCTCACGCAAGGTAGAAAAACGTGACAGCCAGTACAGTCGGCAGGTTGGGGTGGTTGGGAGGAGACCAATTGCATCTACGTGCAAACGAGACCTGCGAAGGACCTGGTCGGCCAAGGTGGCAGTGGAGGCAGGTGTCAGAAACGGACGTTGATGCCCAACGGGGCATTACACTTCTTGGGCACTAAGTAATTCCTCCAATGCCTTGATGCTTGTACAATTGCATAAAATTCCACATCATAAGTAGATTAATTCTTTCTTACCTCATTCATTTTCTCACTAAATAAAGCTACTGGCTTTCCACCTTGACTTAGAACAACACCAATACCCACATGTGAGGTGTCTCAATCAACCTCAAACACTTTATCAAAATCTGGTAGTGCCAAAATGGGTGCGTCTGTCACCTTCTTCTTCAAGAACTAAAAACTATCCTCAGCCACCTTTGTCCACAAAACCTCCCTTCCTTTTGTACAATCTGTTATAGGTGCTACAATACTGCTGAAATTTTTAATAAATTTTCTGTAAAATGTTGCTAGACCATGAAAGCTTCTTACCTCTGTTATACTCCATAGAGTAGGCCATTCAATAATTGCCTTTATCTTTTCTGAGTCCATCCGTACCCCATCTGCTGAAATAATAAAGCCCAAGAATATCAAACTCTCTTGCATAAATGTGCACTTTTTCATATTTTCAAAGAGTTTCTCTTTGCTTAATACTTCAAATACCTTATATGCCTCAAATTTTCTACTTTAGTTTTACTAAAGATCAAGATATCATCAAAATAAACCACAATAAACTTACTATTATACTCTCATAGCATGGTGTTCATCAATCTGATAAAAGTACTAGGTCCATTGGATAACCTGAATGGCATCACCAGCCACTCATATAATCCATTTTCTATCTTGAATGTTGTTTTTCACTCATCTCATTCTCTGATCCAAATCTGATGATAACCACTTCGAAGATCAATCTTGGTGAAATACCTAGATCTAGCAAGCACATCCATCATATCATCAAGGCGAGGTATAGGGCACCTATACTTGATTGTAATTTATTTATTGCTCTGTTATCTATGTACATTCTCCATGTTCTATCCTTCTTTGGTGTTAATAAAGCTGGTGTTGCACACGGACTCATGCTCTCCCTTACGACCCCCTTTCACACAAGCTCTGCCACTTTCCTATTCAACTCTGCATTCAATGTCGGCCTCATCCTTTAATCCGCTTGATTAGGGAGTGAAAACCCTAGAATCAAATCAATATGGTGTTGAATATCTCTTTTGGGTGGTAATCCATTTGGTAACTCATAAGGAATAACATCTAAAAATTCTTTTATTAATTCTGCTATTTCTATTGGTATTTGTGCACTTACAGGTTCATCCTTATTTGTGACTAGTGCATAAAAAAAACTAGTTGCCTTTGCATCCTTCACAAATTCCTTTGCAGAAAGCATATTTTAAGCCTTCCCCTCTTCCTTAAGAGGTAGCAAAACTATTTTTTTGCCATCCTTCCAAAAAGTATAAGTATTCTTTCCCCCATCATGAATAACTTTTCTATCAAATTGCCATGGTCTTCTTAGCAGCATATGACATGCATCCATAGGAATAACATCACACCAAATCTCATCCTTATAACTATTCCCAATAGAAAAGCTTATTAAACATCCCTTATCAATAGTAACTTCATTACCCTTCTTAAACCATGCAATATGGTATGGGTTAGGATTATTCTCACAATGTAGACCCAATTTATTGACCATCTCATTTGAAACCATGTTCTCATAACTATCACCATCAATTATAACATTACATGCTTTTCCTTCTGAAGTGCATCTTACTCTAAAAATATTTGTACGCAACCATGCATCCCCCTTGATCTCCTTTCTTGAAGCAATCATCGTCCTCTTCATCATCAGATTTTCTCCAACATCTTGTGGAATTTCCAGGTCATGTTCATCTTCTACTTGTTCAGCTTCAACAAGATTTACTCTTGGAGCATCTCCTTTCCTTTTGTCATGTGTATAAATATGTAGGCATTCAAAAGCCTGATACCCTTCTTCACCACATCTGCAACAAAAAAATGGTCTTTGTGGAGCCTCCCATCCTCTATCACCACCATATCCTCTGCCTCTTTGTTGATTCTAGAAATCTTTTCTCATATCCTCTTGCTTTTACAATCCACGAGATGATTCTCCCCTACTTTGGCTGAAACCAGCTCATCCCCAAAGAGGAAGATGAGGCCCCCTATTCATTCGAGGTGATCTCCTAAAACTTTGACAATTTTATTTTTCCTTGGCCTTTAAGGCTAATGATAGGCATCCTCCATGATTTTAATCCTATGCATACTTATCTCCTCTTGAATAGAAAATTTTAATCCATTTACATACCTTGCAGCCATTTTTTCCTCAGTTTCTTCATGCTCTACATGAATGGAAAACTTGTAGAACTCATCTGTGTATTCTTGCACTATTTGTAAGTTCTGTCTGATATTTTGAAACCTCCTGTAAAGGGTTTGTGCATAATCCACAAGGAGAAATTTATCTTTCAGCTTCTTCTCCATCTTACTCCATGTCCTAATTATTTCTTTCCCCTTTCTTGATAGTTCTTTCTGTAGGTGATCCCACCATAACATAGCATGACCTTTCAATTTCGTGCATGCAAATTTTACCTTCTTTTCTTCTGACATAGCCTTCCACTCAAAAAAATTTCCCATGCTAGTCAACCAGTCTATTAGCTCCTTTGGTTTTAGACTATCACCATACTCTAAAACATTAACTCTTATCCCATCATTCTTTCATTCTAATGCTCGAAGCATCGTTTCTTCAAAATCTAATGGTGGTGCTTGCGTTTCCTCCTCTTCACAAACTTATTCTTCATATGTGTCATCTCCACCTTGATTTCCTCTCTAGGTTATCATTGTAGCAAGCACAACAACTTGTCTCTACAGATCTTGCATATTTATATTCATCTGGGTAATACCACCTCCTCTTCCTGCCATTTTTTTAAAAATAAATACTTCGAACCGGCTCTGATACTAGATAATGTAGCCAAATTCTAATCAAACCTGATATTCTACAAATAACATAAACTCCAAAAGAAATAAATATCCTTCTTCATTACTGAATAATGAATTACAATGTTTCCTAAAAAGGAAAACAACTCCCAACTTGATTTTCCAAGAAAACTCTTACTAACTTGACTAAATCTAAAAAAAATAAACCACTTAAATCCTAATTTTTGGGCTCAAGATGGCAGATTTTGGGCCTGAAAACGTGCCAAACATTTCCCTAACTAGTATGGCGGGTTGTCGCTGCATTCGTCTCATTGAAACATGTGGTTTTAAAAAAAATAGACTCAAACCAACACGTGGAGCTCAAGTTATGACCTTGTCAAGTTCCTGCTAATTCTGGCGCATCACACCGCATATATATAAAAAAATGTTATTCTCTATGAAACACCTATGGGCAAGAGAGGTTGATCACTGGCGCTGCCAAACTATATTCTACATCAAATGGTCCACTGAGCATCATCTATTTGTTTTTTCTTTGATTCTGATAAGCTTGATTTGTTTAGACAGAACTATGTCAAAGACTCTAGGGTTTGTTCCCTTCCATATTGCACTCTATTACTTAAAAAAATAAATGAAGCTTAAAAATAGTTGGATAATGAAAACATACTTATTTTTTATAGGATTTGGGGTACTAGGTACATAATGAAACATGACTTCTTGGGAATGGTGATGATGGTTGATAACAAATCCTTTTCTTTCCGATAAAGTCTCTTTAAGTTCACTCTTCTCCATTAAAATTATTCGATTCAAGGCCTGAATATTATAATCATGGCTGTCCGTGTTGAAATTTTTGTTTGTTTCACCAGCAAAGAATTTCAGACAATTTGACGCTCCATCTTAGTAGTAGCAAGTAGTGATGAGAATGGCTAGCACAACTGCCACGACCACTAGCATTAACTTCTCCATGACTAATACAAACTTCTTATATTCCATTCTTCCCTTCCCTTTCTTGGTGCTCTACATAGTAAATACCGTAATTCCCTTCTTCTTTTAACAATAATTTTCTACTATAAGGCACAAATTAAATAGTTCCTCCATTGATTTCTTCCTCGGATAGCAATGGATGAGAAAATGTTGAAATCTGAGAAAAAATTTGCACCTGGTTGTTTAATAATGGCAGATCAGGAGCAATTAAATATTTAAATAGGAAATCACATTCCTAGACAAAAAGATAGACACCATAGATAAATCATGCTACAACCAACTGTCGAATACTGTTATTTGATTAATATGTTGCCCATACTTTACACTAAACTTTCTATTTTATACAGAGATTGATCAATTTATATAGAGGTGGGTGGGTGGTTGGTCTGAGAGAGGGGTGGGGGGCATACAATCCTAGTACTGCCTAGGGCACCCCGAAACCTTAATTCGGCCATGCATTAAGATATCATCCCTCTTGATTATTTATAGGTTTAGTACATCAATAATAAAAATTGAAATTGATATCTATGTAAAAATTAGACTAAAATATAGTAAAATTAGCTTAATATTAATAGAGATTTTGACTTGGCAAGTTTCTTAATGTTACAATAAGAATATATTTCAATATATGATGTCCAAGAGAAACAAGTAACTTGTAGTTCCTACCAAAATATATATATATATATATATATATATATATATATATATATTAAAAAAAAATTAAAATAACAATAGCTATATTGTGAATGCGGTTGAATGGGAGTGGTTGAAGAAGTTTATGGAGAGGAGGTGAAGGTGTTTGGGGGAGGGCAGTTTTGCATGTAGAAGTGTTCTGATAGGCATATGAAATTGTTCCCAGCCACTAACACGTCACATTTCTTGCACAGCAATACAAGCACTTTTCTTTGACTTGAGGCTTTAACCACGCTGAAACCCAAGTTAACATTGTAAATTTAGCAGCAATTGGATAGTTACAACGAGAGTAACTAGAGGAAGGATCTACTTCCTGTCCTTGTTTTGTTTGTTGTATGCAAAGGAAAAGAATAAGTTTGAAGAACTCGAGGGGCTGCATTCAGGCATATTATCTAGCCACATGGATTTTGTTTATTATAATTCTGAGTTGTGCTACATGCACTGTAACTTTGTTGCCCCATTCTCGTGGTAGACAATGCCTATCAATTCGCTCCCCCCTACCACTTTGCTTTATATGCCCTTTATCTGTTATTTTGATTAGTTGGTGTATTTATGAAGGCATTTAAAATTCCCTTCCCTGTTATTCCGCTTACGTTTTTGCAAGTTTTGTCTCTTTTCACTCTTCCTCTGCGTGAAGCACTTTGTTCTCCATTCTCAGCGCCTTCTTCTTTTAGTGAAGAAATGAAGAATGTGAAATTCTAGGGAGGTATTTCACTAAACGCTTTGGGACTGGAGGAGATACAAAACATGAGTATGTTACCGCCGTCAAATAGAGATGTAGGTAGGATGTTCCTTTATCGAAAAATGAATGAGAACTATTTCTTAAAGAAATTGCAGTTGTAAAAATAAGTAATTCCCACTGTCCATCATTCTGAATACTACATTCTTTTATTTTTTTATCACCCATATCCACAGGAGGCTTGTTTTGACTGTGTCCTCAATCTAAGGCATTAGAGGAAATTAGTTGATCTTAAAGGAGGAGTAGTTAGAAGAGTCTGAAAGCACAACATGGAAATGAAACGAGATCTTGGAGAATCAAATAGGCCCTCTGATTTGAGTCGTGTTTAGTATTGGATGAAAAAGCTGGAGATTAAGCATTGTTTCACCTATGTAGCCAGCAGGTCTCCAACGTAATCAGTGTACATTTTCCTACCTACTCCCAGATTGTGCCAAAATACGAGCTCTAGAATAAGGTATGGACACCCATCAAAGCATAAAAGATTGAGGAGTTTTTCTGACATTGTAGTTGCAAATCCTCTGATAAATGTGTAAGCACTACTACAAGGGGGGGTATATTGAGATAATAATAGAGACAATACTTGACCAAAGTTGTCTCAAATAGAGACAATAAAAAAGTTGTATATTGTCTCAAATTAGGTGTCTCTAATAGCAGGTGTCTCTAATATTGCTTCTAATTATTGTCTCTCCAGAGACAATATAGATTGACAGAAATTTTGTTTCTTGAGAGACAATATCATTTTTGTCTCTCTAGAGACAATATCATTATTGTCTCCCTAGAGACAATACAGAATACTAATTTTGTGTCTCTCTAGAGACAATACTAATTTCAATTTTTATTGTCTCTCTAGAGACAGATACAAATTCAAAGAATGAAAAATATGAATTTCAAGAATAAATAACAACCAAATATCATATAGTGCAATCAACAGGCTACATATCGTCTATGATGTCAGAGTGGGCAGGGATTTAATATTATAAATTAAGAATAGTTTGATTTGAATCTTGTGCCCAACAAATGGGTCCACAAACATTTTATTACTATCAAATAAGATAAAATACAAAAGAGTTGTCTAATTTCTGTTAGCCCTTGAAATACAATGATAAAATACAAAAGGGTGCCTAAATGGCGTCTAACCCTTGACATACAATATTAACACATTCTCTCCACCACCAATTTCAAACGATTGCATCTCCTTCCCTTGTGCTACTTTGAAGTTCTTTTTATTAACTTTTATTTTGAGCAATTGTCTCTCCACCGACAGTTGTCATCTTCATGTTCTTCGCTTTGATTTTCTCAACTTTGATACAATTCTCTATTGCCGTTAGCAGCGAAGGTGCATTGGATTCTGAGATATTAAGAAAAACATATTTTACTCTAGTTCTACCAAAAGTATTCCCAAATTACATTTAAACCAGGGATAATAATTAAAACCTTGCACATAACTAATAAACTAAGTTGCACACTCATATACCTATATGATAAAATCTATGTTTTGCTGCCATTCCCAACACGTAAATATCCAGGTGATCATCTGTATCTGCACTATCCAAGAAAAAATTTTTTTTCTTTGTTGACAGACCTTGCGGAAAAACGTTGAGTCTATAAATTAAAATGGCTTAAATCAAATGTGAATTGGGGTCAATATTGCTCCTGATATTAACCCTTATGTTCACATCCAAGTTGAATCCAAACAACACATTTAAAAAATTAAGAGGAAACCACAAAGGAATTGTAAATAATAAAATTCACCTATAAGTTTTTAAAAATGTTAAGATGTCATGGAAGTAAAAAAACTCGGGAAAAGAAGAAAATTACTAGTTTTTGTTCAGAAAGCCGATCTCCAACAGTTGTAAACTTACAAAGTGCTATGCTATGTGAAGACATTAATAACAATAAAAAACCTTCCATAAACCAAGTTCAGCATCCCCCAAGACATAAAAAAAGCTATGGAAATAACTTCAAATTGAACACGAACATGGATTATTTGTTGCACATGAACCTTGGAGGTCCTTCGAGAAATAGCTGGCAAGTGAACAATCTGCAATAAGTTGTACTTGTTAAATCAGGGAAAACAACAATATATACAACAAATGATGAGTGCCATGGATTCCAATTATTTTCAAATTATTCAAAATGGAAAAGAAAGGTGACCTCCACTAGATCTACATCCTTTGATGTAACTGAAAAATGACCTTTATTGTACTACATCTACCTTAGATTTGTCCTCCTAGTAATCCTTAAAACCTACCAAGGAAACAACTATTAGGAAATGATTCAAGTAAATATAATCTATCTCAATTGTTATCTAATACCATCATACATAATAAATAATTCAATTAAATGTAATATATCTCAACTACTATCTAATACACTCATACCCTCATACATAATCTATGTGCGAGGAAAACTGAATAAAAGTTTGACAATTACCAAACAATTCAAATCAAATAGAACACAAGAGAAAACATAAGCTTCATAGCAAACCTTCTGATGATCTTAATGGTGTCAAAAAACTATTGGCAAGATGCACGAGTAGGTAAAGGCAATGGGGTACTATAAATAGGGTCCTTACGTATATCTTGTTTAAATGGCCCTGCCAGGTTTCGTCCATTCTTCTCCCTATTTGAAAACAACATGAGCAATTATGAATCTATTTAATCATAAAAATGCATTGTACAATTGGAATATATCATGATAATGGATCCAACCTTACCAGTCCTCATCAAATGAAGAATTTTGAGACAAATTCCTCTTATCATGAACTAATTTATGAGAAACACTCTCTTGTAGATATTTCTAAATTTGAAATTAGTTTTTTGCTTAGTGTGTGTTTGGCCTTATCTAGCTAGTACATGCCTATTTATTTCTTAATTTCAAAACAACTTAAATTAATAGAGTGCTAAACAGAGGACATATTTCAAAGACCTTATCAGAGGAAAGGTAAAAATCAGCCAATACCCAAGTCTCAAATCAAAACTACTAACCTATTTGCTGATCTTACCAATATGGAAACTGAAATAAAAGTCATAGATAGTCAAGGTAGCTAGCGAAAAAAATCTACATAAAAAAAGCTTATCAAAACTAGTCCAAAATGTAGAGGACAACCGAAGACTTAAATAAAGCAAACATCTTTGGAATTCCTCAAATTCACTTCCATAGGTGAAACTTCAAAGGAAATTATTCAGTAATGTTGAGCAAATTATCCTCGTCTCAGGAAAAGATAAGGTATTTGCAACAGTACTCAAAACATAAGTCTATACTCTATTATAAGGGGAGGTTCCCTTTAATATTTACATTTAATTACATTTGAAATTTCTTAGCTTAGCTTCTGGCATAAACATAGAAACCACCTATCAGTTGTTGCCTCTCGTTTCAATCAGATAAGCTCTTGTTCCTAATTTTTGTTACTCATTTCAAGAATCATTAACACGATAACTACAGTGTTAAATTAATACCAAATATGTAACAAAAATTCACCATAAATTTACCAAATTTACATAATTCAATCCTAGATGGCATATTCTCTATATCACTCATACATCAAGTAATTTACTACCTGGTCCATGTACTCCTTCAGATATTGCTCATCCCTCTTGAAAATCAATTGGTGATTTTTGGCATTTTTTGTTTTTGTAGTTTCCAACTCCTATTTCCTTTTCTTCTCCCATTCTTCACTTCTTTTTCTCTTCTTTAGGACCGACTCGGGAAGTAAATTTACATCCTCCTTCGCCCATATCTTGACAAAACCTTTCAAATTTCCCAGAGCCTTATAAATTTATACTTGACAAAACCCACACTTTCCTATGATGAGGCAATTAGGAAAAACATGGATAATTAATAATCAACAATCAACAAAAATAATTTTTTTTCATTTCTTTTCAGGCAAGCAAAACAAATTTGATCAATACTAATTAATTAATTAACTAGAAAACATGTTACACTAAAGATGATGGAAAAATATGGCACAATAAGAAACAAAAAAATAGTGAAGAAATTAGAATCAAAAGAATAGCTTCTCTTCTAGTTCTTCCATTGTCTGCTAGAATCTGTCAAGAGTCGAGCCCACAATTTTCCCATATGTTAAACTACAAGTACTCAAATACATTCCCAATGACAAATGAAGGAATCTCATACAAAACGATAATTACTTAGCAAGGTCTCCAAAATGCAGGAGGTATAGGGTTTTAGTTGTCTACTATGATGTTTCAGTAATGAAATTGTGTACTTTTCAATAAATTTCTTCCCTAGTTGGCAGCACAGAAATAAAGATACATACAACACATTCTCGTGTCAAAACTATTTTGATTAGCAGTAGCACTCACCTTCAACCCTTCTGGAGAAAGGTAAGGCAACGGAAACCCACCAGCTTGTGCAATATTAGATGCACCGTTGAAGCAAGTAGCACATGACACGATTGAACATCATTTGCAACAGGAAATCCATCAGAGAACCGAAGCTCATTGGGAACAACAGTCCACCCAAGACGAACACCTGTAAAGCCAGCATATTTCGAGAATGACGCAGTCTCGATTGCAACCTGCAGCACAATTTATAACACCACTAAGTTTATAATTTTATTCATCAAAAGTAAAGAAAACAAATGAAATACACCTTACACGATTAGAATGTTATTACACTATGATAACTGTTACAGGCACCAGTGTGTTGTAGTAGACTAATGCTTTGACGCAAGGATAATGACCAGGAATAAAATGCCAAAGAAAAACCAAAATGCATAAAGAAGGATCCACGTTCAAGCTTATGTGCAGTGTAAGTTTTAAAGAAAAGCTGGCATATTTTTCCAGTCCCAATAAATAAGTTGATATCTACTTTCTCTGAGGTATTGGTTCGGATGCATCCAATGCATGTCAAAGTTTTGGTTACATCTTCTGTACACAACTTTTTGGATTTGCCAGGTGGACACATGAGTAAATGTGGAACTACCTTATTTAATCAACTGTGCTTTTTGTTATCATGTCATTAACTCCCTACAACCGCCAACAAATACCTGCGAGCTCATGAGGACAGATGCATAGCTGGCGCTCTAAATGGATACGAAATGTCCCAACAAATTTAATTTGGTATAATTCACTGGGAATCCACTACTTTTTGTTTGAGAAATGGAATGCATATTTTACTTCAATGAATAAAAGCAGTTAACTATATACAGGATTACAAGGAAGGTCTCTCCCTAAAAAATCCAGAAAAGCTAAAATTTGAGCTGGTGCCACAGGAGCCATTGATGTCAACATCTTGACTGAAACATTTATATTTAGTTATGGACAAGCAGAGCCAGATCCTGCTTGAAAACCTCAACTCCCCAAAGCTGAGATGGGAAGGGTCCTCATGAAACACAAAAGCATGGCAGAAGATATTAAGTTATAACATAAAAAAAAAGAACTACCACACAGCCAACCAATTAGGAATACAAATAAATAGGGATAGAATATTAAAATCTGTTCTACTCCCTTCACTCTAACCACCTAAGGAGCCTTCAATATTATTGTTCATAAATATTGAAGGTATCAAACGATCCCTTCATATGTCATGGTATACCAATCTTCGCATGAATTAAACTGAACCTCGTGCCACCCCAGTTTTCATTGACCTGGGAGTTACTTTTAGCCTGAGATTCACAAACAATTGTAGATATGCATATTCAGCAATCATAAATGCATCACATGAATAAAACTGAACCTTGTGCCACACTATGTTTTTGTTGATGTAGGACTACTTTCAGCTTTAGACTTGCAGACAAGTATAAATATGCATATTCAGGAATCCTAAATGCATCACTTGATGCCTCATATTCAGATCCATGGGAATCATCAGTCGTAAATAAACAGCAGAGAACATAGGTCTTTTCACTTAGTGAACCTTAGGCTTTCAGAGTCCAGTTGCAGTCACAACTGTCCCAACATAAAACTTAATACTAACTGTCACCTATCGAAGTATCCTACATTCTTCAAGGGTTCACTGAGCTACTAGATGTTTTTTCGAGTATAAATGATTCTCTGCAATAGAATCAAGAATCCACAAGTGTGAACGGCTACATCCTAAAAGTAATTGCAGACTGATCCTTCATAGATGCAGAACACAGAAGCCGCCATACAATTGTTGCCAATACAAGATAGAGAAGTGCAAACACTAATGGCAACCAAACAGTTTGTCTCCCACTTTAATGTATTGGAAGTTGGCAAATAGAAACAAAGTATACACAAACGAACCAGAAAGAGATATATTATTATTTGGAGATAGGAATGGGAACTTGACGCTTTTTTCACAGACAATCTAATCATGTGCAATTTAAAATATATATTCTCTGGAATCATAGAGTTGTCTAGGCAGAATAGCTATCCAACATATCCTCGGACTCAACAATATAGAGACGAAGCCAACGGCTATGGCCGTTGGACAAACATTGTAAACCACCAGGACTCACTTAACTCAACTAACCAAAACAAAACTCAATGTCTGGACATTATACATCATTGAGAAGTTCTAAATTACACAATAATATATAAGTCAGCTAATATATTCATTACATTTAAGTCTTTCCAAGTCATTACAATGTAAAGCCTTATTATGTTTATAACAAAACTGATGCCTACAGAAATTGTCCTGCTTCAATTCCAATGTTCCACAGGTGGCTACAAGTGGTCTACAAAAAACTGGAGGTCAAATGATGAAGGGCTCAAAGTGTTTGAATTTTGAGTGCCTCGTTAACTAATCCAACAAAAAAATTGCCAGTTTCTTCAATAAATTTGCTAGTTTCTTCAAGATTTATCTTCCTTGCTCTTCTAAAAGCAAAATTGTTTGGGATATAACTTCCCTCCTGACAAGAAACAACAATTCGCAAGAACCATATCAGGGTGGATAAACTGAATGATTTTCTCATTTCTAAGTGGTTAAGCTATCCAAGAAGGAATACTTACTTTTACCGATCAATAAGTGGTTAAGTATCGCATTCCTACACTCTCCATTTAGAATTTAATCAATTAACATGGAGTAATAGTTAGTTTATGAAAAATATATTAGGTGCTGCACTTCTATTCTACTTAATTTCAGCAAATACTTCATAGCAGGTGTAGGTAAACAGATATGCCTGATAGCTTATACACAACCATTGTTTTTCAACAGTTGATATGTATAAATACATATATGTACATATTACATGTATAAATGTATATGTATATGCATATCATTATTGCTTTGAGGAATATTTACAGAAGCTCCATACATGACTTGTTTATTCTGTACTATTGAATATTATCTTACAATACAAATAAATGAACCTGTAGAGTAGCATAAAAGACACCCACGTTGGTAGACATGTGAGAACCTTGTAGGAAAATTAAAAAACATGAAAATGTGTCCCTCAAACAACAAAATAAAGTGTCATATACATCATGCATAGAAATTATTTTAGTGAGCACATTAGATCTGATAAGAAAACAATTTGCAACATCAAATTCAGATCAGATATCTTGGCAAATCTGCTATCAAAAATTTTATTTCATCAGGATACACCTTTATCCTATAAATAAAAGCACATAGTTTCCAACATGTTTCTACAATCATATATACATATCTTTATACTAGATATAGCAAGGATGAATGGAGAACCTTGAGAACAAAATCATACCTCTCTTGACCCGGGAATTCCATAAATTGATTTTGGATTATCATTAGACATGTAAATTGCATAAGTAGAGTCATAAGCTATAATCGACCATTATCTTTGCAAATTCCACAAGTTGCTCTATTTTATTTCTTGTGGCCACAGAGCCTGTTGGATTATTTGGCGAATAAATGAATATGATATCCTCCTGGCATAAAAATTACAAATCTGGAAAAAAATTGTTCTGAAGAAGACATTTCATGTATTCTATCTTTCCATACTTCTTTACAGCATTTTGAAATGTGCCTGTATGGCCCATTATAACACTTGAATCAACATATGCCTATTACAAAAAAAGAAGACACTAGTACATCAGGTGTGCTGGTGACTTATCTCTTATGAAAGACAAACCAATTTGTCATTATATCAAGAACAAAAGCTATTACAAAAAAAAAATCAATTACATATCATTCCCAAACAAACCTCCATTCACCTAGAGTCATTTCTGAAGGATGGACATGTCATGCACATTCTCTTTAACTTAATATAAAGTTTTTTCAAACCTCTTTAAAAAAAACTAATTCCTACCAGTAAGGGTAATTTGTCAGTATTCTAAAAGATATTTTTTTAAATGCAGAAGATCAGATCTTGAAAATATTTCCCAGTACCCCCAGCAAATTTTCTAGTTGTATGCAACGTGTTTATGGGTGTAACACAAGGTTGGTATGAATTATTAACCTTTAGGGAATGAATTCCCACAACAAAAGTTATTAGCTAGGTAATAAATTTTAAAATAATAATTTTAACCTGTACCATTTAATATAGTCCACTCTTCTTAAATAATGTACGAATAGTTTTACTTGTATTCAATACTAGGAGTTTATTAAAATGGTTACACACATTTGAGAGCAACTGAGATTGACAATCCACGTATAATCTAAATCCTTGATTTGATATCTATCTGAATTCAATATATTGGCAAGTGGCAACCATATCATCCATGTGTTAGTTATTAATTAATTTCAACGCATAATCAAATTTTAGTTACTAACTTTGTTTACCAAGACCTTGTGAATAATTTTAATGGAGCAATCAACAAAAGCGTAGCTGATTACATCTTTGAGATATTGATCAGGTTTGCAAATAGTAGGGAAACAAAACGTGAGACTTGTAACAATTGTATTGTTTTTTATCAACAAAAGTGATTTCATATCATTGAAATTGAAGCAACAAATAAGACAATTCCATTGATGAAACTGCAAAAAAACAATTCACATTGAATCTAACATCAAAAGGTTCATTTAGATTGATTTTAAGTATGATACTGAGCAGAGAGACATGGGTGTGTGACCTTTTTGTGTTGTTTACAGGAAGAATGAAAAGCCTCTAGTTGAGGTGCAATTAAAAGTTCCCAGAAAAAAAATTTTGACAAAGGAGATCTCTTTCATGATTCTATGAAAACTAAAGAAAACTTTTGAAGAATTTCTAAAAGCTAAAGTAAAAGATGTTCTACAAATGCCAACTAAGTGATATAAATTGTGAATTGCTCAAATTTTTAATATTCTACAGAACTAAAACCCAACAGATGATCAATAAATTTTGTGGCAGATATCAGTCATAATGTAATTATTTCATTTATCCATATCTAGGACTTGAAATTAAATTGGTTTCCCTATGTTATCCTGTTAATATTACTTGAAACATTTTTCTTAATTCGTAGGGCCCTAATTCTTTTGTTCTATATTCCCTAGCAGCTCTTTATTTCTCTAAAGAAGTTCTTGCAGCTAGAAATGTTGTGTATATTTTTAGTTTGTTTTAAAATTTACCATGCCTCTGCTCAAAATCCATAAATTAGTTTTGCACCATATGTTAAATTGTTTAGGTATTTAGTGATAAAATTATTTCTTCCAAGTGGAAAATGGTTTTTCACAATGCTTCGAGGATTTTATAGGAAAAGCTTACAAAATGTTTCAAGTTGCATTGAAGCACAAGTCAAAACAAATAGACCTCAATTATAAATGTTAGTAGTGCTCACATTCAAATTGGTTGTTATTTGCATATTTTATACAATGTTCTAACACATTATTTTGATTTGATAGGTTATATATTTTAATATTAGAAATGTAGTGTCCATGCTATTAAATTAACCAGGTCTTAATATTGTTGTTTGGTTGGACTTAGGTTGGATCATATCATGTAGTCTCACTTTTATTAGCATCAAGGGCTCCACCACCTGGTGTTGTGAGCAGAGGAATTGATTTAGAAGGCCTAACTAGCATCTTGGCCGGACATTTGGAGGCACTAGAATGGGTGCAAATACTCTTACCAAGAATTTTCACACCATTGCAGTGACAAAGATGGGAAGTAGATGAGCTGTGGAACTTGGTTTCCTGGATCGTTAATTCTTATCTCACTTGTTGGTACGAATTCTTGTTTCTCTACTTTCTCATATTTTTGGCTTCTAACCAATGTTACTGTTGGGTTGTATGACTGGAAATCCCTGATGATATTTGTGATTTCATATTTTGTAAGGGTTAAGATGTTCTCTTTTAATATTTTATTTATTGAAAGGATCCCTAGCAATCATAGTGATATTTATTTTCATTGTATACACTGAGACAAAGGAAATCAGATATAAGAAAAATGTTGTACTTCAATGAATCAAAACATCTATAAATCACTGTAAAAGGTTCCTACTTATTCCTGATTTAATGTATAAAATGGTTTCCTCTTTTTTGTTGTAGTCTTGCTTATTGATATTTTATAATCTTTGTAATATCATCTCAAGTACTAATTTTTCTGGTAGGAAAAGTTGGGGCCATTTTAGCTTCAATTCCACATGCCATTGTTGCTACCCCTCTTATGTTTTATGTGGGCAATGCTTGTGGCACTGGGTGACTATCAAATCTTAGATACAGTGAAGTTAAATAAAATAATTCAAACAACCCTTGTGCACAAAGTTCAAGTCAACTATCTAAAATAGGGGAATCAAATAGTTAGCCTACCAGTTCATGTTTTCTCACAATAGATAGAAACCAATAATTAAATACTACCACAAAGATAAAAATTGAAATATCCCTTTCTAGGTTGCAAACCTCCTACAGGAAAAAGAGAGAAAAGAGAAAGGGGAAGCTAACCCTTACCTCCACTCCATGTATGTTCCCCACTTGATCACTCTATTTCACAACCAGATTTTTGAAGTTGTATCTGAAATTCCAAGGAAAATCAAAGGTAATCAACATTCATTTTCCATCTGCGAGATCCTCTAGGTGTTTTCATCTACTACACGGCCAACACGCCAACATTCCCATCACATTCCACATCAACTTCCTTTTTGGTTATCTGGTGACTACAATATAGATTTTCTTTGGGTGGGGTCAACCCATTACAACTCGAATTCCTTGTGCATGATTTTTATATTTCGCACATAGGTTTTTCCTGGTGTGGTAGCTGTAAAAGAGAAAACATTCCTATTTCTCTGAATGTTTTAATGGTGCAAAATATCCTATTCCAAAATTCCCATTTTACACAAGTTGGAAGGATGGCATCAGGGAAGTAGGTAGAATAAAAATATACATTGCAATCAGGAAAAGGTTGATTCTGAATGCCACTAGCATTCTGGTTTTAGCCATCAAATCATCCCCGTGGATCATTACTACTTGATCTGTGATGTTTTCTATCATCAATGGAAATGCAAATCACTCGCTGTTTACTTTAACCTCCTTTGCACAATGGTAAATGAAATTAAAACCATTTTGATTAATAGTGAGCATGAAATGAAGAAGAAAACATGGTAGCATAGATTCCAAAACATACAGAGTGCTCAACAAACCCTAGCTTGCCCAAGTAGTCTAAGGAGAGAAAAGCACAGTTTTTTGTAGAATTTCCAAAATAAACAAAATCGTAGTAATTATATCTCCAAGGGACCCCCCATATTTCTTTTGAATACTATGCATTTTACCAAATGTAATGTCGGATCCAGATTGGACCCTTTTTGTAAGCCCTAACATGTAGAAACAAAACAAGAAGATAGATCCAAAACATTATTGCTTCTCAAATAGAATGAACTAGTCAATCCGACCGTTGCCTCCAAAGCAGAACCCTGAACACAAAAGAAGAAATGAGTGATAGAAACTATCTTAGGAGCATATAATCCAAAAGTTTGGTAGGGAACTGGGCTTTGGGTTGCTCCAGGAAGAGGACCTAGCCACCACACCTCCATCAACAGAAACCCATTTGGCATTCAAGCTAGTAGACATACCAGCTGCCATTGCTTTGTCTATGATTTAGGGTTGGAAAGCAGACGGAGATGAGATAAAAGTGCAAATGGTTTTGTCAGGGATAATTGAAAAGGTGAATAAATTATTAAAAGTTCAAAACAAGGGAATATAGAGACAAAAGTGTTTTTTAAAAAAGAATCTAGAGACAAAAGTTAAATTTTTTCTCAAACTATTGTCTCAAATCACCCTCTCTTGTAGTAGTGAAGAAAATACATATTCCATATCGTGACTCCTGGTTGAAATTTTTGTTATAAGAAACTATTGGTGAGAATGCCACGCTAGGCTAGGTTTGTGCCATATCTCTAGAAGGCATGATTAGAGAAGATATACGAGGTGGGATTAGTGAAAAATTCTTTGAAAGCGCTCTAACTTCTACAATTGGTTCATGGAACACCAAAACCGTGTGGATTACCTCATACCCACTTCACTAATCATTCCCAGGTATGGTTCATCTTTCCTCATCTCTCATAATTTATATTCTTTATTTTTTTTTCAATAGAATAAAACTTTAAACCAAAGGATTTTTGTATATTTGATTGTATTAAATAAACTTGTTTTAAAACAAAAAAATGTTATATCATAACTTAAAGGATCTAATATTTCTTACTAAACAATGAACTTGAACCCTCATTTCGTGATGATCTAGCAATGTTCCAACAAAAATAGTTTGCTACAATACCCCATTTTTATTGAAAAGTTGAAGTTGACTTCCCGGTAAATATGTTGACAATTTCTTTCTTTAAATAGATCAATTGTGATATTTTTGATGCCCTACGAGGAGCAATGTTTCACCGTTTTGTAGTTGTAGGAAGCTACTAAAACTCAAAAGTTGGATTTCATTTTTAACCACCATTTGAACCCTGAGAAAGAAAATGCTTATCTTCCTTCGCAAACCTCTAGTGTTTTTACTAGACAATTGCATGGAACCTTCAGTTTAGGGAAAATAAATCTACTTGATAGTTTAAAAAAGGATCTTTTTAGGATTCCAGTCACTGTTTGACTAGCTCCAACAAGACCATTTACAACATGTGGCTCCAGAAAACATGTCGCCGTTTGAAAATCATTTTCTAGTTCTCAGTTCCGTCGACTCTGGTGAATTCTCCATATATGGGGGAACTTGTAGGAAATTATCATGGCATATTCATCCATTGAATGTTATTTTTAGATGTGGTTTTTGAATCCCTCGAGCTAACTTTTAATTTTTTGAAACTAGGCCAATTACGATCGATGTCCCTGGAAACTAGCCGTTAATCATAAACCACTCGCCAGTTCTAAATTCTGTCAGTTCCTATGAACTCTTGGTATATAAGTGAACATATAGAAATTTAATCATGGTGTGTTTTCTCATTGGAAGATAACTTTTGAAAGTGGTTTCTTATCCTATGACCCTGAATTGAACATTTTTGTAGCTAGTAGGAAAATGTAAAAAAAAAGTTGTAAGACCCCTATCAGGTTACCTAAGCACTGTGGAAACTTGTTAACACTTTTAAATAACTGTTTGGAACTCTATCTTGTGACCTTTTTGTGAAATTTGACTTTTGGGAAAATAGTGTTTCTCTATCCTTCCTTTCTCTTTCTCTCTCCTTGGTTACGAAATGAAGTGAAATGGAATGAAATGAATACATGCCTCTAAACATTTTCTTTCGAATGCAAATAATTATTATTATTATATGTAAATAGGAAAACTAAAAACTTTGATTATACTATATCTAGGTGGATTTCATGCTAGTGATTTTATCGTTTGACTTCATGTTCACATGTTTTTTACAGGATGCAAGTAAGATGGTCCAAACAAAGTGGGTGTGATTCATTGTATATTGTTTGATTTTTATGTATGTTAAGAGAAGGGAATTTTTATGTATTCTTATGCTACAGTAAAGTTATTTATTGAAAGTTGGCAATATGAATGAGATGGTAGTTTCAGGGGTGCTTGGGAAATGTCCATGTAACTAAATTTTTATTTTTGATTCATGTTTACATATGGGAAAAAGAGGGTTGGATATATATTTTAAATGCAACTGTAGAGGAAAATCCACATTTGCGAAGTATGTAAAGGTTTATAATTGAGAGTTTTGTAATATTTTAGATGTCATGGTTTTAAGGGGATGTTCATCCACACATGAGTGTTTATTTTGATCCTCAAATTTTGTATAGTAAAAGTTGGATATGCATGTTAAATGAAACTGAATTTAAGATATTGTAGTGCATTTCCAGTGTTCAGTAGCCGATTAATTCATTAGGTGTTATTTTGCTTCATGTTTACATATGGGAAAAATAAGGTTGGATATATATGTTAAATGAAACTGTAGAGGAAAATACACATTTGTGAAGTATGAAAAGGTTTATAATTGAAGTTTTGTCAAAATTTTAGATGCCAGGGTTTTAAGGGGATGTTCATCCACACATGAGTGTTTATTTTGGATCCTCAAATTTTTGAATTGTAAAAGTTTTATATGTATGTTAAATGAATTTGAATTTAAGATATTATAGTGCATTTCCAGTATTAAATAGATGATTAATTAATTATTGTGTTGCACTCTTATCTTGTACATGTAATAAAGAGATCTAAATGAAACACTAAAAGCCTAGTATAAGACTCATGTATAACTTCCTTTCATGCGTGAATCCTTTTAATGTGGAAAACTAAAACCTTCATGATAAAATTCAATCTCTTAACTCTATGTCATCTTTCTCGCATGATCTTTCTTAGTCCAAAATAAATTGAAATCCATAAAATGAACTTAGAAATTTTCTACTCGATGGAACCTCCTAGCTTAGGTAAATAAGACCCCTAGTTTTTTTTATCATCGTGTTTGGTATGTTTAAACATTATCGTATCATGAAACTGATGGTTAGGAATGACCTAGACAAAACTTTATCTAGAGTAAGAAGAACTAAACACCTCCTTAGTATCCTAGTCATCTATTTAAGGTCTTAGTGAATGTTAGATCTAGGAATTTTCATTCTTCATCGAATGAATTATTTATGGGATCTAGACGACATAAATGAAGCTAGTGAAATAGTTGTGCTATGACGAAAAATTCTTGTTAAGGATCTCTTTAGTTCCTTGCAAACAAATGTGTTTCCTTGGTTACTAACAACATAACATATTGGGCATTTATTAAGGTTTTTTATCATAAATTTGTACTCTCACCTTAAACTCATATATGGTTGGGGGCATAGATATTTAGGCACAATTATAATTAAAGAAACCCTTGGGTTGATTAAGGGGTTAACTTGTGGGTAGAAAATTTTAAGTTACTCTTTACAAACAAAAATTGATTTTGAAAGATGTTGACCTTAAGAGAAACCAGGAAACTGAAAACTTGGTTCTGTAATCACTTGATATTTCTTTTTATGACATTAAGAATAAAAGAAACTTCACATGTGAAATCTTGCAAAATACATAAATCTCATGGGATCTTACCTTGAACACAAATCACTAATGGTTCATGTGTAGTTTATAATGCTTTCTAATCAGGGTACTTATTCAAGGTGTTAGACAAGTACTTTCATAACTCGTTTGTTATAATGTAATGCCCCTATTCTACATTACACTTGTTCATCCTTCGGCGATCGAGTGCTAAGCATGGAACATCATTGTGCCTTCATCGATCATTGGTGGGCTTCACCTTGGTCATAGGGAATACTCAATCATCACTTTTATATAATTATAAACTATCTATAGTAACGTGAGTTATTATGCATATATAACAATGTTGTGATATTAAGTATGTTAAAATATCTACAGTAGGTAAAATTTAATATAAATTCATAGATGGGTCTCATAACCAAAGACGAGCTCCAAGGGAAAACGAGTTCCAACAACATGCCACATCCACGTGGCCAAGGACACGTTTAAAAGGTAAGCGGTCATACAAAAGGTTTTCACGTGGCCCAAGTCACTACGTGGAGACACATTAAAAAAAAAAATTAGCTACTCCGCCACCAAAATTAAGTGTTTGTACCCATTGACTTATCCAATATTAGGGGTTTGTACACAGAAATTGTTATGTTATGTGCGTGTAATATTATAGTTAAGAGCTAGTTAGGTGCTACATGCAAATGGACGTTGGTTTAATGATGTGTTGACTCTTGATATTACTTTTCTATGGTTATTCCCAAGATGAAAAAAGCTCAATCACTATCAATCAACTCGCACTTATTTGATTTAGTAGATTTGAACTTTGAACTGTTCTCATTATGCGGTTCACTCTGACCCAACAACTGCTTTAATGTTACGTGGAGGCACATAAAAGAAGTTAGGTTGGAAATCATGGTTGGGGGTGGGTGGCTCAACCAACACCTACCAAAAAAACATTAAAATTCCCTCCCCCTTTGCGTGCCGAACAGCTCCAGGTCGCATCGTTGTTTGTTTATTGCAAAAGGATTCGCAGTCTTCTGTCCCCGCCCCTTGTTTTGGTCTACCTGTTGTTTTCTGCCTAAACCACGAATGCTTGTTTGCGCCCCATCAAATGCTGCAACAGATGAATTGCTACAGCGTGTTCTGGATAGTGGATTCATTGATGGTGAAATGAAGGTCTATCGCCCTGATGTTGCGAGGGTGGGCGTGTGGATTTTGAACGAATGAGGGCAAGGTGATACAAGAGTGATAGATACAATTGCAATAGCAATGGCGACGGTCTTTGCTGCTGCACCACGAGCTTCATATAGTGTCCTTGTATGGCCTGAAACTCACTCTGTACCTAACAATATCTGTAGCTGTTCATTTCCATCACACCCATCCATTAAATTGAATTCCACAGGAGCATGCTCTGCTCTTTTTATTCAACGTGAAAGGTTTCGTTCAGGTAGAAGCCTGTTTGAGCGCTCCAACAAGGAGGTTGTCCAACTTTGTTGTTGTCTGTTCAGCATCTACTGCAACCATCTATTCGGGATTGATTGTTTTTACACAGCCCGAAAATCAATTTGTACCTGAAATACAACTTAGGTAGTTGTTTTCACTTTTGCGGTCAGAGCAGAAGCATGGGGATACGAGAGAGAGTTTCACAGCTGTATTAGGAATAGCAATACCACTGATAGGCTTTGGTACTGCGGCTAAGGCTGACAACATAGATTAGATGAAGCAAGCTGTTGACACAGCTTTACAGGTCGGGTACAGGCATCTTGACACTGCCAGTATTTATGGCACCGAGCCAGCTCTAGGAGAAGCTCTGAATCATGCTTTTCTAACGGGGATTATAAACAGGGATGAAATTTTTGTGACCAGTAAATTATTTGCTGGTGATCACGATGACCCTGTTTCCACTTTGAAGACAACCTTAAAGAATTTGCAGCTAGAATATCTGGATCTGTATCTTATCCACTGGCCTATAAATTTGAGAAAGGGGGCTTCACATCCAAATCCCAAAGAGGAGGACCTTCTTTTCTTTTCCATTAGATATAGAGTCTATATGGAGGGGAATGGAGCAATGCGTGGAGTTGGGGCTTACTAAATCTATTGGTGTGAGCAATTTATCCTGCAAGAAGCTCGGCGACTTGTTGAGCTATGCCAACATATCTCCTGCTGTCAATCAGGAGGAGATGCATCCTCTGTGGCAACAAAAGAAGCTAAGAGATTATTGCAGCAATGTCAACATTCATGTTAGTGCGTGGTCTCCTTTAGGAGGATTTGGTACTTTCTATGGTTCCAATTCTGTGATGGAAAATCCTATTATTGAGGAGATTGCTAAGAAGCATGGAAAGACTGTAACTCAGGTTTTGTTAAGGTGGGGTTTGGAGCAGGGAGTGAGTGTGCTGCCCAAGAGCTACAACACAAGCAGCTGCATTGAAACAATCAGATGCATATCGAGATAGCATTTAAAATAGGCATGATAAGCCCTAACCCTCTCTCTTAATAATTTATTTCCTTTAGTATTTGGGTAAATCAATCTCTGTTCGAATTTCTGGGTTTCTTTTGAATTCTAGATAGTGTTTGGAGATTGGGTTCTTGAAAGGATGACTTATAATTATCATAATTGCATGAACTGATCTCTCTCCCCCTTTACAGTTTATCTTATTTACTATTTGAGTAGAAGAAATCTCTACATCGATTCTTGCCTACTGATCTTATAATGTTGGTTCTTCTTTTGCCTTGATTTTTCCTTCGAATGAGGGTTTCTGTAGAAAATAGTATGGAGCGTGAATGAGGTTTATAATTTATTTTTTTCTTGTATCGTTTATATTTTGTAGAACATGGCTTGAAAAAGGGAATCTTCCGTTATGACTGTATTTGGATTTTACTGTGGTTTTATAATAATTTAAACCCCCATTAGGATTGGGGGCTTCTATTTGGGAAGAGTCATACTAGTTTAATTGGTCTTTCTAGATAGCTCCATCTGAGTCATTCGATTATCATTTACCTTGGGGATTATGGAAAACCCCTCACCAGACCCTCTGCTATTATTATTACTATGAGCTTATTATTAGATTGGAACCCTCCTGAAGCATGTGTTAATGGGTTTTCTATGACCTTTACGTACATGTTATGCACGCAAGTCATAATCCTGTGAGGATAATTCTTTGGCTTAATTTTTGAGGCACTACTTGGACCTTTGGATCGGTTAAAGTAATATTGGATGCATCAAGATTCTTCAAGTTTGATTGATTTGTGATGCCCTCATGCATACGAATTCAGGCAACGCTTGAAAATAAAATTTTAAATTTATCTTATACTTTGACCTGGAAGCTTTTCGAAAGACTTTTGGTAGGAAAAGCAGATGAATAGAGAAGTTAAGATAACTACCCTAAATTGGAGTCATGCATAGCCTTAAGTAAAAGTGATAGCTACCATAATGGAACTGTGCTTACCATGTATGACAGTAAGGATATAAGTCCACCTGAAATATTTTAACTTCATTTTATAGAACAATTATTAATACCCATAGATTGGGGTATGCAAGTGGAGGTTGAATTAGATAACAGGGTATATTATGTTATCAGGTAACTGGTAAGGATAAATATGTTATTTCAATGCTTGGTTAACGAGTGGAATAATTCTGTTATTTACGATGATTATTATGTTTAGCTAAAAATTGATACTCGCATCTTATTAGGAGTTGAGATAATGTTGATACTTGCATTCATAGTGGCTTGGGCTGCGCTTGCATATCTTAGCTAGTCAAATGTATCTTTGGCATATTACCAACAGATGACAGTATTGTCGGTCATAACTCATTCTTATGAGTTGGACTCTTTTACTAGAAGAAGTATATAAAGACATGGAATAAGCAACCAAAAGGGATACCTAAATAATACATGAACCTGTGGATTGGTGGAATCCTTGGTAATATAAGTATAATCTTAAAATTGCGGGATAAATATCTAAACTATACTTACATACCACTGATTATCTATGAAGGTTTGATACTTGGGTAATATCGATGAACAATGTAAGATTGATACTTGTATTTAATATTTAAACTTAATGTCGTTGGTGCTTTTATTTAATTGAAAGATAATCTTGTTAGACACTTATATATGTGAAGTAGGTTGAGGGTATTAGGTGAGCGTCATTATTATTTACTGTAATTTAAGTATGATTAATTGCATGATTAAGGTTGTTTATCTAGTCTCTTAGAATGGTGTTCTTATGTAAGAAGATCTTAAGGAAGTGAACATTAATGAGTATGAAATGTATTATCATGAGATGTGCAGTTAAGTTTTAAATGTATGTTAGAAATTATTTGATAAGGAGTATTGCAAACTTTCATTTATTTAAATACTAGATGGCATAAGTTATTAGGTGAGGTTTATATCTTATCATGCTCAGTTCTAGCGAACTGACTCTAGATAATATTTGTGCAGATGGATTATGCGAGTAGATTAAAGAAAAGAGTGTAAAAGTTTCATCAGTTCAAAATTATGAAGTTCTTGTAGAAAGTTCAATGCGTTGTAAATTTTGTAACTTTGCTTGCAAGGAGTTTAGAAGATCTCTTGCCGTTGTATGTTTGGAAAACTACGTGGTGAAGTGTTCTTTCCCTTTTTTGTTGTTAGACTAGTTACTTACCTTGGTGAGGATATGATATTCAATCATTACATTGGCATAAGTATTGTAAAACCTTGTTTTTGAGAATAAAGTGTTAAGTCAAAACTCTCTGACACCTTGTAATGATGTGATATAAGTAAAATTAAATGGAATGGTTAACCCTTATAGAAGTTAACTAAAATATATGTGTATTCAGATAAATTAATATAGAGATGACTTACTTGAGAACAAGAGATTCTTGAAGTACTCAAAGGTGAAACTATCCTTGTAAAGTAAATTTTTATAAATTGATATCCCTAGCTAAACTAGTGAACACTACTCTTTTTGGTGAACGCCTAAAACAAGCTAAAGGAAAACAATAGTTAGTTTCTAATAAGATTTAACAAGTAAGAGAAGGAAATTTAGAAACCACACAATTTATCTCTCAGCCTATTTGAAAGTAAGTAGTTTCCTTTTGATAAACTCTTTCAGTTAAGCCTAAGTAAAAGCGTTAATAATTACGTATAAAACCCCAAGCTCCAATTAAACCTTGGTAATAACTAATGACGTCTTAAAGAGGAATTTAACTCAACCTAATCTCCTTATCTCTTTCCCAGGATACTTTGTAAGTTCCTCTTGATTTTTTTGAACACGAATTCTTGTTGTAGCAAGGTAATGAACAAGTTCTAGTAGTGTAAGTATGGACAGATAGCCTTGTGGAATTTAATTATTCCCTTTATTAAATTAATGGAACTAAACAATTCTATTGTCGTAAAGTGAAGATTTTAAGTGAACTTCTCTACAGTGTATAAGAAATTAGCTCAGTTGGTAAGATGAATTGTGTGCAAATCATATATTGAATCCTTCTGAAAACTTAAGTCATGAGCTAAAGGGTGTCTTATCAAAATAAATAACCTCCAATCATTTCTTACTGTGGCTTGCCCTAGCTGTAAGTGTGTCATGTGGTTGGACTTCCATGTTGTCTTGTCAAAAGAAGAGTAAATTGTCCTTGATAGGTGTGATCATTTCCGTGCTGACCTTACGGCCATCCTTGTATCAAATTTTTCACAGTGTTAGTTGCATCCTTGGTGACGACATGTTGCGTCATGTTATGTGTCAAAGCAAGTCAAAAAAAAAAAAAATCCTGTCTTTTACTGTGTTGTTTGTGCGTGATTTTTATTTTTGGGTCGTTACATATAAAGTAATGCCAATTATGTGTACCATAGTGTCGGGGGAAAAGGGATACCAAATTATACAATCACTGGACATAAGACAAAACAGGCCAATTATTCCATGCATGTGTTGGAGTCCTTAGAAGCTCAAATTAGACATTTCCTACATGTTACAAAAATATGAACTGCCTTGATGAGATTATCTTCGAGACTTTTCTAAAGATACCTATAAATTTAATGATCAAATCCCTTGTACATTCCAAAAAGGTAGTTTGAAGAGTCGACTTGAGTTTGACAACTAATTATTATCCAAAATTCAGCCCCAAGGTAATTTTGTTAAGTATGCATAGGTGAAAGGTGAAAAAATTCTATGTTTCGAAAAATCTTCGTGGGTACCCCCTGTATGCTTTCCTCTAACTCTCCCTTAATTCTAAGAAAAATCTTTAAGGATGTTAAGGAAAACTTTGCAAAAATACAAAGGGTAAATTTGAACCAATGTGGATCATACCATTGGTTCTTCATACCATGTTCGAAGCATGAAGATGCTAAGGAGGAAGTGAAAACTGTGGCAAAAGTGAATTTTGAAAAATGTGTCACATGGTATCACAGGATAGTTGGGACAATAGAATGCACAGGACACAAAATGATGAAATATTCTCAAGTTAGTGTATTGGGAATATAGCAGAAAACAATTGTACTGGGAAATCCTTAGAACAATTTGAATAACCTGAAATCACCAGATCCTGGAGTAAACAAAATTGTATCTTTAAGTAATATTGCGGGTTTTTGGAAAACAGTGTCCTAGGTCGCTTATTTTAGTGGACTAAAGTATTAGTGTCATAGAAGTGGGTTCAGTTTGGTATGCACAGAAAATGAACTACTCACTATAACACCGGAAATGAATACCCGTACTCCAAGGTTTATTCATCCATGGATATTTTATTCATATGAGAGATTACATTAGCTCATAGAGATTGACCTTCCTATTATGGTGGAGTCAAATCTCATCTTGTAATCCACTTATCTCATCCACAAATCTCTACAACTTATACCCACATATCTCTGGCACTTGAAATCATCCACAAGGCTATCTCACTCTAAACTGAAGTGCTAGGTGTTCATTGTTTTACTCACAACAAACATGATCTAGTTACAATCTATTTACATGCAGTTCCAAAACTCATAAATAGTTGTATTACACGTAGACTGATATTATTGTATTTCCACACTCATATTCACATGTTCACAATATGGCCATAATATTATTGCCTAACATGTCACTAGTAGTATAGTGTGTAACATTATTATTTCCACACAGTGGAGCACTCCCCTAATGTGAACAGATGTAGAGATAAAACGATTCAGAACATCTTCTACAGCTTGCCTGCCTCTGCATACTTCATGATCTTGGTATGCTGAACCATCTGTTCACCAAATACGAACCCCTGTTCGACATCATAACGGACCTCTGTCCTAATTGGTACGAGCCCCTGCTCTATGAACCTCTGTTGAAATCCTCTTCAAGATAAAGACAGTTTGATGCTACTATTTTCTTGTGCTTTTATCGTTTGCTAGCGGTGATCAGGAGTATTTACATCAGGAGGTTATAAAAGTGAAGTTAGTAATTCTGATTTCAGGAATGTGACATCTATTCTTATTACAAACAATGAAACACCTTCGACATGAAATACTTGGATTTCACCAAATTAGAGTACCGTGGCCTCGTCGACTGGTGCCTGACGAGCCAGGTCGCCAATTGCCCTCTTTAACCTCCGAATTTACCACTCCAGCTTTACACAATTTCTGCATGCTGCTAATCTCATAGTCATAGGCCTACTCTTTATAGTTTGATATCCTGAATCTCATACAAATGTTTCGACACTTGTACATTTCATTTTGTCTCTCCCCCGAACAATTTCTTGGATGAAGCGAAACAGATGTAGTGGTCCAGACGTCGGATAACTTAGCAGAAATATGCGATCTGTGAGGCAATTTTTATTTTTATTTAATATTTGACAAGAGTTTCATGCTATCTGACAAGACTCGATAATACAGAAATGGTTTGAAAATATAGAAAAAGGTAATGCACAATTAGAGCTTATCACTTTATTTTAGACTCTCACGAAAAAGAAAGACTATTTCATAACTACGGACCACCTTCAAACTCTACAATCCTTGTAAACAAGACATGAAAATGAAAGGATATGAATTTCTAGGATTTAATCAAACTAATGGCATGTGAACTCAATGGAAATGTGTTATAGGACATACAAGACTACATAACTGTCAGACCAGATTTGATCACAAACTGAAAGAATACCCGAATCTAATGTATAAGATATGGCGTTTGAAACCGATGGTTAGATCGAAAAACGCTTGCAGATCCGAAACGGCAACACTTTCATGGCGCTGCAATTAAATGCTCTTGGGGAAGATCACTAAATTGCTGACATGTGCTGTGAGAAACTCTCTTAATTATGCTATGTTGTAAAATATCACCATGCAAGGCATTATGGAACATTCATCTGAGATTGTGAATCTCAGAATTCTAGGAGAATTTACTTCGGCATAGTCATTAATCTCTTTCACGTTTTCTCCTAAACCGTGATGTGAGGTTCAGCTGGAGAACTTTTAACAGTAGTCTACTCCAATACGAGTCTTGAATTTTCCTTTAAAAATCGCAGAGACCCAGATCATAAAAACGAACGTAATGACCTGATCTTTACACGGGAATTATTGAATCGAAAGCCACAAATGCACATCCACAAGGTAATTTTGATAACACTGCATCTAAATACTCAAATCCCTAGCAAGTTGGTTCAGTTTGTATGCAGGGAAAAAACTAATGTCACATAACACCGGAAATAATACAATACTCCAATTTTATTCATCCGAAGATATTTTATTCATAGTGCTGAGATTACATGTGATATAGAGATTGCACCTTCCTATTATGGTCAGGCCAGTCAAATCTCATCTTGAATCCACTTAGTCCTGGTCCTTGCAAATCATCTCGGGACATTATCCCACATATCTGGACGCTAATCCGGCACGAATAGGGCTCACTCAAACTGGTCAATGCAGCATTATGGGACATTCACAACAAACATTATGCTAGTTACAACTATTTACATGAGTTAACTAACTCGATAAATAGTTGTATTACATTAGACTATATTATTTATTTCCACACTCATAATAATGTTCACAATATCTGGATAGTTATTCCTAACAGAGGATGCAAGATGGGAAAACCAAACCTGAGTCAATTGCCAGCATGAAGAAGGGATCTGGAAAAGGCGGAGCCAAAAAGGCCGCGGACCGGTCCAAGTACCACATGGACATGAGTTCCCTAAAAACCTGTCCATGACCCGTCAATATAAAGGAAAAGTCGGACGCCTGACCCCCGATTTCACAAAATTTGACGGTTCGGCCCGAAATGGGCAAGACGAATTCAGAATTTTACCAAATTTTACATGAGGGACGTGCAGGATGTAGATAGCCAAAGGAGCCAAAAGCCAATCAGATCTACGCCTCGTCAATAAATGCTAAATTCCCAGTCATGTAAAATGCACAGAAATCGCATGGAAAACTCAAAACAGTTGCTCACACTCAGAAGGCCACAAATTTTGCATTTCTTAACAAAATCGCATCAAAATTGGTACCATTGGAATTGTGCCTCTAATCCCTAAACATAAAAATAAACAAATCAGGAATTTAATGGAGTACATTGATGGATATTTTCTAAGAAAACGTTTCCGCAGTTTAGAACAATGATATTATTTGGTGGTTGGAAGTGCAATTAAGAGGCATGGTCATCCTTCTTTCTCTGCTGCAGCACATGGGACAATATGGGGAGCCTTTTGCAAGTAATATACAATCATTTCACTCAATTTAATGCCTCTTACAGGTGGCTGAAAGGACAGATTTCGAGATTTCCATTTTCCCTTCTCTTCTCCTTCTCATTTTTTCTATAAATTGGAGTGTTGGGCTCATTGTAAAGGGGAGAGTTTTTGGGTAGCAAAGATCTGCCAAAATTGCTTTATGAAGCTAGTGTGTTGTAGGCCCTTGTAGTGGACTCCTTGCATGGTGATCCAGGCCCTTATCTTGTAATAGATTGAACTGTGCATATTATGAAGCAATAAAATACCAGTTTGTGGATGTATCTTCCCCTGCTGTGTTTTCTTGCATTCTTCTTGACCCTTTAATCTTTCTACAAGAATATTGTGTCTATTTATTATGTTCTTGCAGGGATTCATTATCGTTTTGTATGCTTGGAATATTGTTGTGAATGTTTTTGCTAGATTATGGTCAACTGTCATCACCTCTTCTAGTGTGCACTTTTCTCTGTATTTCACACATTTGGAGACTACTCTCACATCCTCCTTTTCTGGTGTATCACCGCTTTAGTGTAGGCTTTCATTTTTATGCATTCTCTCTCCCTGGTCCCTTGGAAATTTAGATTAGAATAAATAGCTTATCCTGCATTAGAGTAGATTGTGGCAGGTAGTTTAGGAGCAAGAACCAGCTTTCTCTGGAGGTCTATCTAAAGTAGCAAGTCCCATAACTTGGAGATAGTACTCATGTTACCCAATCACACCGTAAGTTCAAGTATATACACTTGTATAAACATAGGGGTGCTGTGATTCGGTGATAACAGTTCTGGCATGCCCGGTGGGACCTTAGAGGTCTTCACTTTCATTACAACAAGATTGATGTGCACTTGTTGTAAGTTCCAGCTTTGAAGGAGTTTTAAAATAGCACATCTGACGACTCCAAAAGAAGCATAATCTGTTGGTTTCTAGAGTCCAAGCCTGGCAAATTTATGAGAAGAATACAGACCAGGTCAAGAACTAGGGAGGAAGGATTGTTTGTTTATCAGCATCTATCTCCAGGCAGAGAAAGAAGGGGAAGAAGAGCTCAAAGATCTGCGTCTCCACCTAATAGAACTTTGTCTACACCTCCACATGGTAGACCTTTTCTCACATCAACAAGGGTTCTCAGGCCAATCAGAATGGCGCAACCACTAAATCCTTTTGTCAATTTCATTGGCAGCAGCCCACTTGCCCTCAATGCATAGAATCCAGTTCTAATTGCAGCATTGAAGAACATTTCATTTTTCACTGGAGAAAATCATACCACTCCTGGTGATCATGTCAAAGACATTGCTAACATCTGTGCAATCCATGAGATAAATGAAATGGATGTGGCTGTCAAACTACTGGCATCATCGTTCAAAGGGAAGGCATTACAATGGTTCAGGAGCCTTGAAGCTGGTTCTATCAGAAATTGGAATCAGTTACGCATAGTTCTCCATGAGCAGTTTGGAGAAAAGGGAGACAATTTGTCTCTACTAGAACAATTGACAACTATCAAGAGAGCCCCCAACGAGCAGCTGACTGACTTCAACTTCAAATTTCAAAGGTCTTGGGATAGGATTCCAGTGGCAGTCAGGCCAACAACAGAAGGTGCTTTTCTATATTACCTTAAAGCTTTGAATTCTGATATTTCTATGTTAATTCAATCTATGGGAGGCACAACCTTACCTGCTACTTATAGCATTGCCATTAGAGCCGAAAAATGTCTTATTCAAGCTGGTAAATTGGCTCCTAGGCCTCCCATGCCCTTGTATCCGAACTTAGAAAATCCAAGCACTAGTCAAGCACCCACTTTGGCTCCTATTCCCACTCCTAGAAATCAAATTTCAAATGAGACTTCTACTTCATCCTCTAGTGCTTCAAATGAACTCCAAGAGGTCATGAAACAATTACAAAATTTGGGAAATGAGTTGGTTACTATCAAAAGACAGCAAGCTCAAAGTGCTAGACCATATCAGCCTCAAGCGCAGAGTACCAGGCTAGGCCCCCATACCAACAAAATAAGTCACTAACTTAGGCTGCAAATCAAAATCAAAGCCAAGTAAGGCCTCCTGCTAATAGACCATTTCAGCCCTATAACCCAAATGTCGTATCTACTTCTAAAGCTTTGGTGCCAGTCCAAAATAACATGGCCCAAGAATATGATTGGTGTTTCTCGTGTAGTCAGCCACATAACCAATCAATGTGCTTTAATGGTGCATTAAATCAGGCTCTTATGGTGCAAACCATTGGTGGGTCACAAGAGTCCAGCCATGAAGAATACCAACAGCAGGAAGCATCTCAGCAAGGGACATCTCCGAACGAAACTACTCTTGTCAATTGGCAGGCTGAAGATTTCTGTGGTATGAATCAAATACCCTCTCAAAGTGTTGCAGCCAACACAAGGTCAAAGAGGAGAAATTTGGGTGAAGAACATCCATTGGCCTCGAGTAATCCACAACCTTCTACCACTCCACAAGCCACTGGCAAGCAAACTGTAGATCCAAACATGCAAGGAGCATCCAAACCAGCTTCTAGGCCAACTCAAATGCCAGCTGCTGCCGCTCATTTGCAAGGAATGAATGTGCAGACCAAGGGACAGCAGAGGGATACTTCATCTCCATTCAACATCATTGATCAGATGAGGAAGACAAATGTAAACATATCAATGTGGGAATCACTATCCATCCCAGGCCAAAGAGATCTGCTACAAGCTGCCATGAAAGACTGGTCAACTTCAAATCACCATGTCCAGATGCAAGAGAAGGTACTCACAAATGCCGCCCAACCTGAAGGAAATCATGGAGGACTGCAAGGTAAAATGTTGAAGCCCCCTCCATTTTATGTTTCATTGATCATAGGAGGTAAGTTGGTGCATAATTGCATGATCGATTCAGGAGCAAGCAGTTCAGTAATGCCCAAACAGATAGCTGATCAGCTAGGACTCCAATATGAAACCATCTCCAAGGGTGTAGTGTAATTAGACGGGACAGCAGTGACAACGGTTGGAGTAATCAAAGGTTTGAGCCTCACACTGCACGCATGTCCCAACGTAATAGTGTTACAAGATGTGTCAGTCATAGACCTGCCACCACTCTTTGCATTATGCTTGTCAAGAGACTTCACTGCTAAAATTGGAGGCTATCTTTCGGCGGATTGGTCACACATGTTGTTTAGAACAAGATATGGAACCAAAGCCACAATCAGATCTGAACCTATTGCAAACTTTCATATTGAGCCTTACACTCCAAGCCAAATCAATACCAACTGTTCAGCGTTTGATCAAGAAGATTATCCAAGCATTGATGAAGCTGACACCAAGGTTTGAAGCATCCCAGATTTGACTCTTGATGAATGGGCAAGCAAGGTGCATGCTTTTGATCCTTATCAAGAAATAGAAGAATCTGAGCTAGGAGTTTATTTTTTACATGAAGAGAATCAACCTCTCCCCAGCATCACCAAGCCAGATCATAAAGACAAGAATGAAGTATGGCAATTGTTCTTTGATGGGTCAAGGAGTAGACAAGGTGCAAGAGGAGGAGCTATGCTCATTTCACTGCAAGGTATAAGGTATTACTCAGCCTTCCGTTTCCAGTTTTCATGTTCAAACAACACAGTTGAGTATGAAGCCCTAATTCATAGATTGCACTGGGCAAGGAAGAAAGGCATCAAGAATTTACAAGTGTTTGGTGATAGTGAGCTGATCGTAAACCAAGTCAAAGGAAAAAATGCTGCCAAATATGATCTGTTGAAGAATTACAAAAATCGGGTATGGGATCTTATTGAAGATTTTGAAGCTTTTAGCATCATTTCCATCCCAAGAAAAAAGAATGAAGTTGCTGACAGACTGGCAGCAATTGGGGCTGCGTTTGATGTTGTAGAAAGTATCAAAAGTGAGAAAACTAAGCCTCATATCAAAGTGGTAGTGAGACCAGCTGTTCCAGATAACAACACAAGTTGGCAAGTCTTCGAGAATGATTAGCAGATTGTTAATTTCCTGCAAGAAGAAGCTGAGTTCTCCATGAGAAATCAAGACAAGCTGGAGCAGCAGTATGGTGACCAAGTGGTGCAGCTGAGAACTAACAAATTGCCAAAAGGCCTCATAACCTTGGAGTCAATCTTCAACCTGAATGATCAGTTCCGAAAGGAGAAAGTGAACATTCAAGTAAAGGGGGAAGATTCAAAACCTATCTTAGTATATGAAGGCAAGACATTGCAAATTGGCAAAGTAAGTACTCCACAAGAGAAATCTGATTTTGTTCAGCTTTGTCAAGAATTCCAAGATGTCTTTGCTAGGACTTACAAAGATTTAAGAGGTTTCAACCCAAAGTTGGCATAGAATACTATTGAGTTGGATCCAGAATCCAAGCCTGTTAGGAAAAAGCAAAGGTCAGTAAATCCTCATATCGAACCTCTCATGAGAAAAGAGTTAAGCAAGCTCATTGAGGCTAGTATCATCTTTCCCATCAAACACTCAAGTTGGGTTGCAAACTTGGTGCCGGTAAGAAAGAGAAATGGAGAAATAAGATTGTGTGTGGACTTTCGCGATCTAAATAGAGCGTCACTCAAAGATCATTATCTGCTTCCATCAATGGAACAAATATTGCAGGTTGTAGCTGGTTCAGAAAGGTTTTCATTGCTAGATGGATATTCAGGCTATAATCAGATAATGGTAAAGGAAGAAGATCAATTCAAGATGGCCTTCACTACAAAATGGGGCACGTATGCTTACAAGAAGATGCCATTTGGACTGTCAAATGCCGGAGCAACATTTCAGCGAGCTATGGATATGGCGTTCAAAGGCTTGATCAACAAGATAGTGCTGGTATACCTGGATGATATCACTGTCTTCTCAAAGAATGCAGCAGACCATCTCTTTCAACTCAAGCAAGTGTTTCAGAGGTGTAGAAGGTTCGGAGTGTCATTGAATCCAAAGAAGTGTGTATTCTTGGCACACGAAGGAAAACTGTTGGGCCACATTGTCTCTAGGGAAGGGCTAACAATTGATCCTGAAAGGGTTGAAGCCATCCGAACGCTTCCATTGCCACACCACAAGAAATCTCTCCAAAGCTTCTTAGGAAGGATAAACTTTGTCCACAGGTTTGTGCCTAATTTTGGAACTCTTGTGAAGCCTCTAACAGTGATGTTGAAGAAGAGTCTGGCATTCAAATGGACAGCAGAAGGCAAAGAGAGTTTTGAAAACATCAAGCATGCAATATCACAAGCTCCAACTCTTATCAACCCAGATTTCTCAAAGGACTTCATGTTGTATGCATTTGAAGGATCAGATACAATCTCAGCTATCTTGACACAACTGAATAGAGAAGGTTCAGAACAGCCCATAGCATTCTTCAGTCAAACCTTGGAAGATTACGAAATTAAGTATTCTTTCATCGAAAAGCATGTCCTTGCTGTCATCAGAAGTTTGAAGAAGTTCAGACACTTGGTCTCAAACAATAAGATTCAACTGCTGGTGTCTCATGCTAACGTCAAGGACTTCCTCCTAAACAAGGATTTAAATGAGAAGAGAGCAGGTTGGATCACTCGGGTGATGGAATATGATATTGAAATCAAAGTGACCAAGCTAGTTCGTGGCAAAGGCTTGTGTGAGAAGCTCGCTTCCAAACAACCAGACGGGTTAAAAGGTGAAGAAGATGTTGTCTTGCTACTACAGAATGATCAAGAACAACCAGCTGATGATGCACCCATCCCATGTTGGACTCAAGACCTTGTGCATTACCTCCAAACAGGCTTGTGCCCTCCAGAAGTGAGCAAAGAAAAGAGAAGATACTTTAGATTATAGACCATTCCATATGTACTCATTGATGGTATCTTGTTCAAGAAGGACATCAATGGTGTTCTATTAAGATGCATTGGAACAGGTCAAGTTGAGAAGATATTACATGAGTTCCATGACGGGGAAGTAGGAGGCCACTTTGCTCCACGAGTGACAGCTCTCAAAATCATGAAGGCTGGTTACTATTGGCCTACTGTGTTCAGTGATTGCTACTCATGGGTCAAGAAATGCAAGAGATGTGCATTCTTCACAGGGAAAGAAAGGTTAGCAGCGCTGCCCCTTTGTCCAATTTCAGCGGATCAGCCATTCATACAATGGGGATTGGACTTCATCGGGGTTATCAATCCCAATTCAAGTCAGGGCCACAAGTGGATACTAGCAGCAACAGACTATTTCACCAAGTGGACTGAAGCAATGGCACTCAAGGAGGCAAATGAATCTAATATCTTAGATTTCTATGAAGGGATAGTCACGAGATTTGGTGCCCCTGCCACTATCATATCAGAAAATGCATTGGCATTCCTTGGCACAAAGATCACTGAATGGGCTATCAAGAATTGTGTGTATCTCAGCACTTCATCGAACTATTACCCTCAAGGTAATGGCCAAGCCGAGTCTACGAACAAGAACCTACTAAGAATCATCAGAAGGACTCTAGATGAAAACCAAAGGACTTGGCATTCAAAGCTCAAATCAGCCCTATGGGCTGATAGGATCACACCCAAGAGATCTACAGGAAGCTCTCCATACAAGCTTGTTTATGGGAAAGAAGTAGTTCTACCTATATTGCTTGAGTTGCCAGCACTGGAACTCCTGAAACAGTTGGAGCTGGCTGAGTTTGAACCTATGGAAATCAGGTATGCAAAGCTGATGGAATTAGAAGAAACAAGAGAGCATGCAATGCAGACCATAGAAAAGGATAAAGCATTGGTCAAAAAGAGTTTTGACAAGAAAGCTAAGGCCAGGATATTGCAAACTGGAGATTTGGTACTGAAGTGGGATGCTGATCGTGCAAAACTAGGAAAGCACTCCAAGTTTGATGCCATCTAGAGTGGCCCGTACATGATCATCGAATGCAAAGGTAGCAATGCTTTCCGACTGGCTAAGTTGGATGGTGAAGAATTGCAGATTCCGGTCAATGGGATCTATCTCAAATACGTTGCTACTAGAAAGATAGCTTTTCACCCTTGTAAATATTAATTTAGAATTTCCATTCCTCTAAGTGCTTATGCACATTGTACTGTTGTTAGAGTAGTTTTTATTTCCCTAAGTGCTTGTGCACATGTCCTATTGCTTCTAGTATGTGCATGTTTGCAGTTCATCAAGCTCCTGGAAAAGAATTTGCAGCCACAGGAAAACCAGCTCAATGAATGTTTCAATGGCTCAAGGACACAGGTTTTCAAATTTCAGATCAGCTGAGAGGTTATCAAATAGACTCCATGCCCAATGGATTGCTACAAGCAGTTGACCGTTCTTCACCTAGCAAGCAGGTAACCCCGCTGAGTCACCAAAATTGTTATCCAAAATTCACCCCTCAGGGTAAATTTGATAACATGCATTAAATTCTCAAGTCCCAGGCAAATAGATTGAGTCAGGGCAAAAAGTCATGTTTCTAGGGTCCCCTAAGATTTTTTCTAACTCCCATGTCCAAGAAGAAGAGAGAAAGTTCTGAGAAAAGGTGAAAAAATTGCAGAAAACAAGCTCGGGCCAGGAAAAATCATGAAAAATGGCTAAGTCCTAGTCCTCGCAAAAGTCGGGACATGAGGGACATCTGGGCGCGAATCAGCCGAAAGGACGCCAGGAAGTCTGCGCAGCATTTGGGACAAAGGAACATCGCAGGACGCGAGAAAGGTCCGAACTGGCCGAAAAGTGGAAAAAATTGACTAAGTGTTGTTTTCATGGCAGTCTGGGACAGTCTGGGACAGTTAGGTACGCGAAAGACGCGGATCGGCCGGTTTGAGCGCAAGTCAGTCCATTTCGATGCAGTCCGGGACAGTTGGGACAAAGGTATGAGAAAGGAACTGGCCGAAAAGTGGAAAAAATCGACTAAGTGTTGTTTTCATGCAGTTGGGACAGTTGGGACAAAGGTACGCGAAAGACGCAGATCGGCCGGTTTGGCGCAAGTCAGTCCATTTCGGGCGGTTCGGAGAAATTTGTCCCAGGAAGTCCTGGACAGTTGGGACAAAAGTACACGTGGGACGTGAACCAGCCGGTTTGGCTGAAACAGAGGACTTTTAGTACTGTGCCACATCCGGGCCAAAAGTACGCGAAGGACGCGGGAAAGCCGAAAAAGCTGCCAGCGAATGGAGATCTACGCCACGTGTCTTCACCTCAGAATAGGAACAAGGAAGTGCGATTTCGGCCGAAGTTTGGAAGAATTTGTCGTCACGCAGCACTGGGACAAATGGGACAAAGGTATGCGCGGGACGTGAAAATCTGAAGCGGCCGAAGGCAGAGAAGAAAAGTCAATGGTTGACCCGTGAAACTTCAAATGGCCATAACTTTTGACTCTTAGCTCCGATTTTCACAAAATTGGACTTTCTGAAATGAGCACGATGCCCTCTATGCCACAAAAAATGGATTTCTTATTTTTAATGAGGGTAGTTATATTTAAATGAGGAAACGTGTTCGGCTCCAGTCAGTTAATGCTCAATCCCGTCAAATGACAGAAAACGCCTGCCAAACCCAAAATAGCTGCCCGCACTCAGAAGGCCATAACTTTTGCATTTCTCAACGAAATCACAAAAAATTGGTACCATTGGAATCGCGGCTCCGAGCCCGATGCACAGCAATCAAGAAATTCCATTTTTGATGAGATATTGATCGATAGTTTTAGGAAAACGTGGCCAGGATTTATAACAGTGTTTTATTTGGTAGCTGGAAGTGCAATTAAGAGGCATGGTCATCATTCTTTCTCTGCTGCAGCACATGGGACAGTATGGGGAGCCTTTTGCAAGTAATATATAAACATTTTACTCCATTTAATGCCTCTTATAGGTGGACTCCTTGCCTAGTGATCCAGGCCCTTATAGTGGATTTCCATTTTGCCTGGTGATCTCAGGCTCCTTATCTTGTAATAGACTGAACTGTTGGGCATATCATGAAGTAATAGGGGAAATATCAGTTTAAATGGATAGAAACATCTTCCCCTGCTGTGTTTTCTTGTCAATGCTTCTTTCCCCTTTAATCTTTCTACAAGAATATTTCGTCTATTATTGTGTTCAAAATGCAGGGATCCATTACTCATTGTGTATGCTTGGAATATTGTTGTGAATGCATTTTGCTAGATTATGCGAGAACTGTCATCACCTCTTCTAGTGTGTCCGTTTGCTTCTGTGGTTCCGAGCACGATTTGCACAGACTACTCAATCACACCCTCAAATTTGATCATAAGGTGATTGATCACCGCTTTAAGAAAACGTAGGCTTTCGGATTTTATGCACACTGTTCTCCCTGGTCCCTTGGAGTGCAATTTAGAGGCATGGTCATAGTTAGTTTCTCTGCTGCATTAGAGTGGGATCGTATGGCAGGTAGCCTTTAGCAAGAAAGATACCATTCATTTCTCTGGAGGTATATGCCTCTTACAGGTAGTTGAAGTCCCACAACTTCAGAGATAGTACCCATGTTATCCAATCACACCGTGAGTTCAAGTATATGCACTTGTATAAACATAAGGGTGCTGTGATTCGGTGATAACACGCCTTATTGAAGAAGAAGAGAGAGATAAGCAAAGAATCTGCCAAAATTGCTTTGTGAAGCTAGTGATGTTGAAGGCCTACCAACAGATACTGGACACCAAGCATGCAGAACCAGGCAACCTCAGCTTGTAAGAGATTCAACACAGAGCATATGTACCATAAAAGGAACCCAAAATACCAGTTTGTGGATGTAAAATTCCCATGCTTTGTTTTCTTCCAATCTTCAAGCCCCTTTATTCTATCTACATGCAATGATTGATGTCTGGAGTTGACATAAGTTCCTGCAGGGATTCATTATACCTTGTGTATTTTTGGAATATTGTCTGAAAATGCATTTTGCTAGATTAAAGTCAAGTCATGACCTTTTCTAGATGTCACTACTTATATCCCTGTATTTCAGAAGGATATGAGAGACATTACAGTTCTATCACATGCTATGCTTTTCATATGTGTATCTACCGATTAGAGTAGATGCTTTACATTTTTATGCGGGGTACTCTTCCCTGGGTCCCTTAATAAAGATTTTAGATCTTTAATAAATAGCTTGATGTGCAAATACCAAGATTGTGGCAGGTCATTTAGGAACAATCATCCCAGCTTACTCAGAGGTCTATCTAAAGTAGCTAAGTCCCATGAACTTGGATTAATAAGTCAATACCCATGTTAAAATCAATATAGATGATATTATTACAAAGTAAAAAAGGATCTACACTTGTTCAGAAAATCAGGGGTGCTGTGATTTTCATAACCAGAAATTTCAAAGCATATTTGGTATTGATTATAGTCAAGTAAAGGATGAAAATGGGAACAACAATCATTCCTAAATTCAAATCATCTACAAGGGTATGATCCTTTGAGAAGTGCCATACCATGAAGAAACTTTGCAAAACTGGAGGAGGTTTTGCAATTAAAGTATCTAATAGTATTATGGGCTTTGTAACATTCGTATGTAAATGCAAAGAAGTGATGAGTCCGACATAAGAACAAGGCTTGATATGGTAGATTATAAGCCTCGAAATAAGTTTTGTGGTATAGCTGGACAAACATCTAAAATTTCCCAGCTAGAGTGACCTGCTTAGCTAAGAATAAAAAGTATTCTAAAGTATACTAAAAGTTAAATTGAGAAGAAGTTTCAATTTTTTGAGTTGTAGATGGCAATAGTCTGAAACACAGAAGACATTATTAGTTATTTTGAACTTCAAACAAATAACGGAGGACAATAATGACATTAATAAATGAAGTGCATGCACTTTTGGTCATGATATTGACAACCATCCATTTCCAAAAGAAAATACACATTTGATAAAAATGAGTTTCTGACTTTTAAGAGCTCTATCAATTGACATATATTGATATGAAAGAAAAAAGTCCCAATAGATATATGAAGTTCTTCTTAGAAATTCTATGAAAAGTATATAAAAATCGATTTTTTGTCTACTCCCAACAAAATGGAGATCTTTGTATCATTAGATGAAATTCTTAGCATCTAAAATTTAAAGAAGGTCTACTTTCCCTGAAGGTCATATTGAGTTCAAGATTCAAGATTTTCCAGAAAAATTAAGTAGAAAATGAACAATTATAATTATTACATGGCAATGTGTTTTCTGTTGTTGGTTTCTACAATGAACTATTGCATTGTTTTGTTCAGACATTCTACATCAATAAGATATTGACCAAGTTACACTACTCAATTTCCGAATAAATGACTTCGGGTTGTACAATAAGATATAAGTTTGTAAGGTTCATAATCTTAAACTACTATGTCTTTGCTTGGTCAAGGATTAAAAATTTCCATGAAACCGATGCCAGTAGCAATATCGGTTTTCAGCTGGTTTGGATTATGAGAAACACCACTTATAATGGTCAAAGAACAGATTTGCAGATATACATTTGGTTCTTTCAGGTTCAGAGTTCTAAGTATCATTCTGCCCTAAAGAAATTTTGGCTGCCAAAAAAGCCGTAAAAGCTTTCCTGATTTATACATAATGAACATTTCCCTGCTTCTACGCTTGAGCGGGTACACGATTTCAAAGCCAAACTAAATTATGGAACGTCTGCAAATAAGACAGCCATTAAATATATTGCAGTTCACACTGCCTATGGTCCGTGCTCTTGACATTTTCAGCTTTCTCGAAGTTGAGTGACAATCACACAGGAAAAATAATTTGTGGGGCTAAATTTAATGAATAGTGGAATTGAAATTGAAATCAAATTAGGTGAATACTTACTGCAGGTGATCTTCAAGATTTTGTTGAATCGAAGGAATACTTCAATCTGCCAGAATTGATCGGAATCCTGAAAAGAAATGTCAATGAAATGTCTTAGAAGCTCTTCGATCGTGGTTCTTGGTATCTCAGGAGGAGGCATCTTGATTTTAATGAAATCCCTAAAGGATTTTAGTTCATTAGGCATCTAGGTTGTTTCTGGATTGAAATTTGATCCCCACTATCGAGAGTGAATTATAGACAAGACGACCAATGGTCAGGTCTGTGGGAATCAACCAATGGGAACTAGGCATTCGAATATGTAGGCAACCTCATGATGATCGTGTAACGACCCAAAAAAATTCACACACGAACAACACAGTAAAAGACAGGATATTTTTTTTTGACTTGCTTCCACACATAACACGACACAACATGTTGTCACAAAGTTACAACCAACTCTGGGAACCACTTGCTACGGGGATGACCACAAGGTCAGCACAGAAACGTTCACACCCAAAAGGATAATACACTTTTTCTTTTTGACATGACAACATAGAAGTCCAACCACAGAACACACTTACAGTTAGGGCCATCCACAATGAGATATTCTTGAGGGTTATTTATTTTAAAAAGACATCTTGCAATTCTTAGCTTACGTTTTCAAGGAGGCTCAAGATATGATTCATACAATTCATCTTACCAAGCTAAGTTTATTCTTTTTACACTGAGTAATCATCTTTAATCTTCTCTATTATGACATTCATTTGCTTAATTCGTTTATTTAGAGAAAGGGGTAATTTAATTTCACAAGGCCATCTATTAACACTTACGCTACTAGAACTTGTTCATGCCCATATGACAACATGGGTTTGCGTTTAACAAACTTAAGAGAAGAAAGACAAAGCACCTTGGAAAAAGGTTAGAGGGAGAAGGTTGAGTTGAAATCATCTTCAAGGCCTCATTAGCTATTACCAAGATATAATTGAAACTTGAAAACTTAACCAGAATTATTAAAGATTTTACTTAGGGTTTATTAAATGAGTTTTTATAAAAAAATAAAACAATTTACCTTCTAATGGCTGAGAGATAGATTGCGTGGTTTATAAAGTGTTATCTCCTACTTATTAAATCTTATTATCTTCCAGAACTAACCACAGAATTCCTTTAAGTTCCTTTAAGAATTTGTAATGCCCACTTCCCTGTGACACTTAGTGGATTATCATTTTGAGTTATGCAGACTTTTGGATATGGACATGACTTATACTTACGTTGATTAGCATGATGTTTTGTGAATAGATGCATTTGGGTTATGATTGGATTTCGTTTTCAGTATGATCTACACTGACTCATGGACAGACTATTGGATACTGATATTATTTTTATATGGATATATTACATGTGTTCTAACATTGGATTTCTTCGCCATGATAAGTAGAATGTAGTTGTTGAATTTACATTACTATAACTTTGGATAATGATGGAATGCATGATTAAGTTGTGATTTAAACCTTGAAATAATGGATAATTGAATTACATATAGATGTTAATAAATTTCATGCATATGGTTATTTTGGACATTTTGACATGGCCGCAAGGCCGAAGGAGGTATTTTGTATTTTGCAGGAAACACAACATGATCACAACCTAAAGGGGGATTGGGAACCAAACACAACAGGATGTCGGGTGGTTACAACTTTTGGTCGTCAAGGCAACTAGTGAATTGTATTGTGTTACTTTAGTTTTCTTTTTTTATGTTGTTAAGAAAAATTTCCATGAGGGGGAAATTTTCTAATGTGACCAAGGGGTTAAGAATTTTAATTACTTGTTTTAACTTGCTTTAGTAGGTGATTTCATTTGTGATGTCTTTTTTTAAATTACTTTTGCTAAGTATGTTTAGATTAATTTAACACCTTGTTTTAATTTTTAAGTTTTGGAGGGAAGTCTAGTGGGTGTAATTAATTTTGATGGTTGGCTCCTTGAGCCTTGTGTTTTCCTCTTGTTTTGAATGCTTGTTTTGAGTGTTGACCACTCCAAGTTCTTTGAATCTCGAATTTGAAATTGAGGGCAATTTTGGGGGACTTGTGGGACAAGTTAAACTTGTCCCACACTTCCCAAAACCCCTTACCAACCATATCTATGGGTTGGGAAGCCAAAAAGGGGATTATTTATTGTTTTGGGAAGGGAAATGTGACTTTGGAGTGCACTTTTCTTCCATTTGCATTTAATTGTGCCTTAAGGCACATGGGAAGGGATAGATGTGGAAAGAGATGTCATTCAACCCAACCACCCATTTATTGTGTTTTTGGGAATTGAGTTGACTAAGGGAGGTGGTCTTGAGGATGTGAGATGTGGCATCCTACATGGAGCCACATCATCCTCACCCTCCCCTTTTGTCTATTTATGGGAACTTCCTCTCTTGTTGAGGGGGTTGGAGGTTTTTGTTGAGGAGTTCTTTTTTATTTTCCTTGGGAGAGAAAAGAATTAGGGGGAAAAGAAAAAAAAAGGAGCTTGGACTTGCATGCTTGGATTGTTTTTTGGAGGGAGCTTGGACAAAGCTTCTTGGTTTAGGCTTCTCCAATGGAGAGGTAGGAAACCTTCTCCCTTTTGCTTTCTTATTGTTGTTGCTTCTATGCTTAAAATTGTAGAAAATGTATGTTTACCTTTGTGTGTTGTGGAAAAATGGATAGAATGCTTAAGGTGTAGTGTAGGAGAGGTCTATGGGAAAAAACTCATGAGGGAGGCATAAGAGTAGAATAGGAAATTGTGGAGGGAGTTTGAGAGGGATGCCCATCTTGGGTAAGAATGTCTACATTCTTACCTTGTCCTTGAGGGAGCCATAAGAGGAGGGAGGTATAAGAGTTTGGGAGGAAAAAGGGGTACTTGAGGGAGGCATAAGAGTCTTAGGGGCTTGAGTTTTATTGTGGAGGGTTTGGATGGGCATCTCATTTCAATGGGGAGGCATAAGGAAAACTTTCCCATAGTTCCTTCTCTTGTTGGCTTGGATGAAAGCCTTGTTATGAAATGTTTTGTGTTATTTGTGTTTCCTTTTGTTTCTTTTATTTTAGCTTTGAATGTTGTGAAGAAATTTGTATTGTGGAAGCAAGTGTTGTTGCCTTGAGTTGGAGACCACCCTTTCATTGTGTTGTGTTTGGGGCTCGGGGGTCAATGGAGGAGATTGCTTCTCTTCTCCATTGAGTTTTGGTTGGGAGGAGAGTGTTGCCTCTCCCCTTATTTTGTTGTGAATCAAGCACTATGGAGGAGCCACCTTGTTGATATTTGGAGCATTGGAACCTTGTTGTTGACAATGTAAAACCACCATGTAATTACCCACCTTGAGTGGAGGAAAAATGTAATATTGCTTTGTTTTCTTTAGCTTCCATTATTGTAAATTTGTTTCCACATGAAGTAGGAAATGTTGTAACAAGATTTTGAAGGAAAGTTGCATTGAAATGATAGTATAATTCTTACTCTAAAACTTATTGGAAATGTTGTTGAATTCTTTGTGGAATGTTGGAAAGAAATTACAAAAGAAAATATATTAAAATTTTGTTTGAGTACTTGAAAGTGATGTATTGAAAAGGTTGGAAAAATAGTGCATTATCTCTTCTTTGTTGATAACTTGAAACTAAGAAAGAGCTTAAGTTTTAAATGGTTTAAATATGTCAATGAAACATTTTAAGCTCTAGCTCTCTTATCTTTCTTTATTCATTTATGAATCCATTGTAAAATTATTGCAAATTAATAGAAGGAAATGAAATCAACTTACTAAAAATCCCATGCAATGTCTATTAAGATGGATAGAAACAAATATTGATACAGAAATATTAAACTTAATCAAAACCATTACTATGTCCTCAACATTGTAAAGAGGAAACCAATATTGTAAATAATTCCATATCAAGTACATATTAGACCTAATGGTTTACTATTATTAAGTATATTTATTAATCACAACAAAACCTATTTATGGACTAGTCATTATAATTATGTTATTGTAAACTGTACGGCCATGAATTAAATAATATTAACGAAATATAAAATTAAGACATACTAATGTACCACGTTAATCTCTGCACCTCTAACACAACAAATTCGCGTGTCTCATTCAAGAAGGCAAAAGATTTAAATTTCTTTTGTCTTCTTAACACTCCTCTACTGACAAGGGCTCAGTTCGTCGCAAGGAAAAGAACAGAGCCAACTCATCTTGGCTAGGAACATTCTGATCCTCTAGGAATCTTTTTTTTTCCATGGGCCGTGTATTCAAAACTGGTAGGGTCACATAGAGATTCAATGCTATAGATTTCATCAGTCCCCGTTACATGCTCACACAGTTCCCTCAATCATTTTGATATATAATTTTATTCAGTGAAGGAGAAGTCCCGAATTTGGGTGAAATTGCATTCATACTGAACCACTGGATAGCAACATGCTCGTGCAGCCTGTTGCGGGGTAAGCGCCATCAAGGGGATTGCTCTTACCCACGTCGGCCTGCATGTATTTCATCTGCTTGTACATTCATGACCTTGTTACTACCTGTCTGAATTCGAACTATTTCAGATTACGAATTAACAGAAACAACATTGTTGGACGCCTATCTTCTTGACTCCAGGTAAGCTAGGGTTGGCTTTACTTCAATAAGGGACGTTATATGATCACAGTCTAAGCCTAATCATGTATCCAATCAGTGATTTCACATTATTTTTGGTTCTGGCTAAACCTCTTTGTATTACCTGTCTACCTGGTGACTTCTGTTCAGACCCACGGCCCGGCCTCCCGAATAGAAACACTCGATCACGCCCAGGATCACATAGCCTGGACAACACACCTCGCCCCTCCTTGCCTATAAGGCGCTCAAATAAATTAATTAACGGACCTCCAAACCAGTCATCCCGCCTAAAATTGTGCCTGTAGCATGTTTGTAGTCGACCACCCTCTGTCCACGCGGCCTGGGTCTAAAAGCCCAGTCTGCTCACGTCTCTCTCCTCGCCTATGTTTCCATCTACAGCCTCCACGACAGTTCAGTTGGCCAGGGCTGTGGCAGACCCAACAGAGCTAAGATTTACAAAATCTAAGTGGCATCCAGTAAGTACGATGAAGCCTATGCGTTGGCCAGGACAAAATCCACTTAGTAGATGTAGACTATAAAAATCTAAATGATTTGCAAAATAAAAAGAATTCCATTGAAGTGATGCGGCCGGTAAGGAGATTGACTTGCACGCAAGGAGTAGGAAGGAGTTTTTAATGTTTGTCATAGGTTGGTTGAGCCACCCACCGCCCCAACAATAAATATCTAAACATAGGTTTTGAAATGCTTTCCCCCCCGAATGACTCGTAGTCCTTTGCCACGTTCCTTGGCTATATAGCTTATTGCCTCCATTTCAAAGTTACTAGGTTTGTTTAAGCATATAGACTTATGAAAAAGCATTATATAATAGACTCGTGTCCTTTGTATATGATTCCGCACGGACACTTAATGTAAAAGTATTTATATCCTCCATAGTTAATTTAGGATACATACACTTAAAAGATTTCCACATAACAATTATACTAACTATAAACATGGTGTTATGTATTATTTAAGTACATACAAGTCATGCTATGTAATAAGTAAACTAGGGCCGAGTATACATCTTAATGTAAGTCATTGGTTATATATTATAATGTATTAAATACTTGCGATAACGTAATATAAATGGTATAATAAAACAAAAAATAAAAATCGAGTAGATAGTGTATTCATTTCATAACAAATTATACCTTACCCTAAGGTTAACATCCGGAGGATGTTGTTATCTCGCCCACATATTATCAGACTCTTAGGATAGTTAACTCGAAGGACGACCCCTCTCATCCTTTGTGAAACTTTGTCGATTGAGGTAAAATCACCGAAGCTTTCTTTGACCTCGAGGCATTATCGTGATTGTAGTAGTATAAGCTAAACCATCGAGCTTGTATGCGGGCTCACCCTGGTTAACTATTTTAAAAAAAAAATTGTCGCATTTTCGGGTCGAATGTTTGTGCCGCGGCGTCGTCGTCGTCGTCGTCATGAGCGAGCGTCTTCTTTTTGCGGCGTTACATTTTGGTATCAGAGCCAGGGGTTCAAAGCTGGGACCCTTGGGCACACGCAGGAAAATGCAAAACAGGAACATTCAACTTAGTACAGAGAGCTGATTCTTTTAAAATATAAAACCATAATGTTGATAATTATAGTAAACAATAAATTTAGAAAACTGGCCCAAGACCTAGAACAATGAACTAACTCTCGCCTTGATCTGTGCAGGAGGCGCGGATTGGGCGAGGGGTCTCTTCATATAGACCTAGACATACCACCGCCAGAGCAGGCCGTAGCAGCTCTTGTACCTCAGATCTTGCAGACACTCCAGGATGTCAATGCCGCTATACGCAGAGAGCCCTTGGGAGGACGAATTGCTAGACATAGTTTGGAGCCATCAGTAGATGCTCAGGCATCCCCTCAACACAGCGAGGAGCACAGGGCAGAGAACTTCCGTGCGGAGTCGGCTAGGGCAGAGTCACCACAGAGAGGACATGGGGACAGGATCTCAGGACATAGGGATAGGTCTCGGAGCCCTAGACAGAGGGAGGAACATTCAGATAGACCTAGAATTTGTCATACGTCAGCTGCAGATCATATCAGGGAGATCCTGAAGCTGCGACCATCTCACTATTCGGGTGATAAAGGTGGTTTTCAGGTAGAGGCCTGATTGGTGAGCTTGAGCGGATGCTTCAAGCTCTACCCTTACACTAGCAACACGAAAGCTCGTGTTGCAATCCATCTTCTGAAGGATGGAGCAGGAGTCTGGTGGAGGACCGAGGAGCAGAAGCTCCATGTTGACTCAGAGACGATTACCTGGGAGCTGTTTGAGGAGCGTTTCAGGAGCAGGTATTTACCTAGGAGATTTATTCAGCAGCGGATAGACGAGTTTCATGACCTCCGGTAGGCATCGATGACAGTAGTTGAGTATGAGAGTCGATTTCTGGACCTACTCCAGTATGTCGACTATATGCAGGATGAGTAGGTACGGATTCACAGGTTCATCCGGGGCCTGAACTTGGATTTAGGTGGCGTAGTGCGCATTCACTGCCCACAGACATTAGCAGAGGCCATGGAAAAGGCCTACATTGCAGAGGAGACACGGGGAAAGACACAGCAGGCTAGAGACAGAGTTCGGAGCCGTATCCAGCAGATGCAAGATGGTAGGTCGAAGGGGTCAGTTCCTCCTCCACGGGGTGGACAGAGTTCAGGGCAAGCTTCATTCAGGCCACCACAGCAGCAGCAGACCCGCCCACCTTACTGACCTCCTTAGAGATTTGATGCACAGAGAGGACGTAGTATGGGGCCTCCTCCTAGGGGACCCATCAGGACACAGGGTGCACCGAGAGCTCAGTCAGTATGAGCTCGTCAGCAGAGACCTCAGCAGTCCATAGCCAGATCGTCAGGATCTGTATCTCAGTCATCTAGAGTACCAGCTGGAGCTACTTCCCACTGGAGAGGAACAGGCAGCTGTTATGGTTGTGGTGTTGTTGGACATCATTGGAGAGATTGCCCACAGAACCCTAACAAGGGTAAGATGCAGAGCTCAGAGCCTACTGTTGGAGATATGGTACGGAGTCATCAGATCTACGCAGCGGTCGAGAACCGCCAGGATGAGCATCAGAGTACTGTGATTGAGACGACAGGTAGTATTGGTGGTATTTCCACCTCTATATTATTTGATTATGGTTCTTCTGATTCTTTTATTGCACCATCCTTAGTAGAGCGTTGTAGGCTGGTGGTAGTTAGGCAAGGCCGTAGTTGGGATGTTGAGATGGCTTCTGGAGCCAAAATTTCTGTAGACTCCTTAGTTAAGGAGTGTGTAGTGGATTTGAGACCCTTCACCACTACCTTTGATCTTCGGATCCTTCCATTAGGATCTTATGGCATCATTTTAGGCATGGATTGGTTGTTCGCTCACAGAGCTAGAGTGGATTGTTACCATAAGACTATTGCTTGCATAGATGATCTTGGAGTAGAGTCAGTGATACCAGGAATTAGGAGGGCCGTATCCATTCGCACCATCTCCGCTATGCAGCTTAAGCGGTGTGTGCGACAGGGTTGTCAGATGTTTGCTATTACGGTCAGTGACAGATCAGAGGATGAGTCGAGAGGACCTTCCCTCGATGATCATCCCATCTTGTCAGAGTTTGCCGATGTATTCCCAGGGGAGCTACCGGGATTACCTCCCCCACGTGAGATCGACTTCCATATAGATCTAGTTCTAGGCGCAGAGCCTATTTCACGAGCACCCTATCGGATGACTACTCCTGAGTTATGTGAGCTCAAGTTGCAGCTTGAGGACCTTCTGGAGAAAGGCCTAATCCATCCTAGTGTATCCCCTTGGGGTGCACCAGTCATCTTCGTGAAGAAGAAGGATGGATCTCTTCGGTTGTGTATTGACTACCGTCAGCTGAATAAAGTAACGATCAAGAATCGTTACCCCCTTCCACACATTGATGATTTATTTGATCAAATGAAGGGGGCTACAGTTTTCTCTAAGATAGATCTTAAGTCAGGGTACCATCAGCTCAGGATTGCGGAGACAGATATTCACAAGACAACTTTCCGAACGAGATATGGCCACTACGAGTTCATAGTGGTACCTTTCGGTTTGACGAATGCCCCCGCAGTGTTTATGAGTTTGATGAATGGGGTATTCAGGACCTTCCTTGATCGCTTCATGGTCATCTTCCTTGATGACATTCTGATTTACTCACGCACACGTGAGGAGCACGAGGAGCACCTTCGCCAGGTTCTTCAGTGTCTTCGCGAGCAGCGCCTTTACGGGAACTTGGAGAAGTGTGCGTTCTTTCAGCCTGAGGAAGGTATCGTAGTCGATCCTTCCAAGATTCGAGCCATCATGGATTGGCCAGCACCCACTAGTGTGACCGAGGTGCGTAGTTTCATGGGTCTAGCAGGGTACTACAGGAGGTTTGTTCAGGACTTCTCTCAGATTGCGCACCCTATCACTTCTCTTCAGCGGAAAGGGAATAAGTTTTTATGGTCAGATAAATGTGAGCAAGCCTTCAGTACACTGAAAGAGTGCCTCACGAGAGCACCTATTCTTGCAGTGCCGGATCCTCAGGGTGAGTTCTACGTTTGCACTGATGCCTCCTTGGCAGGACTTGGAGGTGTGTTAATGCAGGAGGGTAGAGTAGTTGCCTTTGGGTCTCGCAAACTCAAAGATTATGAGCTCAATTATCCGACCCATGACCTTGAGCTTGTAGTAGTGGTACATGCCTTAGTACGGTGGAGAAATTTTCTTCTTGGCCGGAGATTTACACTCAGGACCGATCACTTGAGTCTTCGCCACCTCTTCACGCAGCCCAATCTCAACGCTCGTCAGCGGCGTTGGATGGAGTTACTCTGTGAGTATGACATGGAGATAGAGCATGTGAAAGGGAAGGAGAATGTGGTTGCAGATGCCTTGAGTAGGCGGAGACATGTGGCTATGGCCACCGCAGTGGGTACAGATTTGCGGAGTAGGATCTTGCAGTAGCTTCCTCATGATAGTTTCTACCTTGCAGCCAGAGCAGAGATTGAGTCTCAGAGACCCCTTGAGGGGAGATTTGATGGATTTTCATTAGAGGCAGATGGCCTTCTCAGACATAGAGGTCGGATATATGTACCTATGGATGGAGGCTTGAGACATGACATTTTGACAGAGGCTCATCGTGCACCTTATTCAGCCCATCCTGGGGTGAAGAAGATGCACGCCACCCTGAGACAATTATACTTTTGGAGAGGACTTCGGAGAGACATAGCTTCATGTTTGTATCCCACTGTTTAGAGTGCCAGAGGGTGAAGGCTGAGCATCAGCATCCAGCTGGCCTTCTCTATCCTCACGCCATACCGGAGTGGAAGTGGGACACCATTTCCATGGATTTCATCGTTGGATTACCTACGTCGAGATACCATCAAGACGCCATCATGGTCACGGTGGATAAATTGACGAAGGTAGCTCATTTCTCTCCGGTGAAGACCACCTATACAGTGAGTGCTGTGGCACGAGTATACCTTGATGAGATTGTCAGATTACATGGGATTCCGCGGAAGATCATTTGCGATCGCGACCCTTTGTACACCTCCCATTTCTGGACCACCATGCAGTATGCCCTCAGGACGAGGATTAATTTCAGCACAGCTTATCACCCTGAGACAGATGGACAGACAAAGAGGGTGAATCAGATTTTGGAGGATATGCTCAGGATGTACGTGATGGATCATCAGTCGAGATGGGTGGAGTATATGTATTTGGTGGAGTTTGCCTACAATAATAGTTTCCAAAGTTCTATAGGCATGGCTCCTTTTCAGGCTTTATATGGTAGAGAGTGTAGGACACCTCTTAGTTGGGACAGGATTGAGGACAGGGTTTCTCTTGGGCTAGCATTATTACAGGACATGGAGCAGCAGGTTATATTGATCAAACAGAGATTGCAGGAGGCGCAGGATAGACAGAAGAAGTATGCAGACCGGTATAGGACAGATCGCAGTTTTGAGGTAGGCATGAAGGTGTTCCTTTGTGTCAGACCGCATAAGAGCCCTATCCGCTATGGAAAAGGTTCTAAGCTTGCTCCTAGGTTTTTGGGTCCCTTTGAGATCTTGGAGCGCCTCAGTCCCTTGGCCTATCGTCTAGCATTGCCACCTAGCTTATCTCACGTCCATGATGTGTTTCATGTTTCTGTACTTAGGAGATATATTTCTGATCCTTCTCATGTGCTAGATTGGACCGCATTGTAGGTGCAGGATCAGGGGCAGGTAATGGTGGAGCCCATACATATTCTAGAGCGCAGGACCCTGGGCCTTCGAGGCAGAGAGATTGATCAGGTACGTGTTCAGTGGGACAGGTACAATGAGACTGCAGCTACTTGGGAGGATGCTACACCATTGCGAGCTCAGTTTCCACACTTATTTCAGTGACTTCTAGGAGGAAGTCTAGTCTAAGGGGAGGGGGATGTAATGCCCACTTCCCTGTGACACTTAGTGGATTATCATTTTGAGTTATGCAGACTTTTGGATATGGACATGACTTATACTTACGTTGATTAGCATGATGTTTTGTGAATAGATGCATTTGGGTTATGATTGGGTTTTGTTTTCAGTATGATCTACACTGACTCATGGACAGACTATTGGATACTGATATTATTTTTATATGGATATATTTCATGTGTTCTAACATTGGATTTCTTCGCCATGATAAGTAGAATGTAGTTGTTGAATTTACATTACTATAACTTTGGATAATGATGGAATGCATGATTAAGTTGTGATTTAAACCTTGAAATAATGGATAATTGAATTACGTATAGATGTTAATAAATTTCATGCATATGGTTATTTTGGACATTTTGACATGGCCGTAAGGCCGAAGGAGGTATTTTGTATTTTGCAGGAAACACAACATGATCACAACCTAAAGGGGGATTGGGAACCAAACACAACAGGATGTCGGGTGGTTACAACTTTTGGTCGTCAAGGCAACTAGTGAATTGTATTGTGTTACTTTAGTTTTCTTTTTTTTATGTTGTTAAGAAAAATTTCCATGAGGGGGAAATTTTCTAATGTGACCAAGGGGTTAAGAATTTTAATTACTTGTTTTAACTTGCTTTAGTAGGTGATTTCATTTGTGATGTCTTTTTTTAAATTACTTTTGCTAAGTATGTTTAGATTAATTTAACACCTTGTTTTAATTTTTAAGTTTTGGAGGGAAGTCTAGTGGGTGTAATTAATTTTGATGGTTGGCTCCTTGAGCCTTGTGTTTTCCTCTTGTTTTGAATGCTTGTTTTGAGTGTTGACCACTCCAAGTTATTTGAATCTCGAATTTGAATTTGAGGGCAATTTTGGGGGACTTGTGGGACAAGTTAGACTTGTCCCACACTTCCCAAAACCCCTTACCAACCATATCTATGGGTTGGGAAGCGAAAAAGGGGATTATTTATTGTTTTGGGAAGGGAAATGTGACTTTGGAGTGCACTTTTCTTCCATTTGCATTTAATTGTGCCTTAAGGCACATGGGAAGGGATAGATGTGGAAAGAGATGTCATTCAACCCAACCACCCATTTATTGTGTTTTTGGGAATTGAGTTGACTAAGGGAGGTGGTCTTGAGGATGTGAGATGTGGCATCCTACATGGGGCCACATCATCCTCACCCTCCCCTTTTGTCTATTTATGGGAACTTCCTCTCTTGTTGAGGGGGTTGGAGGTTTTTGTTGAGGAGTTCTTTTTTATTTTCCTTGGGAGAGAAAAGAATTGGGGGGAAAAGAAAAAAAAAGGAGCTTGGACTTGCATGCTTGGATTGTTTTTTGGAGGGAGCTTGGACAAAGCTTCTTGGTTTAGGCTTCTCCAATGGAGAGGTAGGAAACCTTCTCCCTTTTTCTTTCTTATTGTTGTTGCTTCTATGCTTAAAATTGTAGAAAATGTATGTTTACCTTTGTGTGTTGTGGAAAAATGGATAGAATGCTTAAGGTGTGGTGTAGGAGAGGTCTATGGGAAAAACTCATGAGGGAGGCATAAGAGTAGAATAGGAGATTGTGGAGGGAGTTTGAGAGGGATGCCCATTTTGGGTAAGAATGTCTACATTCTTACCTTGTCCTTGAGGGAGCCATAAGAGGAGGGAGGTATAAGAGTTTGGGAGGAAAAAGGGGTACTTGAGGGAGGCATAAGAGTCTTAGGGGCTTGAGTTTTATTGTGGAGGGTTTGGATGGGCATCTCATTTCAATGGGGAGGCATAAGGAAAACTTTCCCATAGTTCCTTCTCTTGTTGGCTTGGATGAAAGCCTTGTTATGAAATGTTTTGTGTTATTTGTGTTTCCTTTTGTTTCTTTTATTTTAGATTTGAATGTTGTGAAGAAATTTGTATTGTGGAAGCAAGTGTTGTTGCCTTGAGTTGGAGACCACCCTTTCATTGTGTTGTGTTTGGGGCTCGGGGGTCAATGGAGGAGATTGCTTCTCTTCTCCATTGAGTTTTGGTTGGGAGGAGAGTGTTGCCTCTACCCTTATTTTGTTGTGAATCAAGCACTATGGAGGAGCCACTTTGTTGATATTTGGAGCACAAGAACCTTGTTGTTGACAATGTAAAACCACCATGTAATTACCCACCTTGAGTGGAGGAAAAATGTAATATTGCTTTGTTTTCTTTAGCTTCCATTATTGTAAATGTGTTTCCACATGAAGTAGGATATGTTGTAACAAGATTTTGAAGGAAAGTTGCATTGAAATGATAGTATTTCTTACTCTAAAATTTATTGGAAATGTTGTTGAATTCTTTCGTGGAATGTTGGAAAGAAATTACAAAGGAAAATATATTAAAATTTTGTTTGAGTACTTGAAAGTGATGTGTTGAAAAGGTTGGAAAAATAGTGCATTATCCCTTCTTTTATACTTGATAGAAAGACTTAAGTTTTCAAATGGTTTTTAGTGTGACAATGAAACATTTTAAGCTCTAGCTCTCTTATGTCTTTCTTTATTTATGGATCCATTGTAAAATTATTGGCAGGTATAGAAGGAAATGAAATCAACTTACTAAAAACCCCATGCAATGTCTATTAAAGATGGATAGAAACAAATGTTGATACAAATTCTTAAAAACTTATCAAAACCATTCACACATGTCCTCAACGTTTAAAGAGGAAACCAATATTGTAAATATTTTCCATATGCAAGTATTATTTAGACTAATGGTTTTACTATTATTAGATTTTATTAATCACAACATACTATTAATATCCCCTTAGTAATTATAAGGTATGTTATTGTAAACCACGGCCAGTAAATAATATTAACGAAATATAAAATTAAACATACTAATGTACAGTTAATCTCTGCACCTCTCACGGTATTCGCGTGTCCATTCAAAAGGAAAAGCCAACTGTTTCTTCTTGTCCTTGAACATTCTGATCTGTGACAGACCCACCTCTAGGAGATCTTTTTTTTCCACGGGCCATGTATCAAAACTGGTAGGGTCGCATAGAGATTTAATGCTATAAATTTCATCGGTCCCCGTTACATTCTCACACAGTTCCCTAATCGATTTTGATATATATAATTTTATGCAGTGAAGGAGAAGTCCAAATTTGGTGATGTATTCATACCGAACCACTTATAGCATGGTCGGGCAGCCTGTCTGCTGGAGGTGCCATCGGATTCCTCTTACCCGCGTCGGCCTGCTGTCTTATCATCTTCTTGTATAGCCATGACCTTAGACACCCCCCCCCGACCTGTCCGAATTTGAAGTTTCATTCGATACTAACAGATAACAACATTGTTGGACAGCTTGCTCACCTGTTCGACTCCAGTGGCAGGTGGGGCAGTGGTCCCCCGCCATGGACGCACGCCTCACAGCACTCAGAGAATATGAAGGTTACCTCGCCCCTCCTCTGGCCTGTAACTCCATTTTTTAACCATACCAGACCTCCTCACGCTCAGGATAGAACACAAACCAGTCATCCTGCCTAAAATTGTGCCTGTAGCATGTTTGTAGTCGACCACCCTCTGTCCACGCGGCCTGGGTCTAAAATCCTGGTCTGCACGTCTCTCTCCTCACCTATGTTTCCATCTACAGCCTCCACGACATATTAGTTGGCCAGGGCAGGCAGACCCAACAGAGCTAAGATTTACAAAATCTAAGTGGAGTAGATGAAGCTATGCGGCCAGGACAAAATCCACTTAGTAGATCGACTGTAAAAATGTAAATGATTTGCAAAATAAAAAGAATCCATTGAAGTGATGTGGCCAGTGGAGATTGACTTGCATGCAAGGAGTAGGAAGGAGTTTTTAATGTTTGTCAGAGGTTGGCTGAGCCACCCACCGCCCCAACAATAAAATCTAACAAGGTTTTGAAAAGCTAATACTTGGCAAAGACTCGTGTCCTTTTCCTTCCTTCTATATGCTTATTCTGCGCGGATAGTTACTAGGTTTGTTTAATTATTATATACTACATAGTATAATAGTAGTAGGATACATAACTTAATTTCCACATAACAATTATACTAACTATAAACATGGTGTTATGTATATTTAAGTACATACAGTCATGCTATGTAATAAGTAAACTAGGGCCGAGTATACATCTTAATGTATAGTCATTTTATATATTATAGTGTATTAAATACTTGCGATAACGTAATATAAATGGATAATAAAACAAAAAATAAAAATCGAGTAGATAGTGTATTCATTCCATAACAAATTATACCTTACCCTAAGGTTAACATCCGGAGATGTTGTTATCTCGATATTATCAGACCTTAGGCTAGTTAACTCAAAGGACGACCCCTCTCATCCTTTGTGAAACGTCGATTGAGGTAAAATCAAACTTCTTTGACCTCGAGGCATTATCGTGATTGTAGTAGTTTCGAGCCTGTATGCGGGCTCACCCTGGTACTATTTTAAAAATAAAAATTTGTCGCATTTTCGGGTCAAATGTTTGTGGCGTGGCGTCATCGTCGTCGTCGTCGTCGTGAACGAGCATCGTCTTTTTGCGGCGTTACAGAATTTCACCATGAAAGGGATAGTGTTCATTAGTGTAGCTAGGGATTTCAAGTTATATACTGTTACTTAACAAGGGATAGTTTCATCTGTGATCACTTATGGAATTACATGCTCTCAAGTTGGTCACCTCTACACCAATTTATTTGCAATATAAATTTTAGTTTAAGTTCTATAAGTATTAAACAACCCATTCTATTTTACTTATAACTCATAATTACTAAGTCTTAGAAAGATTTAACTCAACATTTAATCGTAGGGGTAAAGTTTAACAATATTTATTTACGAAGACGAAATAAGGTTACATCAATTCTTAGAATACCGATAATCCATTAAGGTCACTCAACAAGAGGTAAACAAATTTTCTTATATTTTCAATGATATACAGACAATTCAAGGTTCCAAAGTTAAGACGACATAATCCACGATACAATACACTAAGACAATGATCCTCTTCTAAAATTTCCACTAGATGTTATCAATAGTTGAATAATATAAAAAGGATTCATGCACAAAGGAACTTCTCAACTGAGGTTGATGTAAAAATCTACAAGTCTATTCCTCATCTACTCGCAAAATCCATCTGTAACATTTTTTTTCCACAAGAGTTAGTTCGTGAGAACTGAGCAAGATAAGGCTACACAAAACCACCATAACTATTATCTAACAATACCACGAAAAGGAAGCACTTTATTACAAGAATTGGGTCAACCTCTAAACACTATCAACACATCAAGTTATAATAAAGTCTCCATCATGTCAATCAAAGAAGGAGAAGACCTTGTACTTCAGTTAGGAGTAAAAGCAACGAAAGTATAGCAATCGTATGAGAATGGCCCTTGGCCCTATAAGGAGAAAAAAAACAATCTAGCAAAAACAGAATTCCCATCAAGTAAGTAATTAAACAATAATTACAAGATTGAGATTTGATATATATACCAACCATCTAGAAATTTATCAAAGGTACCAAACGCATAGGCTAAAATAATATATTTCTAAAAGAACAAGAGTTGATCGGCCCAAGAAAGGGGAACCATGGGTTTCAAAAATTAACACAAAAATCCATGTATAATTGAGTTTCAAACCGGAAATCAAATAGAGTATACACACAACATAAGTTTCGAAGCGAAGGCAAAGTATACTAGTTTTGACCATTAACTACAAGAGATTTTCCAATCATCCAAGAAGGGTCAAAGTCTTACAGGCTAGTAGCAAACACGCGAGAGAAGAAGGGAGTTCCGTCAAACAAGAGTATACAATAATGTCATCAAAAATTTTATAACACTAAAGATTTGCAAACCTCCACAACAATTCTAATGTTTGGTTAATTTAAAATAAATTACCCATTTCCCAAAACAACCATATTTTAAGGCAACCCTTGGTAACACAGTCAACCGTCGCACATAGATACAAACATAATTTCTAAGTGACATTATTAAAACAAAACCTTCCGCTATGAATCTATAAGACTATCAAATGAAAGCTGAGTTTTTCCCGAAGATTAATCACATTTAAGGAAATTTCCATCACAAACTATTACGGTAATTACGTGCATAAAAACCGACCAATATTAATTAATAGCGTTAACATTACAAGGGAGAAAATAATGCAAGTTAGGAAAAATAGAAGAGCGCCATCAACAATAATTCTAGAGGGGATTAGACCAAACTATTCTAGTGTCAACGAGGTACTGGATTCGCACAATGAAACCTCTAGCTTAGTTGATCCGAAAATCTAGTTATGGTTCAAGTTGATAGGGATGGTCAAGGTACTTCTTGAGGATGGCCTTAAAAGCCTAGAAACAAGATGAAAGATAGTATAAGAGTCTAAACACACGAGACGGAAAAACACATTGCACACAAACCTTTTCATTCTACCAGTTTTAATACCAAAACTCTAAGCTGGCTAGCCCACGCATTGCTCACACAATCCTACAACCTTTCTTTCTCGATGCCAAAAGGTTATCAAAGGGACTTGCGAAGGAGCTAACAAAAAATGTCAAAAGACAACTTGGGTGCTAGGGAGGAGCTTCATAGTTATCGTAAACTTACTTCCATGATATTGAAAATACTAGTTTGATCAACATAATAACTTGCAACTCAATGCAGAGAAGAATAAATACATAAACAAACAGACGAAGGTCTATCACTCGAGCAAGAGAAACATAACACCCAGAGGAGAGGGCACACGCATCCTTTCGACCAACATACTGACAACGATAAAAGCAAAAACAAGAAGAGACAAGCAGAAAGGGGAAATCTCCCATCATGACATCCAACTGACAAATCAATGCAAGGAAAAGTGGTTCGATTTCACAATAATTTTAAATAAAATAACAGTAGAAAAGTGTAGAAATATCTTTCCTTTTTCTCCAGATTTAGAAGGTTTCATGGACACCGCCCGGACCAGCAACAACAATCCCAGGTCTGGAATCTCCCCTTTCTTAAGCTCATTTGGGCCCAAACATTGACCATCTATCGCGTTAGCACATGTGGAGTTCAGAGCTCCATTTTATAAGAAACTTTCGAACGGAAAACACGGTGGTCTCAACGTGCTGTCAAGGGAAAACTACAGTATGCACAATATGCCATCCAGCACAATGGAAAATGTCCAGCACTACTTGAAGCCCATTTAAGAAGCTGGACAATAAAACTGGTCACTTACCCTCTATCACTGCTTCCACCTGGCAAAGTGCGCCTTGTTAAGGCCAGAGATGTCTGCAGATTGCTTCACAAGGCATTACCATAAAAGAAATTTACAAGAACATTTTCCTCCAAAATAACATTGCAAAGTGATGAGAATCCTTTGCATCTCTCACAAAAATGTTCTTTGCAACAAATCTTGAATAGAACTTGGTGCAGTGTGGTCAGTCAATCAGAGAATACATTTGTATTGAATCTGATTAGGTATCCTGCTACACTTCATCTATCCATAGACGATTTTGATAACATTGCATATCTCATGTGCCTGTGGGTGTGATCTGAAACCTACGAATTTGAGGATGCATTTGATACTGCATAGATATCCAACATAGTTGGACAGGTTTACTTTTTGGAATTCAAAAAGGCTTTCTACTATGACTGCAACATGCCTGCCAAGGCCATTTCTTCCTGTACAGGACCTGACCCTCGCAGCGAAAATCTTGAGACTCTCCAGGGATTTATTCCTGCTGAACGGAATACCCTCAGAAGCTGACTGTATTTTGCGGCTGCCCCAATATCGTCCATCAATAACGAGGAGCCGTGACACTGGGGAGTCTTAATCAGGAAACGTGCGGGGAAGACTGAAGCAGACAGCCATTTATTTTGATTAGATTGCACGGAGCTCTGAACATCTCTTGCTACTAGGTTTCGATCCCTTGACCTCTAAATTCAACCCAGGTGCATTTTTTTGCTTAGAATTATGTCAGAATCCTCTCTTCAGAAGGGTTTTTAAGTAAAAGGCCTTCTGCGCCTTGGACCGCAGCTGAACAGAACCAAGACTGCTATCTTTAGATAACAACCCTTCAAATTGCTGTATGCGGGTGCAATGCTTCTCCCTCCTAGAACATGTTCTTCGCCACTCAATGGAAAGTGGAGCGTAACACGCCTCTTCACTAGCTTGAAGCTCCATCAGTAAAACCACAGCGCGTAGGGAGGATCACAGGAAGAAAAGCCATGACAGAACCATCACTTGCTGGCAAGCCACATAAGCATCTGCCCAGAACTCAGGAAGAAATGCCCTTAAAATGCATGCCGTACTTCCTAGCTTAACTCACGGTACATGTCTCATCTGGTCAACACCTCACTGCGCACTTAATCGATTTTTAAAATATATTGAAGGAGAATCCAAAAAGAGGATGCATTCCATATGAATAGAAACAATATAGTTAGACAACCTGCATGTTGGACTCACGCAAGGTAAAAAAACTTCTCCTAGTCATTAACCTAGTCTTCTGCCTAGGCTTGGGTCCTACTGCAGGCCGGAAGACTAAAGTCATCCATGTGACAGAACAACACCTCGCAGCAAGGAGGACCTAGAGTCGGAAAGGTAAATGAGTGGACCCAACAGGTGCGCCGAAGGTAAAAAGGAGTACAAAAAGTCTTGCGCAGTCACCTCATCTACGACAGCTGGCAAGAAGAACAATCTGGGAAAGATTTGCTAAAACAACTCAAGGATTAAAGTATGCGGCCAACTACCAAAAAGGGAAGAGATATTTCTTACCCAAGGCACGTTAGAACTTAAAACAAGCATAAATGAAATAATTAAAGAATAGGTGGCCTTCATTTTCATGCACTGGTAAGTGTCTCACTAGGTAACATTAAAATTTCAACAAGATATCCACATAGAAACAAGATTTTTATGAAGCACTTCGACCTAGAAGAGAGTGGTCAAACATTAGGAAAATGCATTTCAAGCACTGCACATACAATCTAAGCTGTAAAATACTGAGGATAAAAAAGACTCCACTAAGGTGCTCACAAAGCAAGTATGGCATAAATGAGAAACAAAAAGCAAACAGTTGGCCAACTTAACTCCACAGATCTCCCACCCACTAACTAGAAGGGACAAGGATTTTCATGAAATAAGGAATTCAAAGAGAGGAAAAGGAACCCACATCAGCTAACGCCAAGCAGCAGAGAAAATTGGCCAAAAGATTTCAAGCTGGTGGATGAGTTTCAACGTGGCCTGAAAAGGCCTTAGTTTATTCGATATAAAATTTTATTAATTAAACACACAATTAAAGTACAACCATTGATACCGATCCATTAACACTCATCTATTCTTATTACACTTTAAAAAGTCAAGAATGACACCTGAACGGGGCATTACAAATCGTCATCAAGCTCATGTTGGAATGACTTAGCGCATCAATAGGACACCCTCCTGCATGGCATTGAAAGAGATTCAATTCCAAAGTTTTTGGAATTATGGCTAAAGTAAAACGCAAGTTCCAAAATCCATTCCTCACGCAAGGACAGACATTCAAAATGTGGCTAGCCTTTAAAGGGTCGGTCAAGGTGAGACAGCCAATGATTTAAGTAAAATGTTCAACATGTATTAGGAGGCATTCAAGATAAAAAATTTTGACAATATCCATTATTGAATGGGGAAAACGGTGAAGGATGCCATCATAGATTGATTACATGTGATATTTTGCAACAACTCCATGCCCAATAAAACAACGAAGGATGCCGATGGTACACCTAGCAGGTAGGTGTCAAGATAATCATCACCAATCAAATGTTGCTGCCATTTTTAATTTAAATGCTTGGATCGGTGTTAATATTTGAATCCTAGCATTATGCACGTCGGGATGAGGACATCTTTGTCAAAAGTTAATCACCACTTTCTGTTCCATCTCCAGAAAGCCACTTAAGATGAATCTCTGGAATGAAATCTTCGAACCTCATGATAAAATGTGGCGTGCCTTTCCTGATTAGACCATGTTATTTTCACTACTTATTGAAGATAAAATATGAAGCATGACGATTAGTTCAAGCGTTTTATCTGGGATTCAGTTAGCTTTATTGCTTTTTTCAATTCTTCTACATGTTTCAATATTTGAACAAAAAGCTATGCGCAAAAGTGATGATAACTTTTGGCAAGCTTGACCATGTTATAGAGGAACGATAAGCCAGTCAAAGGTTCTAGCTAAAGTACAAATTGGATTTGAGTGGCAATGGTAAAAAGGATCATGAAATGGAGTGTTCAAATATAAAATATTGACACTTTGTTGAAATTATTATGATGATTCTAGAAGAATTTCTTTTCAAAAGGTAAGTACCTGCGAATCACAAAAGAGTATGGAAATGAATAACAAGGTAAGTTTCAAACTATCATAAAATGTTTTATATTTGCTCTTCGTATTGACTAACTAACATTCTTAGTTGAGTAATGTTTTATTTTGTATCTAATTAAACATCCTAAAATATGATAAGGAAAATTTTTAGGTCCAATCAGATCACTCCAGATACACATGTCTTGAAGCTAAAAATTGACAAAGATTGTATTTTTATAAAACTACAGGTGACCAAACAGTGAGCAAATGACATAGTGTAAAGAAATACACTTGATTGAAAATGCAGAAGTGGAAGTCATCATTTCTTGTACGGCATGATATGAAGTTACAAGTTTGGCCAAATAATTATTATATGAATTGTAGGAGCCAAGCATATCTTGAGATTCAAAATCATCCATAGAATTTAGGAAGTTGACATATCAGTTTGTTGGAAATACTTTGGAGAAGATGTATTTCAATCACAATTTGTCATATTTTCTAGAGATCCTCCCAATTGATACAGAAGCTTAAGACCACAAATGTATTGATGACGATATAATTTTAATATCCATGTACTTAATCATCTGGAAAAAATCACTTTGAAATGCTTTATCATGGAAATTCAAAACTCTAATGGAAAACTAGGTATATTACAGAAGCCTGAATGGCACATTGTTGGGAACATCATGATGATGTATCAAATATGTATCCGGCCAATCTCTTAATGTATATGGGTCTATCAGTAATATACCATGTGTGTAATATTTGAGATAATATGAGATATTTATATTCCATTATTAGGCCCATCTTGCCTTAACCTACATTAAGAATTACAAATTAGGCCTCTAAATATTCAATACATGGATCAATGCCGATCATAAACAAGGTAGGACCCTATTGCCCGAAACTTAGTGTTACAAATGTCCTAGTCAACCATCTCCGTGTTAATGCCCTAAAATCACCTTCTGCTTCGGGAGACATCCTCAAATCACCGGTATAGCAAAATAGGACTCTTAGATCCATCTTCACTTGATCTTAAGCTTTAGACAAAGTTATCAACTAGGTTGGTCGCAAATCAAGTGATAACACCTTTTACACCTTGCTAAATCAGGGTGCTAAATTGAGGTGGTCTTACTGCAATCCCATTTATAAGTTCATGGTAAAAACTGAAGAAACATCTCAAAGTACTTCAATAACATCATTGGGGTTTATCAAGGCTATCTGCATTGGAGTCACATGGTCGCTGATTTACCTTTTATGTTATCAAGAACACCAGGTTGCACTTTATTCAAGATAAGAATGCCTATCAAGTAATATGCCTGGTTAAATAAATATTGATTGACAACATGGTATAATGGTAAGCTTCTATTAAATCCGTATTATTACGAATCCTTCCACCTAATTCTAACATCTTATCCAGTGCGATTAATTAAATCATTAAGATCATATGTTTACGGTATTGGATAATCATGTGATCTTGGACTCGTCGATATTATCCAACTTAAGAGTATTCGTAGTGAGAATATGAACAGTCCCATTCATTCTATCATCATTTATTTTGGCACTATATTTGTGCTTGATTTTTACATTCTATTGAAGTATGTATTATTATTTCAATTTGTACTAATGAAACTATATGCCACGATATTAATACCCAAATTTGGTATTACATATGGCATTCATCTAGGGGATTCAAATATTTAATCCCTAATCAAGACTTGTGCACATAAAACATCTGAAGAAACTTTATCCTAATCCATGCACTGGTAATTATTGCAATGTTTTCTCATCAATAATATTCAAAATTTATAATGTTAAATATCTTCATGAAGTCACAAAATCCATTACTTTGCATTATTGGAACTACCTGAGTACCTACAACATCTCCTGAGTTGGCCTAATGGTGAAGAACATGTGCTCTTGAAATAGAGGTCACAAGTTCAAATCCTACAGGGGGTAGGGTATGTACGCCTTGTTTGTAGCAAAGTTAGTTGCCTCCCGCATGTGAGTACGAGGTAGTCCCATATCCTATAAACCACTTGTAGACCCAAAAACAGGCCGCCCGGCATCGTGGACTGTAAAAAATCATTATTATTATTATTATTATTGTTACTCATGTATCTACAGCACCCTGTCATTGAAGATTATTTATTTTCAATACAAATACTAAAAGGTCCTAGAGCTCTTCCTAATTAAATTAATATTAGGACCATAAGCTTCCCAAATCAATCCCTACTATAAATGAAGATATTGTACTATCTTAGTGAAACATAGCTTACAAAATCAAACTATGCTAGTCTATGTTAAACCTTGATGGTCACTTACTGTTAGCAATCACCCCATAAATAAGTAATTGAAAACAATAGAAAACCAAGTATGAAATTAATCAAACACTATTATTCCATGTGTACGGTCATCAGCACATACTGCCGTTTAAGGCTCTTTTAATAAATCTTGTTCATGGAAGGTTACAGAAAGTCTAACGGCCAACCACTACTTGTTATTTCTTCAACAGGAAAATTAAGTGGACTGAAATTGTGAATATTGAATCTATCAGTTAATGAATGGTAACGAATAGTCATTATTTGACAAAAGACAAGTCTTAATTTGCTTTCCTTGATTTCTAACTGAATATTTGGGAATCCTATTATTGAAACCTAATTTCACTTAAAAATCTGACATGAAATACATATATGGATGCAAATCATTATTCTTCCATGTGAATATTACCAAGATTCCAAGACTTAAATCATTTGGAAAAAAATATATAAACGGATGTCAAATTTATGTCCTTTGCATAATGAGGGCAGGTCATGCTCCTTAAAATAGCATTTAGCTAGCTAACAAATAATATGTAACAGTTTCCTCCATTGCTCATGAAGTGTCATACGCAAGATCACATCTGATAATACTTTTAGGTAGCCACAATATCTAAGTACAGGATTGAACTTATTATCTATTTGGAATGACAATTTATGTTCTACCTTGTAAATGTTCTTGCACATGATGCTTTATATAAACATGTTCATTGGGATTTGAAAGCTATACGTTGTAATTTAATTATCTACTGTTCATCTATATCAATTATACACACCATATTAGGGTTCGACACTAATAGAATATGTGTCAAATATCATAGCTAGAGGGATATGGTTGTAATTTATTTTTGTGATATTATTGTATTTATCATCAAATTACTAAATGACTTATGTTCGATAACTATTTCATAGCCAATCCAGGCCTTCTATTGGTCCAAACCTAACATCTTTATGTTGTAATATATTTCTAATTGTCTAACATATGATCAATATGCAAGGTTATCTATATTGCAACTTATAGGATTTATATGTAAACCTCGTCTCTGCAAAATTACATGTTAAGAGGACAATTTCCATGTGAAGTAAAACTAATCAAATTATAAATTTTGTATTGCATGAATAATAATTTACGCAAATTTGTAACACTTAATCGATGCAAGATAAATACTTGTTTGTAATGTTTTGTATCGCAACCCTACCCAGGGACTTGCTATTAAAAAGTGAAACTTTATCGCATTATAACTTAACATCCATAATTAAATCAATTTTCTTCACGTGTCACTATGCAGACACTATTCTAAGAAGCCTACATTGCATAGATTCAAACCTTCGAAAACTTGCTTGACGAGAGATGCCAGACAAATAAATGGCCCAACTTTTATTTTATTCAACGTCTTATGTATAGATGCAAACAACAACCATTCATGATTCTCCTCTGTGACATGTTTCCATAACATCTCATTCATGAGGTTAGAAAGCATCACTAAGATTTATGCAATTTCGAGCAGACAATAAACATTCTAACCAATGGATTCTAGTAAATACATCATAAACTTGCACCTGAGGATGACATGTTGGCTTTTAGACCCTTAGGGTTTACATGAACCTCTTAAGCCTCCCATTTAAGAGGGTAAAGTTCTTGAGTAAACGTTTGTCACTAAACCTTACTCAGGAGATTTATTTACAATTTCATGAACAACGGGTATTCACAAAGTTTGTAGGGAACTAGAATGCTCCAACTATGAACTATACCTTACAAATGGATTCGAGTGAATTACAAAATCGTGAGGGATTTAAAATCCACCAGCTAATCAATTAAATATATTGTGACACTTATCTATTAACATTGTAGATAAGACATCCAATTCTTTGATTTAAATACATACAAGGCTCTAGATGATATCAATTAGTGATATTATGTCTTAGTGTCATGCTGCGAATACAATAAGTTGAGGGACGACGTGAAGGAAATGAATCAATATATTAAAATGTGTTTCACACGCAAATCTTAGAATGTGTAATTGAATCAAAACTTCAGTATAATATTTTGCCCTTGCAAACAGTTTAAAAAATGTTTCAAAGTGAAAATTTGGAAGAACCATCATTGGATGATATTACATCAGAATCCTTCTATAAAGAAACTAGAGCATGGGTTTTTGGTTTTTGGTATTGTCAAAAACATTATTATGTAAGTTCAAGTAAAAATCATTACTCTCACCTAAAGACCCATACGTAATATTTTAGTTAAAATACATATGCTATTTTTTCCTAAAGGAACTAACATTACATGGATAGACATGTCTACAAGCATAAAAATCCAAGCATTAAGTTGCTTTTTTTATTGTAGGGAAGGTCCGATGGAAGATAATTCCTTGACAAGTTGGAGCGAATGCCCTCGAAGGAAATATACTTACATGGTTACCAGTTTGATTGCATGATGAGTCTTACTGAAAATTGAGTTTGATAGAGTAAATTTATATGGATGATTCCCTCTAATTTTACTAACGTCCTTGATACAAAAAGCCCTAATGCTAAATCATGCTAAGTTGTATAAGTGATTAATCTAAATGTATTGCGCATTCAAGGATAACATATGAGTTAAAAACATAGGAAATGTTATTAGAAAATATTGACATTGATACCAACCTATAATATTTTATGTACTTCTCGAAAACAATCTAAGTAGGAATTCAGTTTTGATGGGTAATGTCTAAGATCAAATCTTAAGTTTGAAAGTTCATAATTCCTCAACATTTTCAGAAACTCTAAGTGCAGCCTCCAAAGGAATTTTTTTTATCATCATATAAGGTGACAATGAGATCATGTAATCAGCTTGCATACTAAATATCCTTATAATTGTAAGTCTTATTTGAAAACATGATAGGTAAAATTAAAACTCCCACATACTTCATATGCAGAGATCATTACATTTTAAATGAACTACTTGATCATCACCACCAGGGCCTTAATTCTTAGATATATTACTATTGGAGTACTATTACTGACAACCATTGCAATTTAACATGGTTGATAGTGGCTCTAAACACATTGTAGCCACTCTCACCATGTCAATTATCAGTATGGTGAAGAGACTAGTGTCATCATTCTAGTCGATTAACTAAAATTGAACTAATTAGATCTAGTATTTGGGGATAGTTAATCTAAGCTATGAACATAAACACTGTAATAAAGTTAAATAAATAATGTAAAGTAAATTATTTTAATGATTTAACTAATGAAAAAGGAAATGCTAATATGCTAATGTGTAAGAAGGAAGAGGAAAGAACTCAGCTGAAGTTAAAAGATGACTGCGTTGGACTAGTGTCTGCAGGTAGATGACATAGAAAATCAAGAAGTAGAGAAAAATTGTGTAGAAGTCTCGAAAAGGATGGATCTGGGAGGATCTAACTAGACTGGAGTGCCTGGAGAGGGACTGGGGCATCTGAGGGCGCTCTGGTCTACAATCTTGGTGCCCTGGTCTCTATGCAAAATCTTTGAAACTGATTCTTCTAGGGCTGAGAAGTGGTCTGTAACCCTTGATTGTCTGTCGCATGATATTCGTCCATGCTCCTATGTACCGAATGTCGCCAATAATCCAAGATGAAAGAAATGACCTACAAAAGACCCCAAAATATGTATCAAAACCCTACAAAAAAGAAAAGATGCAAAATGAATGGGTCAGAATTGACCTCATCTACCACAATGGTGGGCTTACCTAACTAAGCGCTACACTACATTTCAGACCTCAAATGTAGTTGGTGTGTGTGAGTGTGTGTGTGATGTGCTCTAGGTGTCTCTTGTGTCAATCACACTTTGTGAAATAGTGAGCAATAACTAAATGTAGAAAATGTAATAGTATGTGTACATGAAATAGAATAGAATCCCTTCCCCCTATGAAGTGTTTGTGATGCAGATGTCCTAGCCTTGTTCCTTGATGTTGGAGCTATGTGGATGCAAGTGATCTCCAATGCAGTAGATGGATGTAACTCTAGATGGAGTGATAGTAGTAAACTAGTGCTAGGTCCCTCATTATGGTCTCATAACTTTATATTTATAGGGTTCTCTTGATCTAATTTCGTAATTAACCCCGAAAAGGCCGAACTACCACAAGAAAGATAAAGATGTAAAATGGCTAGAAGAGAACCCAAAAAGTGGTAGGAAATTAGAAAAAGGACTTGGGTCACCCCTAGGTAGGACTAGGGCACCCAGTACAGCTTGGATGCCCCAATTTAGGTTTAAAATGAATAGAAAGGAATGACAACGTATGACTAGGCACATGGGTGCAAGAGTTGCAGGTAATGACGAAATAAAATGTAAAACAAGATGGCCAAAAGGTGGGGGTTAATTAGTACTTTCTTGACTCAAGAACATTCTAAATAGTAGTATAAGACCAGGATAAATAATGTCTAAAGTGCGTGATTTTATGACTACATTTTTCCCCCACTTTATTTTAGCGAGTGGAAAGCTCAGTAACATAAAGTAGATAGAGATGAGTAACTTGATGTCCATGAAGAGTGTAGTAGAAACACATTAAAGGACTGAGACAAAGCATGAAATGATAAAAGGATGGAGGAGCGTGGAAACTAAAGATGAAAAATGTGCATAAAGAAAAAGTGATGAGAGTGAACCTAGGGTGGAATGCATGTATGTAGTTGTTGTGGTGTGTAATGTACCTGCATGGTTAGTAAAGTGTGTGATTTCTTGAAGTCTTGTTTGTTGACATTGTTGTCATATTGGTTGCCCCCATTTGACTTTTTTGTTTCTCATACAGCCAGGAACTGCGCGGAGAAAAGGATCAAGTGGTCAAATATGTATGTATGTATGTGTAAAAACGCAATGTAGAAGATGCATGTATATGAAAGTATGTAAATGTAAAATACAAAAAATGAAAAAGTGTAAATGGAACACGTGTACCTAATTGATCCATGTTGAGAAAAAGAGATGTAGAAGGATATCCTGTACTACCAAGCTTTTTTAGAGCGATCTCAAAACCACCCTAGGCCAAAGAATTGTAGGGAGGAAATACTTCTATTGTCCTCCAAGCTCTAACTGCTTCTTTGGACTGTGTGTGAAGATATCTCTGTGTCGTCCTATTTTTTGGGCAGATCCAACACCATTGGCCGAATGTAGTGTAGAGAGGCAGTACCCACTGTAACCTCCAATCCTATAACTGCTTCCGAAAGATATGCTAAGGACACAATGTCCTTGTAAAATTCCATTGTGTATGGGGTTCATAGACTAGTCTGAACCAACTCATTATATGTAACTAAACCGAACTGGATGTAGAATCTTTGCGTTAATATGTAAAAAACCCCCCAAATGATGCCCCCCCTCTTTGGGGGTGCATGCAACATGTCCCTGATAGGAGAAATGCGGCCCCAAAAGAGGACTAGCCACATGTACACTGTGAAACCATACCCTGTAGGGGGAAGACAATGTGCTTGGTAGAAACCAAGGCATGCACAAACAAGGAAAGCTAGTCAAAGACAAGTATTAGTATGAACATACATGCATATAGAAAAACAATGTGTAAGCTACGCAAATAGTGTAAAAGCTACCAAGAAAATTAGTGTAACCACACAAGAAGACAAGTAAGCCACAAAAATTAGGTCGCCAAACATGACACATCACTCATGATTTTCAAGACACACAAGGCCATCATGGCTGAAAAAAAAAAATACAAGCATGTTACATACAAGAATTAAAAATGACATCCAAGTACAAATGAGTAAAATAAGTAGTCATGAAAACAATTAATCCTACAAAACAAGTGTCGCACATGGAACACTCATTAGCATGTTAGATAAATAACCAATATGTTAAATCGTGAATAACCTAGTATATGTAAAGTGCTAAGTACAAGATGAAATGATAGCACCTGGAAGAAATGAATGTGGATTCCCCCAATGACCAGTGTAGGAAGGGTAGAATTTGAACATTAATTCTATGTGTAAACGATTTGTATATGTTATCAAAACTAAAAAAATATGTGAACACAAATGTGTAGGTGGTGTATATAATGAAATATAAGAAATCAATATAACTTGTGTAGTAAAGTGATCATGTAAAACACTAGTAAACAAAAGTAACTACCCCAATACAACGAAATATATTGTAGATGGATGGAATGGGTTACAAGATGGAATGATAGGAGTCGCGTGCCCCCCCCCCCCCCCCCCCCCGAGTGAATGGAAATGTATGAAATGAGGTTCATTTTTCCTCCCTTAGAAGTCAAGATTGAACCGTAAATGAGAGTGCGTCATCAAGAAATGGTAAAAGTGTGTGTTGTTTATAACGCGTTGTGATGAATGTGTATGTGTGGTGATGAGATGTGACCTAGAAATGATGTGTGTGTGAACCCTATAGCTGAAGCATATTTAAAGACTAGATGAAAGTATAAGTGGTTATTTAGAATATGCATATATCACTATAAGATGAATGGATAAGTGATGATTTATCTCTAAGTGTATATCACTACGAGATGAAAAGAGGGAGTGGTGATGTAACCTAAGTTGTATACCAATACAAAATAATAGAATATGTGATGATTTAACCTAAAGCATATATCACTAGCCTAGGAATGGTGCATGATGAAAGGTCGAATGATAACTGCGTGGTGAATGTAAGTTCCATTTGATTTGTAAACCCTCAGCAATCGAGTATGGACCAATGAACTAAAGTGTATCATAGGGTAGTCAGTGTAGCACCTAAAAGAAAATGTAGTATATGTAAGGATGAAAGATGCTTATATGATGAGTAAAATATGTAAATTTGTGATGTGTAGAATGCAATGCAATTTTTTTGGAACGTTGAAAAGTCTAACATGTATAGTGTAATGTATGTAGATAGTCTAATAATGTAATATGTATGATGATGTAATACTAGACTCATATATGATGAAGACTAGTATAGTATATAGAATATGTCTGAAATCCATGGTGCAATATAAATGGTATGTAGATAATTAAATTCAACATTATATAGGATAATTGTAGTATAGAAGATGCGTACATAATTTTGTATGCACAATGATGACTAGCATGATGTATGGTGTATAAATTTCAAAATGTAAAAATGTTGTAAAGTTAATGTAGAATGTATGGTGTATGATGTGTAATATATGGATAGCTGAATTATGCAGTATGTAGGGATCATGTGTAGCAAGCCCTCAATAGTCAAGTGTGAACCGAAGCACAAGAGTGTCATCCGGAAATGACAGTAGAATGTATAATAAGTATGAGGCCTAATACAAGGATATCGATGTATAAAAATGTAAAATATGATGAGTGTGACTATGTTAAGACAAGGTGGGGGGATGTGAAGTTCTATGACCCACAAGTGTGCACACAAAGAGATAATGTAAAATTGTCAAGAAGATCGTCACCCTCTAGGTCAAATTCATATGGATAAGGATTTGTAACCTTATAAGAAATAATGTCTTGTTGATCATATAGTGAGACATTAAGGCATAAGTTATACATGCCCATAACATATTGCTAATCTATGAATGGAGGAAGTGGACAACTGTGTGCATACCAATGAGTGTTATTTTGAGTGTATCCTAGGAAAGAGCTATGGTAATGAAAACACGTCCAACGGGCATAGAAAATGAAATTTCTGTAATATCGGGATCTACTATACCTCCATTACAATAAAGCCATTATTTTTGTAATGTAAGTGATGATACGTGAGGATTATAGAATAGTTATAATGTAAGATGAAAGAAATACAAACCATAAACAATAGTAATATGAACAAATTCATAATAAAGATAAGTAGCATGTGATGTAGGATAGAGTTCCTCAAAAGAAAACCCTAAGCAATATATACCCTCATGTGTACATATTGTGTCATTGCATGTAGGATCAAATGGAATGTGTTCTAAGTATGAATCCTTCATGAAGAGTCTACAGGTGACCGGTAGGCATGGTAAGGTAGGTGGTGCAAGTGAATGTGGATGTGATAGAGCGATGTCCATAGATTGGACATGCCCTGATAAGGAATGATAGCAGCAGTAGTAGTAGGTGGTATACAATAAATTGCATCTATCAGACATATATTACCATCAAGTGGTGGTAAATGAGGTGGTTTATCTATAGATGGATAATGATGTGTAATAGTGTTAAGATTATGGTCATAACATTTGAAGGGATCAAAAGCACAAAAAATGGTATATTCATTACCTTTGTGTAGAAAGTTTAGACCTGAATATACAACTACAAATTTCATGACATAAATCCGTGGCCTACCGAATAAATAATTATAAAGGACTTCAAAATCCATGATAAACAACACAATGTGTAAGGTTTTAGGCCCAAGGGTAATATGTAGTGTAATGTGACGAAGGCATGGACAAATCGAACGTCAGATGAACGTAGTGAAAGATTTTATTGAGTAATATGAGAAACATAAAGTCATAAAAGTTCAATGAATGACATGGGATATAGATTAAGCTCAGAGCGAATGTCAAATTAAGCATGCATGATACCCGTATTGTGGATGCTAATCATGGCATACAAAGCTAGGTCAAAGTCTGAAGATATTGATGCAATGGGATGAGAAAAGGCATCTTAAAATGTTGGATGTATCAAATACGGGTTCATACGAAGGTAATCAGTAGTAAGAAGCTGTTGAAATTGATGTCATAAATCAGGATGCTTAATAAAATAATCAGTAATGGATATATTCATGATGACCAAACCCTATGGTGACAAACAATGATTGGAGAATCTAGAAGTATGAATGATCGAATCAAGTTCACGAAAATAATTAACTAAAGTTGACTAAATATATAGTATGTGGGGATATTTAATCTAAGCTATGAACAACTGTAATAAAGTAAATCTAAGTAACTATGCAAAAGGAAATGCTAACTGATTAACTAAAAATAAGTATTATGTTATGTTAATCTATGCTAGTAAGAATGATGAGACAATCAAGATAAATGCAATGTAAATGCTAATTAATTTTTATTTGATATTTTAAAAGAAATGAAATTATGGAGATAATAAGGGATATGGTACTAACCTAAAATTAACTTACCTTGTTGTTTGCAATACTAGACAAGATTATGTGCGAATAGGGAAGGATATGACATTGATACCCATGAAACTGCAAAAAATTAAGATATGTCTATACTGGAGCACTTGGGAGAGGATTGGGGTGCCTTCGAGTGCCCTGGTCTTTAATCTGGGCACCCTGATCTATAGAGAATCTCAAGATCTAAATCCAATGGTTTCGTAAGGTCTCTGTAATATTTTCATCTTGGTCACTTGGTTTTTACAATACCTTATCTTATATCATTGTAGTTTTATGATGAAGACTTACCTAAAAAACCCCATACAAAGCATCAAATCCCTAAAAAAGAAATATGAAAATGAATGGTTCATACTAACCTTAGCTTCCACAACAGTTGACTTACGACTAAACATTAGATTACATTCCAGGACCAATTTAGTTTTGTGTGCTTGTTTTTGCAATTGTGTGCCTAGGGTGACCTAGCATCAATTGTACAAAAGTAGGGGGCAATAACTAGATGTATAAATGGAAATGGTGGATGGAATAGATTGAATACAACCCTTTGCCCCTATGCTTATGTGATGCAGATGTAGAAGATGCCCAAATGTATTCCTTTTCCTTAGTAGATAATTATCTCTTAATAGTAGAATGTATGCCCATAAGATAGTGAATATGTTATGTTTATATAGGGATATCTTGTTCAAATTTCAACACTAATGGCCCAACAATGCCGACTAGAACCTACGGGATTGAGATGAAAAAACCATAAAGATTGACCTGAAAATTCTAAATGTTAATAAAGTGCAACCGGGACCTGGGTGCCCAAAAATAGGACGGGGGTACCGATGGGCACCTTAGCAGCTTTCCTTATACCCTAGCCAGACACTAAAGACAACAAATGACCAAATGAAAATAGCTAAGACCTCTTGACAGATGATTGAAAGTATACAGCCAACTGATGACTGTGCCAGATAATTGACGACAACGACCAACTAACTGATGACAGGACTAATTTATGAGCCATTAGTGAATAGTCTTCTTACGTGAGAAAAATATTTAAAATAACATACTTGGCAGTATAAATCTATTAGTAAGTGCATTATTTTGTGAATAAATTTTTCCCCACTTTATGTTGGTGAGAGAAATCTCAGTAACATAAAGTAGATAGAGAAGATAGAGATTTTTACCTGAGATAAATTTAGAGAAGCATATGTTGTAGTATAACACGCAGATATATAACTGAAACATGTCAAAAGAACCATATAGCATGCCGAACCATGGATCAACAAGTTAATCCATGCAACGAGGTGAAAAAAATAATGTTGTGATGAAGTGTGCTAAATGAAAATGATGATTATATTGTTAGATGATTTTTAATGTTGTATGATGACGACGAGAAGGGGTATGGAGTGATAAATTCCCAACCTAAATGCGTATATATGAATTATTAACCGGGGGATTCGGTTGTTATATTTCCAGAGGAAGAATCTAGGGATAAAAGTGTGTTATTCTCCAATCTCTGAATACTTCTTCAAGATCTAGCCACTGTAAAAAGACTCAGATCAAAGATTTCTTGTTTCATGGATCTAGACAATTCTGATCAAAGAATTGAACCATATAAGAGTGGCATAGGAAACGAACTCAATGGATGTTTCCATAATGTGATGGATTCCAAGTTGGGTCATCTAGAAGAAAATGTGAAATGTAAGATGGCTTCCAAGTTAGGTCATCTAGAAATAAGAAAAAATATAGAATAACATCCTGAGTTAGGTCATATGGGAAAGTAATGAATGTAAATTTTAAGTTATGTCATTTGGGAGGCCGCTTGTGTTGAATTGTACTGATTGAGTGGTGTGATTTCTATTGCTAAAGGTTTTAACTCGTTAATTAATCAATTGTTTTGCTTAGTTACAAATAAAGAGAGTTTATGCTTATTTCCCCAAGGTTAGGTCATTTGTAGAAATTGATAGAAGTTGGTGAAGTACGACATAAAAAGATTTGTAATCATTTGTTACCCCTAAGTTAGGTCATTAGGGGGAATTTATGGTGAAATGTCACAAATTTAATTAGTAAGTGTTTTGGAATTTGTCAAATCAGGAGTGTTTTAAATGCATGATGATATATAACGGGAATTATAGGATGATCCCAATGATATTCCCCCCTTTTGGTTAAAGGGGAAGTGATGAGAAGAACATACGCTAAGACGAAAGTATACACGGAATAGATAGAAAAAGTGATAGAAATAACAAAAATGTGTATGCCAAAGTAGAGTTAATGGACATATAATGTGTTCAATACGGTGGTACGTGGAATTTTGGAAAGAAGACAATAAACGGGGTGCATATCGGAGGAGAAACGCTAAAGATATGGCGAAAATCGTGTAATGTGTATTAGTAGTGATAAAAAACGTAAACTAATGACAATAGTAAAGTGGATGATAAAAAGGTAACTATAAGTAGTAAGGTGAAAAAGTGCTTATTCACCTCATTTGTTAGTTCTGAGAAAGGGAAAAATGCCGCAAGTGAGAGCAGCACGTTGTAGCCGGTTTGAGAAGTTGCTAACTTCTGTAGTGTCATGCATGACTACAAAGTTAGTAATTGCCTTGTTTTTTGCAAAATGTATGGTATATTAGGTGTTTATACTATTTTTTTGCAAATTTGCAAATTTTAATTTTCTTAAATTTTTGGACCTGGACAATAGCTATCAGGAAGCTAGTGACCCCTGGAATAGGAATTCCTAGATCTGGGCACTGGTTTCCTACTCCTGGGCATTTTAGACTTGCATCTGGGTGCCTTGGTCTAGAATATGTGTATCTCATCTCGAATGATAAAAAATTATATTTTTAATGAATATAAATGTGATAAATGTATTTGTATCATAATGCGTTCTAACACAACGTGTTGTTGTTTTGTGTTATGCATAGGGATATCCACTCAAGGGAGTTCCGCAATGGGCTTCATTTGAGTAATTTTCCTTGACGGGGTTTGTCTAATGATGATTGGGATCTTATGGACCATGTCATCTTGGGGCATATAGTATAGATGGGGGATGTGCCCCATAATATGCCTATGTTGACTGCACTATGTGACAGATGATATGTAGGCATGTGTACCTTTTGGTTGCCTACGAGGGAGATGATATTGATGCTGGAGGATGTGTATTATATATTACAGTTATTAGTTATTGGGGAGAGAGTATAGGTGATGTTGTTGGAGGACATGGATAGGCAGATGCAAGCAGCGAGACGTTATTTTGTAGGGACTCAGACACCTCCCGAGGTGAATATAAGTCTAGATGCTATTCTGAGGTCTAGTGTTAAGCGCTTGTGGAAGTTCATAGCAGTTATTATTTATTCATCTATAGTAGTGGAGGGAGTTGGTGTGGGAATATTATACAAGATGCATGACATATTTCAGCATATAGAGGAGCAGACTACTAGATATGCATGGTATGATGTACGTTAGCCCACCTGTATAGAGGTTTGTATCGATTCACTCATGATGATCATGGAGGAGGGATATGAGCTACTACGTTGTTACTTGTGTGGGAATATGAGGACATAGTAGTGTTGAGGCCATTTGGGGTCCCATAAGAAGAGTGGGACATGACCGATATATTCACGAGGAGGTGGATTAATATTCGTGGGCATAGAATGGATACTTATACCTATAGGGCATTGATAGATATGATTAGACCCGAGGTCGTAACTATGAGACCATATTGTGATTATGGAGGATGTTATGAGGATGTTATGAGGATGTCGTAGAGCTACGATGTATTCAGAGTATGATATGGTTGGAAAATATATTTCCTTGTGTGGCCAAGATTTTTCAGGTCAAGAGAGTATTGTTTCAATTTGGTATGGCTCAGGAAATGCCCCCGAATCTATATATATGGTTTAGAGCTATTAGAGCACCGAGGAAAGCTAGGTTTAGGCTAGAGCTGATAGCAGAGTAGCTAGCACCTCTTGGTCTAGATGAGGTAGATGCAGCGATAGAGATGATAGAACCAAACAATGCTGGTAACACAAAGGATTACCATGCATGGTGGTTAGCACATCGATGGGTATTTTTGTTCCCACTTTTATGGATCCAATGATGTTACCACATGTAGGAGGAGGGAGAGTGGGAGAATTACATGTTCCCAACCCTGTGGCAGCTTCTATAGTAGAGCATGAGTATCAACATATAGGTATGTTATGTATGTTGTTTTTTGGCTTGTGTTTGTGTAATGGTTACGTAACGCATTAGTGTTGCTTATTTTGTAGGTGATGTGTATTGGTCCTTGATATTTGAAAAATCCATACAGAAATTGATGCAGAATGTGCCAACTGATATCCTTTGTTGAGGTATATAAGATCAAGTGGATGAAATAGTGGTGAGAATGCCCATATATTTAAACCAGTAGCTATGGTGGTATCCACATGTATTGTATTAGTAGCCGAGAGGGATCAAGAATGTGAGGAGACTTGACATGCATGCAAGGTGTTAGGTGATGGCCCTTTGGCATAGGATGTATTTGTGTGATTAGTCGAGTTGGAAAGTTATTTTGTGGAGTATTCTATGAAGGATACCTTATTGCATAGGCAAGTGGATTCATATAGAGGCAGTGAAGAATGACGTAGATTGAGTGGTGAGGCATCTAGTTCTACGGCTCTCGTAGTAACCAAGAGTGATAATTATAATGAGTTTTGATTATCATGATTGTATATGATGTAAGGGATTTTACCCCCAGTTGTGATTGTATTTTCTATCTATGTATGGACACGTGTGGTTTATATGCGATGATTTATTTTGTGTTGTATCAGTTTTTGCATGAGTTAGTGATTATTATTACAATGTGTGTGATGATTGTATATGTTGTTAGTAATTATTGATGTAATATTCATGAAATAATAATGACACATGTAATATACATATGTTGTGGGTAAGGAGCTAAGTTAAATGCATAACACATAGAATGTGTACCACATAGTTAATATGATGATGATAGGAGATGTAAAAGGAGATGATCTATGATTATGGAACTAACATGTTGTGTCTTGTAATAATGTAATTTAATCATGATACATGATTGTGATGGATGGGAGGGGAAACTTAGTGATTCCCCTAAGTGTATGAATGATTAGGTTCATTTAGTTAAGATCCCTCAATAGTCAATAATGCACCATGAAAAGTAAGAGTGAGTCACTGGGAAATGATTGAGGTGTGCTAGATGAACGATGGAGGGTGTGATGAAAGGATATTAATGAAATACCTTTAATAGTCATCTAAGAACTGTAAGAACACAAGTGCATCATCAAGGGGATGGGGGCGGGTGGGGGGGGTAATGTGATAGTAATCAACTACCGAATACCAAGGCAGAATGGTGTGGTGAAAGCTTGTGGAATAGAAGCAACATGAGTGTATGAAATAAACTAAATGTCATATGAAGTTGTGGTGGGATGTGAAAAAGTTGGGTGTTGTGGTAGCCAATGCGAAGTAGTAGCGTGATACATTGGATAACGCGACTATGGTAGGTAAGGTTGATAATTCTAATGAATAGCATACTGCGATAGATATATCATAGTTAATGAACCGTATGTAGGAGATGACTGAATCATAGTAGAAACTCTCTGATGAGGTAGAGGAGATATTGATCACTCACATGGTCGAGAACCAAAGGAGATAATTATAATATGGTTGGTCATGATGATAATTATAATCGGTGTTGTGGAGGTTAAGATAATTAATCACTCTGTAATTCCCTGTTCATTGTTGTTCTTTTTCTTCCTTGACAACCGTGTTGCTAAGAATTTAATGATGTTGTGCTCATGTTGATCTTTTGTGGGCTTCATCCTTTTCGATTACCCTGTTAAAGGAAATATCATTATCAAACTCTATAGGTGGTTTGAATGATGACTTGATGTTGTTAGGGCATGTTTAGCTTGAAGGAACCATCTACATAATAATAATAATAATTTTTTAAAAAAGGATCTAAAATAATAATAATAGTATGATTACTTTAGTTGTCGATTAACGATTATTATTATTCTTATGTTTGTGTATATTTTCAAGAATATTATTAATTACCTATAATCTATTTTATTTCATTATTTTTCTCCCTTGTGGCCGAGCCTCATTTCGTGTAAGGGAATCTTGTTCATAGATGGCACCATCGTCAAGGACGTAGTGTTCATGTTTAAGCTTTAATGTTTTTATCCTTGGCCATATAGGCACCCTTATATGCTTTGTAAATGTATCTTTTTGGGTAAAATGTTTTGTTGTGTAGAGGACTCCACGTACCCCCCCACCATCTTTTTCTAACTTGGCAGCTACACACTCTAGCTTTATTTAATTTCTTGTTTGTTGTGGAAGTGCGTTGGAGGATGGGAACGTGCATTTCCATTAAATTTTTGTGAGAAGACGTGTTGACCATTTCTTGGTCTTAATTCAAGTTGGGAGGTGGCCACATTTTGTTTTTTGTCTTTCTTTTCTAATGTCTTCCAATTAAATCTGACTTGCTACCTTCATTATTTTATTCAAACCTTGTTTTAGCCAATGTTTGCGGGAAGGAAATGATTTTTCAAGGAGTCTGAGTGCTTTTCCTTTTCTGTTAATGTTGTTTTATTTACAACTTGCTCTAGTTTCTACAGTGGTTAAAAACACCTAGCCTAGCTGCAGGAATGTTCTTGGCATGGGTTTGTGGGGCTCATTTTCATTTTTTTATTGGAGCTTTGTTTTGTGCAGACTGAAACGCATTTGCTAATGCACTATCCACTTTATTTTTGGATTGATGTTCCTTCTTATTCCTCCCTAGCTCGTGTTTGTAGCCTGTAATTGGTTCTCTTGATGTTGGTCGTTTAAACTATTCCTCTTTTTAATTATTTTTGGGACCTTGTTTGTGGAGAATGAAACACCCTTTCTAATGAACTAGCTAGTTTCTTCTGGATCGTTGTCTCTTGTTTTCTACCTGGGTTTTTCTGTAACCTGTAAATATCATGCGTTGGTTTCTTGTGGTGGCTTAGAACCCTTATGGAGGCTAGATGTAGTGCTTTTGTTGGCTGGGACATTTTCTGTGCCCATTTTCTATTTACTTTTCTCCTAGAGGACATCCATACCTTATTCAAAACTCCATTCTAGCACTAGCTAAGTGAATGGTAAAAGCGTACTGATCAGGTTTGAAAACTGTTGGTTTTTTTGGGATGATCCTTCTATTAATATCCTGCAAGGATAACATCCCTTGAGACCACATCTCTTTGTGGCATTTTTTCAAACATGGTACCTACATTTTGTTCTCCTACATTCTTCTTACGTGGCCCATTGAGCCACCTACGACTGCTTTCAGTGGATTTATTTTCCCTTGTGCATACCTCCACTTTATTTTTTCTTTCACATCCCCCTCTAGCTCCTGTGACCTCTGCTGTCAAAACAACCTGCCCTTTTGTGCTTTGATGAACACCCTATCCTTCCTTTATTTCCTTTTCTGATGCGGGCTGTGAGGAGATTTGCAACTTGTGGAGTCTAGATCTTCCTCCTCCCTTGTCTCATGTGGATATGAGTTCCTAGGACTTTTTCCTTAACCCATTGGTGTTTATGTTGCACTCTTAGCATCCTATAGACCACGTTTCCTTCAAGGTATTGTAGATATATGTTTTGGGGACTCCATACCCTGGCTATAAATTTCTTGTGAAAAATTTGGCTTTGAGAAGAGTGTGAACCACACAACAAGCTGGAGGATAGTGGAATATTGGTGCCTTGCATGCTAAGAATGAAGATTCTTCTAGAGGGTTGTTGCCGCTAGACTTTGAGGTGTTTGAGTGCCACGTTGAAACTAGAGGAGTAGGTAAGATATTTCTACACTTTGCTCCTGTTGCTAAATTTAAATTATCATGAAATCGAATCACCATTTCCTTGAATTAGTTTTTCATTTGGATGCCTTGTTGGCATATCTCTCCTAACATATTGTTTTCTTCTTATTTTAGCTTTTATCGTTGTAAGTGTGTTAGTATAAAGTAGCATGTTTCCTCTCCTTTGGGTGTCATGTTTTCTTGCTCGAGTGATCGACCTTCATCTTTTTGTTTATATATATCTTCTCCTCTATGATTGAGTTTCAAGTTTATTGTGTTGTTCCATCTAGTATTTCATTTTCGTTAAAGTAATCTTGCAATAACTATGAAGCTCCTTCCTATCACCTGATTTTTTTTCTTTGTCTTTTGTTGTATGTTTTTAACTCTCTCTCAAGCTCCTTTTGATAACCTTTTTGATATTTGGGAAAGAAAGGTTGTAGAATTGGAGTTATCTATGCTTGGGCAAGTTGGGTTGGAGGTTTGGTATTAAATTTTTTTGAATGAATAAGTTTGTGTGCAACGTGTTTCTGACCTCACATGTTTTAGACTCTTGTGTTATCATCATTCTTTTTCTTATATCTTGCCCTTCCCCATTACCTTGAACCGTAACTAGTTTTCAGATCACCTAAGTTCGAGGGTACAATTTTCCAATCCAGTACCCTGCTAATGCTAAAATTGTTTTGTTTTTTTTTCTCCTCTCAGAAAGGATTTTTATGGCATTTTCTATGTGTTTCCTAAATTTTGTTTCTTCTCTTTTATAATATTAATGCTATTAAATAAGATTGGTTGGTTTCTATGCACATAATTACCTTAATGTTTTGTGATGGAATTTGTCTTGAATGCCATTAATCTTGGGATAAACTAATCTTGCAATTGATAGTCTTATGGAATTATAACGGAAGGATTTTTTTTTGTTAATGAAAGTTAGTAATTTATTCTTGTACCTATGTTTGAATGGTTGATTTTGTTATCAAGGGTTGCCATAAAATATTTCATTTTGGGAAAGAGATAATTTATTTTAAATTAACCAAACTTTAGGATTATTGTGGAGGTTTGTAAATCCTTAGAGATATAAAATTTGGATGATGTTTTGCATACTCTTTTTTGATGGAAATACCTTCTTCTCTTACGTGTTGTTACTAGATTCTAAGGGCATTGGCCCTTCTTGAATGATTGGGGAATCTCTTGGAGTTAATTGTTGAGATTGTTATACTTTTCCTTCGCTTCAAAACTTACGTTGTGTGGTGTCCGTGTATTTAAATTCAGTCATATACTCTATGTGATTATAGGGTTGAAAATTCTAATATACTTGGATTTTCATGTTAATCTTTGAACCTCATGGTTCCTCCTTGTTGGACTGATCAACACTTGTCTTTTTAGAAATCTAATATTAAAGCCTATGCTTTTGAGATCTTTTGATAATTTTAGATGGATGGCATGTATATCAAACTTCAATCTTGTAATTATTTAAATATTTGATGGGAATCCCATTTCCACTAGATGGTTTATTTCTTTTTATAGGGCCAAGGGCCATTCTCGTATGATTGTTAAACTTTTGTTGCTTTTGTTCATAACTGAAGTACAAGGTCTTTCATTCTTAGATTGGCATGGGAGAGACTTTGTTATAACTTGAGGAGTTAGTGTATAGAGCATCGACCCAAATTCTTGAAATAAAATGTTCCCTTTTATGGTATTGTTAGATAATAGCTATTGTGGCTTTGTGTAGCCTTATCTTGCTCAGTTCTCACGAATTGACTCTTGTGGAAATTTTTTTGTAGATGGTTTATGCGAGTACATGAGGGATAGACTTGTAGGCTTTTGCATCAACCTTAGTTGTGAATTTCCTTTGTATGAACTCTTATTTGTTGTAAAACTCTAGGATGGGATTCATTTGAAAATTTCAAAGAGATAGTACCTTAGTATCATGTATTGTGTAGTAATGTTGTAGTAATTATAGAAACCTTGACTTGTTTTGTCTATCGTGGAAAACATAAGATTGATCATCGTAGTGTTAAGAGCATTTCTTATTATATCATAACAACCTTAGTATAGTGTTGTTTGATCGATTTTGCTTACCTTCTTGTTGTTAATTCAATTTAATAGAATAATTTTCCACCTATGGTTGGTGCAATGTGTTGTAAAGGATTGATGTAACCATGTTTAGTTTTCACAAGCAAGTAATGGTAAACTTTGCTCTTGAGACAAAATATTGTGTGGTAAACCCTTCTAAGACATAGCAACAATGTAATTCTATGCATAATAAAATGGTTGGATAATCCTCATAAAATTTAAAATAACATGTTTATATATGAATAAATAAATGTAGATGTGAGCTTCTTGATAACTTTTAGGTCCATAGGTGGTCAATGATGAAACTAGCTTTTGTAATGAAAGATATTTACCTTGTTTTTGCACAAACTAAACTAATGAACATTATCCTTTATGGTGAATTCTTAAAATATCTTAAGGGAAATCAATGGTTAGTTTCTAGAAGACAGTAAGATTTAATAAGTAGGAGGAAACAAATTAGAAACCACGCAATCTATCTCTCAACCATTTGTGAGGTAAATTGTTTTCCTTTGTAAAACTCATCCAGTGAAGCCTAAGTAAAATCTTTAATAATTCCAGATAAATACTCAAGCTTCAATTAGATATTGGTAATAACTAATGAGGTCTTAAAGATGAATTCAACTCGACCTTCTTCCTCTAACTTTTTCCAAGGTGCTTTTTATTTTTTCTCTTAAGTGTGTTGAATGCTAACCCATGTTGATATAAGGGTATGAAAGAGTTCTAGTAGCGTAAGTGTGAATAGATGGCCTTGTGGAATTAAACTACCTCATTTATTAAATAAATTAATTAAACAAATACATGTCATAATAGATAAGACTTTAAGCTAAATTCTCTTTAGAGTAAAAGTAAGAAACTTAGCGTTGTAAGATGAATTGTATAAATCATATCCAGATTCCTAGAAAACGTAAGTTAAGAATTGAACGGTGTGTTATTAAATTAAATAACCTTCAAGAATTTGTCATTGTATTTTTTTCCTAACTATAAGTGTGTTATGTGGCTGGAATTCTATGTTGTCTAGTCATAAAGAAAAGTGAATTGTTCGCAATGAGTGTCATACTTGTGGTTAATGTTGTGTCAAGCTTATCATGAGTTGGTTGTAGCTATTTGTGAGCACATGTGGTGTCCTCTATTCTTCAATAAAGTAATAAAAAATTGTTTGTTAATCATCGTGTTGTTCTAGTGTGTGTTATATCTAGGTGTTACACTTGGTATGAGAGCATAGGTTCATGCTCTCAAACCTATGGGCTAGATTGGAGTGGTGATGGTGTTACACGATGATGTTACATGATGATGATGGTGTTGCATGATGGTGGGTGATATTGGAAGAGTAATTTGGTTTAAGCACGATGTCATCCGTGTCATAATTGTGATATTGTGAGTGCACATGATGTGTATGTCACTTAGTGCGTATTTATTATCATGTTGATAGGCTGGGGATGGGAGTATTATCTCTGCTTCTTGTGGATTCTATGAAGAGTTCATGTGTGAAATAGTACATGTGATGTGTGAAAATAATTCTAATGTGGATAACAAAGTGTTGGAGCATGGTGGCATATTGTGATATGTAGGTCTGACGATGTGTTGTATGACTACATTGATGTAAAGTGAAATGAGTTGTATCATGATGTTTTTACCATGTTTTGAAGAAATGTGTGTATCACCTTGTTATGTAGAAATTAATGTTATGTTGTGAACTTTGCACTAATGGACACTAAAAGGAAATCGGTAAAAGTGTATGTCTAAAGTGAGGAAAGGTGTACGATTGACCAATCACTAGAGCCAACCTTAGGATCATGTAGATGGTGGCTTGTGCTTCTCTCTCTCTTTATGTGTTTGTTTTATGGAATTCAACCTTAGTGCAACTATGACTATGTTTAACCTTGTCCAAGTGGTGGCGGAATGATTAGACAGTTGTATTATTGATGTCTATTTTTACAAGTTAAGGCTTGATGTTCTGAGTGCCGAGTGACTCGTTGAGTACCCCTTGGTGGCCAAATAATGCCACATAGTTATCATAATGTGACATTATTATAAGTTTATTTTATTCGTAAGTTGAACTTTTTAAATTTATTTTGCAAGGACCAGTAATTTTCTTGATTGCCATGCTTTACTTTTTTTGGGCATTTCCTTGGTTATGGCTCTAACATGTGGATTTTGACACTAACTATGGCTATTTGGCCATTTATTTTTCTTGGTTTTGGATTTTATTTAAAATATTTAATATTTTACCGCCTTTCCCAAGGCTTGTACCTTGCCATTTGGCATTTGAATCAGATTTTTATGCTAGTTATATTTTCGTGATGTGTGGAATAGGGTCATGGGATGCACCATGGAATGGTTGGACCTATGGACCCGCTTTTTTGTATGGAAGTATGCCCCAAGGAGTTATAGATAACTAGTGGGTTATTGAACCATGCAAATTATTATGTCACTTGGGTTAGGAGTGTCCAAACCCTATGTGTCTTCGGCCATGGGGACAACCGGCATCCTTGAGGGAGGCATAAGAGTTTGAGGGAGGTATAAGAGTTTGAGGGAGTCATAAGAGACTTGAGGGAGGCATAAGAGCTTGGGGGAGGCATAAGATATTTGTGTGTGTGAGTTATTGATGTTTCAAGAGGTATGAAAAGTTGTTATGGTGTTTTGGTTGTGGTTTTATGATGTATGTGTTACTCATGTCAGTTGGATATGTTTTGTAATGTTGTGGATATGGTATTGATGCCCTTGTTGACCCTATGTACCTGTAGCTTTTTTTTGAGTTATGTAAAATCTTCATTTGTGGAATTGTGGAAATTTCAGGTTTTTTGTAGTACACCTTTGATCAAGAATTATATGTAAGTCAAAGATGTGTGGCATGTACTATGTTATGTGGACCGTGCATGTTCCCTTCCGGAATTTTATCAATCTCTTATGGTGTGGCACCGTCATGAAGTATGTTGTACTAGTATGCTTGTGAATTATTAGTGTTGTGTATGACCCTGGTAGGGCATTGTGATAGTAGTTCATGTTGGGCACCCATAAGAATGAATAAACTAAAATGCTACAACAATTAAATTCTAAAGGACTTGAATTAAGAATAATGTTAATGGAAAGCGATTAATGAAATAGCGAATAAGAGGGAACTGCCAATCTTCATAGAACCTTGAAAGTTAAAATTTTTACCAAATGTTCCTAAGGCCACTCCATGGCCGTGCTTTTACGTCTAAAATCTTAACCTTAGAGCATACCTTCACCCATATATCTGTTCCTTGGTTCTTACTGTTTCTTTTCCTCTGTGTTTTTTCACATCAAGGACGATGCTTTCTTAAGGGGAGGAGAATGTAATGCCCTATTCATCATTTTTCTATTTCTTATTTGATGACCGTGTTGCTAACCATTTAGCATTGTTGTGCTCTTGTTGATCTTTTGTGGGCTTCTCCCTTTTCAATTACCCTATTAAGGGAAATCTCATTCTAAAACTCTATAGGTGGTTTGAATGATGACTTGATGTTGTTAGGGAATGTCCAGCTAGAAGGAACATCTACATAATAATAACTATTTTTTTGTTAAAAAGGTTCTAAAATAATAATAATAGTATAATTACTTTAGTTGTCCATTAACAATTATTATTATTATTATTGTTATTATTATTATTATTATTATTATTTTTGTGTCAATTTTTAGGAATATAATTAATTACTTGTAATATATTTTATTTCATTATTGTTCACTCTTCTGCCTAAGCCTCGTTTCGCTCAAGGGAAGCTTATTCATGGGTGGCACAATCGTCAAGGATGTAGTGTTCATGTTTAAGGTTCAATGTTTTTATCCTTGGCCATCTAGGAACCCTTGTATGCTTTGTAAATGTATCTTTTTGGGTAAAATTATTTGTTGTGTGGAGGATCCATGCACCCCCTCAACCATCTTTTTCTAACTTGTCCAGTTGCACACTCTAGCTTTATTTAATTTCTGGTTATTTTTTGAAGTGCGTTGGAGGATGGGAACCTACATTTCCATTAAATTTTTGTAACGAGAAGATGTGTTGACCCTTTCTTGGTCTTAATTCAAGTTGGGAGGTGGACGCCTTTTGTTTTTTGTCTTTCTTTTCTAGTTGTCTTCCAATTAAATCTTACCTGTTGCCTTCAATATTTTATTCATGACTTGTTTTAGCCCACGTTTGGGGGAAGGAAATGCTTTTTCAAGGAGTCTGAGTGATTTTCCTTTTCTGTAATTTTTTATTTAATTTAAAGCTTGCTCTAGTTTCCACGGTGGTTAAAAACACCTAGCCTGGCCACATGAATGTACTTGGCATGGGTTTGTGGGGGTCGTTTTCATTGTTTTATTAGTGCTTTGTTTTGTGTAGACTGAAACACATTTGCTAATGCATTGTTCACTTTAGTTTTGGATTGTTGTTCCTTCTTATTCCTCCCTAGCTCGTGTTTGGAGCCTACAATTGGTTCTCCTGATGTTCTCCACTTAAAATATTCCTCTTTTTCATTATTTTTGTTACCTTGTTTGTGCATAATGAAACACCCTTTCTAATGCACTAGCAACTTTGTTCATGATTGTTGTCTCTTGTTTTCTTCCTGAGTGTTTATGTAGCCTGTAAATACCATGCATTGGTTTCTTTTAGTGGCTCAGAACCCTTATGGTGGCTGGATGCAGTACTTTGGTTGGCTAGAATGTTTTCTCTACCTATTTTCTAGTTACCTTGCTGCTAGAGGACATCCATACCTTTGTCAAAACTCCCTTCTACCACTGGCTAAGTTAATGGTAAACGCATACTGATCATGTTTGAAAACTTTTGGTTGTTTTCGGATGATCCTTATGTGAATATCCTGCAAGGATAATGTCCCTCGAGACCACATGTCTTTGTGGCATTTTGTAACTAGTTTTCAGATATCCTAAGTTCAACATTACAATTGTGCAATCCAGTACCCCGCTAATACTAGAATTGTTTTTTCTTTTTTTGTCCTCTCGGAAGGATTGTTGATGGCGTTTTCTATTTTTCCTTACTTGTGTTCATTCTCTTTTATAATATTAATTCTATTAAATAGGATTGGTTTGTTTCTATGCACATAATTACCTTAATGTTTTCCGATGGAATTTGTCTTGAATGACATTAATCTTGGTATAAACTAAACTTGCAATTGATAGTCTTATATAATTATAGCAGAAGGATTTTGTTTTTTTAACGACACTTAGGAATTTATATCTTGTACCTATGTTTGAATGGTTGATTTTGTTATCAAGGGTTGCCCTAAAATATTTCATTTTTGGAAAGAGATAATTTCTTTTAAATAAACCAAACTTTAGAATTATTGTGGAGGTTTGTAAATCCTTAGAGATATAAAATTTGGATGATGTTTTGCATACTCTTGTTTGACTGAACTCCCTTCTTCTCTTGCATGTTTTTACTAGGCTCTATGGGAATTGGCCCTTCTTGAATGACTGGGGAATCTCTTGAAGTTAATGTTTAAGATTGGTATATTTTTCCTTCACTTCGACACTTACGTTGTGTGGTGTCTTTGTATTTAATTTTAGTCATATACTCTATGTGATTATAGGGTTGAAAATTCTAATATAATTGGCTTTTACTGTTAATCTTTGAACCACTATGGTTCCTCCTTGTTGGGCTGATCAACTCTTGTCTTTTTAAAAATCTAATATTAAAGCCTATGATTTTGGGATCTTTTAATAATTTTAGACGGATGCCATGTATATCAAAATTCAATCTTGTAATTATTTAACTATTTGATGGGAATCCCATTTCTGCTAGATGGTTTATTTCTTCTTATAGGGCCAAGGGCCACTATCGTACGATTGTTAAAATTTTGTTTCTTTTGTTCCTAACTGAAGTACAAGGTCTTTCTTCTTAGATTGGCATGGTAGAGAATTTGTTCTAACTTGAGGAGTTGTTAGTTTTTAGATCATCAACCCAAATTCTTGAAATAAAATGTTCCCTTTTATGGTATTGTTAGATAATAGCTATTGTGGCTTTGTGTAGCCTTATCTTGCTCAGTTCTCGCGAACTGACTCTTGTGGAAAATTTGTTGCACATAGCTTATGTGAGTAGATGAGGGATAAAGTTGTAGAATTTTGCATCAACCTCAGTTGTGAATTTCCTTTGTACGAAATCTTTTTTGTTGTAAAACTCTGGGATGGGATTCAGTGGAAAATTTAGAAGAGACGGTACCTTAGTATCATGTCTTGTGTAGCTAAAAATTACTGAAACCTTGACTTGTTTTTTCTATCGTGGAAAACATAAGATTGATGACCGTATTTTTATGAGTATTTCTTATTGTATCATAACAAACTTAGTATAGCATTATTTGACCAATTCTTCTTACCTTCTTGATCCTAATTCAATTCAATAGAATCTTTTGCCACCTATGGTTGGGGAGTCGTGTTGGAAAGGATTGATGTAACCATGTTTAGTTTTCATAAGCGTGTAATGGTAAAATTTTCTCTTGAGACAAAATATTATGTGGTAAACCCTTCTACGACATAGCAACAATGTAATTCTATGCGTAATAAAATGGTTGGATAATCCTCATAAAAGTTAAAATATAATGTTTATATATGAATAAATAAATTTAGATGTGTGCTTATTGATAACTTTTGGGTCCATAGGTGATCAATGATGAAACTAGCTTTTGTAATGAAAGATATTTACCTTGTTTTTCCGTAAACTAAACTAATGAAAATTATCCTTTATGGTTAATTCTTAAAAGATCTTAAGGGAAATCAATGGTTAGTTTCTAGAAGATAGTAAAATTTAATAAGTAGGAGGAAACAAATTAGAAACCACACAATCTATCTCTCAAGAATTTGGGAGGAAAATTGTTTTCTTTTGTAAAACTCGTCCAACGAATCCTAAGTAAAAACTTTAATAATTATGTATAAATTCTCAAGCTTCAATTGAATCCAGGTAATAACTAATGAGGTATTAAAGATGAATTCAACTCTACCTTCTTCCTCTAAGTTTTTCCAAGGTGCTTTGTATTTTTTCTCTTAAGTGTGTTGAACGCAAACCCATGTTGTTATAAGGTTATGAACGAGTTATAGTAGCGTAAGTGTGAGTAGATGGCCTTGTGGAATTAAATTACCTCATTTATTAAATAAATGAATTAAAAAAATAAATGTCATAATAGAGCAGACTTAAAGCTAAATTCTCTTCACAATAAAAGTAAGAAACTTAGCATTGTAAGATGAATTTTACGAATCATATCTAGAGTCATGGAAAACATAAGTTAATAATTGAAGGATGTGTTATTAAATTAGATAACCTTCAAGAATTTTTCACTGTGGTTTTTCCCTAACTATAAGTGTGTTATGTAGTTGGACTTCTATGTTGTCTACTAAAAAATAAAGGTGAATTGTTCACAATGAGTGTCTTACTTGTGGTTAATGTTGTGTCAAGCTTATTGTGAGTTGGTTGTACCTCTTTGTGAGCACCTGTGGTGTCATCTATTCTTCAAGCAAGTCAAAAAAAAAAAATTGTTTGTTAATTATCATGTTGTTCTAGTGTGTGTCATATGTGGGTGTTACATGCTAAGTGATTAAAATAAGAAACACATCATGTGGTCGAGTGTGATGAAATATATGTAAAGGTTCACATGACCTAGGTGGAGTGGTAGAAGGAGTAGTTTTTCACAGAGCTAGATAAGGACTTTTCTTTTTGGTTAAAGTGGCTTGAGCTTGTTTACTTTTGTTGAGAGGAAAATATGGAGACTGTGTAAGATGCTAAACTAGAGACTGTGGCAGATAACTAGATGAGGCAATTTCTGTAAAGGATTCTATAAGATCTATGATGTGTGTGGAGAAAAGATCTTGTTCTAAGTCAATAACCTTATAACATAGAAGAATGAATGAATCACATGTATCATACTGTAATCATTTCTTGAGTAGAGGAATGAGGCCATGATAGAAAATAAATTGATTCTAAATATCTATGGGTTGGAAGACAAGCTGATGGATACAAGCATTAAATGTTAGAATAGTCCTTGATAGGTTCCATGAATCTTTGATGTAGGGTAGGTAACCAGTCATAGGCTACCTTAGGGCCATTTTTTATTATAAACTGACTGAACAAGGCATCCTCCATGTCATAAATAGTACTAATGGATCTAAAGGGGAAATGAGTGTACCATTGTAATGCCTCGTCGGTAATGCTATAGGGAGAGGACTTAAGTAGTAATATATCATTAGAATAGGAGGCCATAGCACTACAATAATGTAGAAGATGACCATGAGGGTAACCCAGATTATAAACACATGTGAAAGAAGGCATGGTAAAATCATGAGGTAATACATAATTATAAATATTTTTAGGGACCAAATTTCCATGTAATGAATTATTGTCCATAGAAGCATAATAAGCCTTACTCTCTAAAGTTAGAGATTAAACCTGTTATTTTAATTTTCCTATGACGTGCATGAGAGAAAGGATATCTTGTGAAGGGATGGTGGAAGATGAAAATAACATGTTAAGTGGTTACAAATTTCCATTGTGAGTAATCATAGGGATATCTAAAGGTGATGGAGAAGGGTCCAATGCTACCGGAACACTAGTAATACGTGCCAAGGAAACTACGGTATAGGATATTGATGGAATACCCATAGATATGGTTGGAATAACATCTAAAACATGCATAATATGTGAAGTAACCAATGTTATGTTGTGGATCATGTTTTCATGGGTGTAACTATTGAAGACAGTAAACTAAAGGTATTGTATGCTCTCCATAATTTTCTTGTTAGGGTTTAGGGGTGGTAGCCCCCGGTGGCAAGGCTTCGGGGGCGTAACCCCAAAGGAAAAAAATGGCCTCAAAAACTATGCCCAATATATCACGAAACATGTTGTTCTCATATGGGTTTGATTTGTTACCCATAGCTTTATGGGGAAGTTTTGGCCCATGGTTTTGGTACGCACGATATTGTAGATTTGCTTCAGCAGGTTCCTATTGATGTTCTTTTGGGATTTTCATAGGGTAGACATATCATTATGGATGTGTGTGATTTCAAGGGTGAATTCAAGAGACTTTGTTAAGCATAGCTCCAAACAGATATGTGTATTGTATTGAGAGAAAGAGGTTAATTGTAATAAAATTATGTGAAAGTGATTCTTGGTGGATGTAGCGCAAATTCGGTGAACCAGGTTAAATAATTTCTTTGTCTTATGTTCTTTTATTTTTTGCACTTTTATTTCAGATCTATGATATTATTCTGCATATTAGTTACTACAATTGTGATTATGTGTGGGATTTTTCCACATATTTTATCCCTTATTTCCTAATAATTAGTATCAGAGTAATGTTTGGTTTGTTGAAGTATTGAATTGTAGGGAATTTTTTAGCTTGAGTAGGAGCTATGGAAGATGATGGAAGATCAAGTGTTGATAAATTCAATAGGTAGAAGTTTAGTCTTTTGAATATGTAGATGGTATATTACCTTTATTAAAAGGATCTTTATATTCTGCTAAGTGAAAAAGGGAAAACCCTTGATCACGACGGATGCAAGATGGGATTTGCTTGATAGGAAGGCACTTGGGACAATCCGGCTATGTCTTGCATCTTCTATATTATATAATGTTTCAAAGGAAAAGACTACAAATGAACTTATGGATGCATTAGGGAAGTTATATGAAAAATCCTTTGCCTCTAACAACACATTTTTAATAAAAAAAGGTGTTTAATATAAATATGTATGTGAATAGTTAAGTAGCAAATCATATTGAATGATTTTAGTACGGTTATGAAAATGCTAGCTTTGGTTACAATAGAATTTGATGAATAAGTTAGGGCTTTACTAATTTTGTGCTCCTTACCTGAGAGTTTGAATAGTCTAGTAATGGCAGTAAGGAAATTGGTTTTGATAACTCAAAGGTTAAGTTTGAGGATGTTATAGGGGTCATTCTAAGTAAGGAAACGAAAATAAAAATCTTCAGAGAATCTTTACTTCAAGGAATTCTTTGAAAATGGAAACTAGAGGGAGACAAAAGAATAGATGAAGTCATGGAAAATAGACAGATCGGGGAAGGTAAAAATGCAAAAGAAAGATGGTATGCTGGCACTATGGAAAGTCTAGTTATGTAAAGAAGGACTAGTGGGAGCTTTGGGATAATAAGAAACAATAGGAAGAAAACAAGGAGGAAAATGTGTCGACCGGTAATGTATGCCAGGATGATTTGATTCTTTCTTTGTATAATATTGTTTAATCTTGGGTTTTAGATTTGGGGGAATCTTTCCATGCTACTCCCCATAGTAATTATTTTGTTGATTATGTTCAAGGGGATTTTGGGCGTGTTTTTCCTTGTGATGATGATCCTTGCACCATAGTTGGAAAAGGTTCTATTCATGTTAAGATGTAGAATGGGAATACATGGATATTGAAGGATGTTGTAATGCCCTGTTCGGCATCGACTTTCACTGTTACGTCCTTGTCCTTTTGTGTGTCATTGAAGGCTGAACTGAACTCCCTTTTCTATCGTTAGGTGACTTTTACCCTGTCCTGCGCTGAAAAAGTGGTTACCGGTCTTGGTGTCATGGTCGTTCCCTGCTTCTTGTTCACTTTGGAATGTCAACCTCTAGTTTTCTTCGCTTGGTTGCTTAAGCTTGTTCGCATGTTGTTTTAATCATTGGGAGTAATGGATAATTGGACTCTTATTTCCTCTTGCTTGCTCGTCTATATGCGATTTAATCTTCTCAGGCTGAATAGTAAATCATACAAAATTTCTTATACCTTTTAGCTTATGAGAATTATATGGAGAAAACTATTGTAATAATAAATGAATTCATGTCAGTTATATTTCTTTTATTTGTGTAAATAAATTATAAAATTTTGTGTTCAATTATTAAGCCTTTTAGGCCACGTTACTCATCATAGACTTGTAATTTTGTCACGGTCGGCTTTATCTCCTTCTTGGTGTGGAGGGTGGAGTAATTAAAGTCTGACGTGTTGGAATCCTTGCTGGTGGCCACACTCATTTATTATTTCTAATTTGCAAATCTTCCTTGCTTCTGGTTTGACTGCCTGCTTATCCTGTTGGACCGCGTGAGATTTCCCTTGGATAGTCTACATGTGGAGTGGTTGAGAATTCATCGAAATCTTGTCTGTCAAGGTGTTTTCTCATGGTTTCTCCTGGACGCCTTCCTTCTTCCAACCCTGGCCATGTGAGGAGACTAGATGGAGTTTCTTTGTTGTTGTTAGTTCGCGTGGATTGTCATAAGGCTCAGAACCTTGGGCGCCTTCCCTGCTGGCCGCATGGGTCTGTATGGCAGTTATAGATGAAGCTTCAAGCTAGTGTCGCAGGCGTGTTACCTCCACGTTCTTTGAGTGCTGAGAGGTGTGTTCTAGTCAAGGATCTGTAGCAGCGACCCGCAACAGTGTTTAGCTAGGCAGCAGGATGATGGCAGTCTGTTCTGTGCAGCCTTCTGTCCATTCTATTCGGTGGGTTTCTGGGTTTAAGAGAGGATGCGACCTATTTAAATCTCCCTTCAAGAGCGCGTGGGATCAAAACACGGGAAGGAAGTTCACTATTCCAGTCGCAGTCCCTTCTTCTCCCTCTGTCGCTTCATTTTCCCCACGCTTTGTGAATGCAGACACCCCCCCATGGCATGTCACGAATCCTCCTAGTCGAGTATGGAAGAAGTGTGGCGGTAGGCAAGTGGTAGTTTAGTGGAAGCCTTTGTGAACGTTTCCAGTGAGCAGGTTGTCCAACTATGTTGTTTTCTGTGCAGTATCAATGCATCCTCTGATTCGGGATTCTCCTTCAAGATATTTCTGTCAAAATCGACTATGTGATAGTGAGAGTGTTACCAGGAGACCTGATGAAAATTATTGCAAGGATTCTCTTTTGAGACTTTACTTATTTTACGATGTAACTCATGGAAGAGAACCTCATAGGCATGGATCTGTATCATATTAGAATATTCATGAAGCACAATTTTCTTTGCAATTATATGAGCTTCTTCAGTGAGTCACTATGTTTGTAGGCATAAAGGGGTTTCTGTTGGAATTATCACACCTTACAAGCTTCAGCTGAAATGTTTGCACCGAGATTTTGATGTTGTCCTCAAATCTGATGAAGGAAAAGGTTTATTTATCATTACGGTAGACACCTTTCAGAGCCAGGAGCGTGATGTAATCATTATGTCTTGTTTCCGAGCTTCAAATCATGGGGTTGGCTTTGTAGCTGTTATTCGCCACATGAATGTGGCACTAGCACAAGCTCGTAGAGCATTTTGGGTTAAGGACAAAGTAGCTGCATTGAAACAATCTAGTGACTGGTCAGCCTTAATTGAGGATGCTAAGTCTAGGGACTGTTTTATGGATATGGAGTCTGTACCAAGAGATTTTTTATTTATTTTTGGTTAATAAAGCCATCTTCTTTTGCTTCATCTCAGACTAGGGATGCTCCTAACATGAGAGCACCAAGGTTAGGAGGTCCAAATCAGAAGCAATCAGATGCATATGGAGATGGTGGAGGTGTTTGGATGAATGACAAAGGATCAAGTTCAATTACCAGAAATGGGGCCTACAGAAGTTCTAGGGCTAATTTGGAGTGGTGTTTGGAGGATTTTGGATCTACTTTTGAGAAACCTAGGGATGCATGGTCGTTAACAGGGTATGGACCTTCAGCAGGGTGAAGAAGAGAAGTTGCGCAGGTTGTGCTGCTGTTGCTCGAGCCCTGGCCAACGTGCTTGTTGGATTGGAAGAATTCTAATCAGGCATGTTAAATCTACTCATTATAATAGTTTTCTACCTTCTTTCAGTATCTTGAAATGAATTTTCTTTCCTCTTGAATGGCGCCTAGACAAAATGTTTTCATGGTTGTTTATGTCGCTGCCTGATTGTGTTGGTTGTTCCTTTAATTTCGCTCCAATTTCGCTGGTTTTTCTTGGAATGTTCTTTTCCTCTCTTATAGCTTACTCTATTTCATATTTTTCTAAATGGGCTACTGCAATATTGTGTGATGCAGTCTAGTTAGGAAGTCGATTATAGAGTTTCGTTTGCTTATATGACTCTCTTTTAAAAGAATTCTATGATGGTTTTTATAATTGAAGGCTTACTATATGGAAGGTTAGGCCTTCATATCTCTATTTGGTTAAAGAAATACGTATTTCCTATATAGGGCTCTCCTATTTTGCTAAAAGGTACATTAATAGTGATGTTGGGTTTTAAAATTTGTTTAAGCCTGTGGGCATTCCTTACTTTTTGTTTAATTAGAAATGGCATTAGGGTTTTGTTTTAGAACTCTACATGGTTGATTGTTGTACCCAGTTCTAGAGGATGAATAACCTGACTTATATTTTGGCCTCTGCGTGTTGAGAGAATCACTTTACCTACTTCCTGGTTCAAACTCTTGTTTGATTAAAGTAAGGGGGAAACATTGTAGGTTTAATTGAAGGAAATCTCTTCAATTTTTATTAAGGGTCGTGAGCAAGCTATTAATAGCTGGACTAAAACAAAATTTGTAGGTGAATCCATGGTATTGGACTCGTGAACTCGTTTCCTGTTAGATAACATCTCATTATAGTGATAATATAATAGGTGGCTATTATATTCATCTGTTTGATATTGCTAGACATTTCCTTGATAAGCACACATGAATCGGGTAAAACTTCTATCTTCTTTACCATTGGCAAGGAGCTCATAGAACTTCTAGGCCTGACCACACTACGTAACCTTCCTGATGGATATGTGTGTTAGTTCTTATTTTTGTGCTTGCACTCGTGGTAAGGCTTGTTGATTCTAGGGCATCGTTGGTGTTTTACCCTCTTTGTATCGAATCCCTTTGTTTTCGAACTCGAATATATTATACTTCAAACTTGGTTACTAAAAGTCCCATTTTGTGGCTTTGTTAAGGAAATCAATTTTTATTTTTATTTTAAAATACTTTTTGGCATTGTTGGAAATATCTATAAAAATTATTAACTACTTTTGGGTTTATCCTTCCCTTATATTATGTAGATAATTTGATGATTAGGATAAGGTTTGTTGGTAGAATAAAGGCCCTTTTTGTGTCTCTTTTGTATGCTTTTGGAAGAGTGGTTTTGTTTTGTTAACTAGTCCTACGTTTAAGAAATCCTATAAGAAGGTAGTGGTAAAACTCCTTGGTTAAAACTGAAACTATAGTTGTTTTTCTTTTAAGGGCGTCGAACCCTTATTACTATGAAGCCTCCCCCTGGGAGTTTTGGATGATGTCATTTTGTTTCGCGCCTACGATCATAATTAGTATGTTTTGTCTTCTCTTGGACCTCTTTAGATGGATGGATTGAGTATTGGATTCCAATCATGTAATCCATAGGATTACATGAAGGAAATATAAACACTCTTGACTTTCTTGTTCCTAACCCATAAGGTCTTGCCTTGATTTATGTGATTTTGTTCTTACTAGTATTTTGACTTTCTCCTTGTTGGATGGTTTAGATTTCTTTCTCACGGGAATAATTTTGGAGTTGTGGGTTGTGTTTTAAATCCATTTTTGAATTAGAACTTTCCTTTCTTGTTATTGTTAAATGTTAGCTTATTGTTGCAATGTGTAGCCTTAACATGCTCAGTTCTCGCGAACTGATTGCAGCTAGCATTTGTGCAGATGGATTATGCGAGTAGATTAAAGGAAAGAGTTGTAAAGGTTTCATCAGTGAAATTTATGAAGTTCCTTGTAAAAATGTCCAATGTGAGGTAAATTTTGTAATAGTGCTTGCAAAAGAGTTTAGAAGACCTCTTGCCTTGGGTTGTTCTGAAATTTCATGATGATGTTGTCTTGTCCTTCTGTAGGTAAACTGGTAACTTACCTTTGTGAGAAATGGTATTCAATCTTTACAGATGTTAGACATGTCCCTACATTAAGATAAAATTTGATATCAGAGGGGCAGTTGGGAAGTGATTTTTGTACTGTGATATTTACATTGGAATCTTGGAAGGCTACCAAGGGAGCTCTTGTGGTGGTAAGAGGTAAGAAGGTTGTAACCTTGTATTTAACCACTGATAGCACTAATGCTTGTAAAATTGTGGCTTCAGGTACAAACACAACATTGTGGCAATATAGCATCGGTCATATGATCCATAAGGGCATGGAGATCATAAAGAAAATTTTTCCTAGATATATAGAAATAGGTTTATATTTTTGTGACAACTGCGTGTATGGGAAACAGAAGCATGTAAGTTCTCTCAAGGTTGGACCTAGGAAAAAAGAGATTAAGTTAGAGATAGTACATTCTAATATGTGGGTTTCAGCTCAAGTATCATATCTTGGGAGTTTAAATTAATATTTTACTTTTATTAATGATGTAGCAAGGAAAGTTTGGGTGTATTTTCTTAGAGATAAATATGATGTATTTGAAACTTTTTTTTAATGGAAAGCATTGGTAGAGAATAAAACAGGTCTTATACTAAAATGTCTCATATTAAATAATGGAGGACAGTATTACAACATTGATTTTTATGATTATTGTTTTAAGAATGGAATACGTTGGCAAAATACGGTTCCAAGAACTCTGAAGTAGAATGGATTGTCTGAAAGAATGAACAAGACAATAATGGAATGAGATAGGAGCATGAGGTTACATGTAGTAATGCATCTTTCTTTTTGGACAGATGTAGTGAGCACAGATGTGTACTTGATAAATAGAGGACCCTCAAGTTCCTTGGATGGAGGAATACCCGAGGAGGCTTCGTATGGTAATAAAGTTGATTACTCATTTCTTAGAGTATTTAGATATGATGCATTTATTCATATTGACAAGTATGATATGACTAAGATAGAGGCCAATTCACAAAAATGCACTTTCATTGGTTATGGTGGTAATAACTTTGCATATAAAAGTTGGAGTATTAAAGACAATAAAATAAATCGATCTAGGTATGTGGTATTTAATTAGAAAGTTATGTATAAGCGATAGTTGGATGAAATTACAGAAGAATATAGGAAAGGATATGAAATTGTAGAGATTCTTCTATATGGGAAAGTGGTGCATGAATTAGTTCAGGAACATACTCTACAAGAACCCCAAACTCCTATATTGAGGACATCTTCAAGGATAAAAAGAGAAGATGAATTTTTTTCTCCTTCTCTTTATTATTTATTACTTATTGATAGTGGAGAGCCAATGAAATTTGATGAAGAAATGTAGGTAGATGCTAGGAAGAAGTGGGAGAAAGCCATGAATGAGGAGAATCAGTCTCTCATGGAGAACCATACTTAGGATTTGGTGAAGCTACTCGAAGGAAAAAGAGAATTACAGAACAAGTGGGTGTACAAAATTAAAGAGGGAGAAGGAGGCAAGGAAATATATAAGGCCCGGTTGGTGGTCAAGGGTTTTGCATAGATAAAAGCTATAGATTTTGATGATATTTTTTCTCCTATATTAAAAATGACTTCTATTAGAATTGTTCTTGGAATAGTGACAATAGAAGAATTACAATTAGAGTAGCAAGATGTAAAGACTACATTTCTTCATCATGATTTTGAGTAGGATCTATATATGTAACATCTAGGGGGCTATCAGGTCAAAGGTATAGTAGAGATGGTGTATAAACTAAATAAGAGCTTGTATGGCCTGAAACAAGCTCCATGTGAATAGTATAAGAAATTTTAAAGCTTCATGATGAAGCACAATTATATTAGATGCCATTTTGAGCATTTAATATATATAAAGAAATTTCAAGATGGTAATTATATTATCATGTGCTTGTATGTGGATGACATGTTGGTTTCAAGAAAAAACATGTAGGAAATAAAATTACTAAAGAAACAACTAAGTGAATCCTTTGATATGAAGGATTTGGGGGGCAACCAAACAAATCATTGGTATGAGGATATCTAGAAATAGGAAGGATTAGAAGCTGACTTTATCTCAGCAAGAGTACATTAAGAAGGTCTTTGAGAGGTTTAATATGCATGATGCTAAAATGCTAGGGACTTTCTTGGCAAGCCATTTCAAGTTATCAAAGTAGTAGTGTCCCAAGACAGGGGAGAATAGAAACTAGATGTCTAAGGTACGTTACTCATCAGTGGTTGGTAGTTTTATGTATGCCATGGTGTGCACTAGGCCTTATATTTCCCATCCAATGGGAGAAGTGAGTAGATTTATGAGTGATCTAGGTAAAGATCATTGGCATGTGGTAAAATGGAACTTCGATACTTAAGAGGGACCATGGGGATAGTTTTGTGCTGTAGTGAATCAGACACCACTTTACATGGTTATGTAGATTTAGACATGGCTAAAGATATACACAGCAGGAGGAGGAATATAGGTTATATTTACATTATAGGTGGCATAACACAAAGATAGTATGTGGCAAAATAGTGAGCAGGATTTCACAACTACAGAAGTTGGTGGCTTTGTCAACTAGGGAGGCTGAGTATGTTGATGCCACAGAGGGAAAAAAAGAGATGATTTGGTTATAACAATTACTTTAGGAGTTGGGGCATAAGTAGGAGGAAGGAAAGTTGCATAGTGATAGTCAAAGTGTTATACATGTAGTTAAGAACTATACTTTCCACTCTAGGATGAAGCATATACAGTTAAGGTACCATTTCATTTGGAAAAAAATTGGAGGAAGAGAAGTTGAAGATGGAAAAGATTCATATAACTCAGAATCCTACAAACATGATGACTAAGGTGGTCACAAGGGAGAAAATGAAGCTATGTTCATCTTTGATTGGTCTTCGTGGATGAAAGTGAAGGGTTGAGAAGCTTGCTTAGAGGAAAACTAGTCTCCAAGTGGGAGATTGTAAATTTCTGGATCCTATTTTCATGTGTGGAAGTGTTGAAGACTTACCACTTTCCATAGTTTTCTCACCAGGGGTTTAAGGTCGGGCTAGGCCTCGAGCAGGGTTTTAGGGGCGGCAGCCCCCAATAGCAACGGAAAAGTAGTGCAGCCCTTGAGGGAAAAAATTTAGTCCTCGAAATATGTTCCCAATATCTCAAGAATTTTTCTTTTCTCATACGGGTGGGATTTTTGACCCATAGGTTTATGGGGCATTTTTGCATCATTGTTTTGGTTCCCATGGTATTGAAAAAATGCTTAAGAAGCTACTTATTGATGTGTTTTTGAGATTGTTATAGGGTAGACATATCACTATAGATGTGTGTTAGTTCAAGGGTGAATTGAGGAGAGTTTGTTGAGCATAGCTCCAAATAGATATGGGCATTGTATTGAGAGAAAGTGGTGGCTTGTAATAAACTATGAGAAATTTATTCTTGGTGGACATAGCCTAAATTGGTTGAACCACATTAAATACTATCTTTGTGGTGTGTTATTTTATTTTCTACACTTTTATTTCAGATCTGTGACATTATTATGCATATTAGTTACTACTATTACGATTCTTTGTGGGTTTTTTCTACATATTTTATCACTTATTTCCTAGGAACCAGGGAGGTAACATCCATAAGAGATGTACCAAGAGACATAGGTGAACTAGCAAGAGGATATGAAAAATTAGGAGAAGAAGTAATAAATGGTAGTGAATCATGTGCAATTTTATATGCAATCTTAGGGGAAGATAACAATTGAGTAGGTGAGACACATTTGACACTATGGAAAGAAGGAGAATAATGACCTTCAAGTGACTCACCATTATCTGATAAAGAGTCAAAAATTAGGATATCGCTAAGAACACTATCAATAGGATCAACAAAATAGTGTGGAGTATGAAAAATAGTAGGGGATGTACCACGAGAAGAAATGTCAGAAGAGGTAAACCCATGAGAGATTTTTGTGTCATTATCCAAAGAATTAGTATGCTCATATGAATGAGTGTCAATACTAAGAAAGTAATCAATAAGAGAATCATCTAATGTTTCTTGTGAAAGATCAGAAGGCGGATCATAAGTAGCCTTATAACATGGATTACAATGAGTAAATGTTATAGGATACTCAAAAAATATAATGCCTATAGGATAATCTACATAACTAGTAGGCGTATGTTGTTGCGCATCTAAGATTTGTAAAATATGATCAGGTGTAGCAAGCGGAGTGCTAAATAGAACCATGGGTTTATCTATGGCAACATCATCATAAATAAGGTTAATGTTAAAATGAGAAATGATGGTGGTGAACAATATGAACTACTCTTAGCCATTAGGTTTTTAGTGGATCGTAGGGAAAGGTATTCTAAACGTCGGATTCACCAAAATGATTAACTAAAAATATGTATTTTTTTATATTAATATATGCTAGTACCAACAATGAGACAATTGAGATAAATGCAATGTAAATACTAACTAATTTTTATTTGATATTTTAAATTAAATGAAATAATGCAAATAAGATGGGATAGGGTACTAACCTAAAATTAACTTACCTCACTGTGTCCAAGATTGGACAAGATGATGTGTAGTCAAGGAAGGAAATGATGGTGTTACCCAGGAAACTACAGCAAATGATGATTTGTCTATACTGGAGCACCTAAGAGAGGACTAGGGTGACTGCGAGCAACTCGTATGTAATTTGGATGCGCTAGTCTGCATAAAATCTCAGGATCTAAATCTGAAAGTTTTTTAAGCTCTCTGTAGTATCTTTGTCTTGGTCACTCAGTTATAGAAATACCTTCTCTTATATTGTTGTAGTTGTGTGGTGAAGACTTACCTACAAAACCCCACACAAACCATCAAATCCCTAAAAAGAGATGTAAATTAAGGGGTCATATTGACCTTACCTACCACAATGGTGGCCTTATGAATAATATTTGCACTACATTCCATGCCTTATGTAGTTTTTTGTGCTTGTGTGCGTAATTATGTGGCTAGGGTGCCCTAGCATCAATGACACAAAAGTTGGGTGCAATAACTAGATGTAAAAATGTAAATGGTGGTAAAACTATAATTAATACAACACTTTCCCCCTATTCTTGTGTGATGCAGATGTAGAAGATTCCCAAATTCAGTACTTTTCTTTAGTAGATAGCTAGCTCTTGATAGTAGAATGTTTTCCCTCAAGATAGTGAATATGTTATGTTTGTATAGGGATTTGTTCTTCAAATTTCAACACTAATGGCCTGACAATGTCGACTAGCACCTAGGGGAATGAAATAAAAAAACCATAAAGAATGACCTCAAAATTCTAAATGTGAATAAAGTGTAACCGAATCTGTGGCACCAAATAACATGACCTGGGCACCGATAGACACCCCAACACCTTTCCAGACGCCCTACCTATTATCCAATTTTTCACACATGGAAAGATTGGACAACGGGGTCCTATCACATTCAAAATAAAATAATAGTCCTAGGAACCCACCTTCGGTTATTAACGAGATGTAATAATTAAAAATAATTCTTAAATTGCATATGAAGAGATCACCTAGCATCGAAAGGCACCCAGTTGATCTCAACTCAGTGAAGAGTTCAGGGTCAAGTTGATAAAGAACCCGGTGTCAAATTGATAATCATCTCAGAAAACATCTCAATAGAGACTGTAAGTTGTAAGAGCTAGATGGTGGTCTTGTTAATGCAAAATATAGCTCATTGAAAATTGACAAATGAAAGGAACTCTACAAGGATCTCGATGGAGATCAATGCAAAAATATCTGAAGGCCAAGTTAGGGAGAGTCAAATTTAACATGATGCCAGGTTTAATCCATTAAGACAGTGATCGACCAACCACTTGGGAGAATTATCTTGTTTGACCTAGATGATATGAAATTATGCAGATATGGGAGGTTCAACATCATTGAATCTCAGGTTTGTAATTACATAATGGAAGGACTTCTATCAACCTAGGAAGATAGTATAAGCACCATAGAATACCAATGTAAAATTGAGTCAAACCGACATCTTAAAAAGAGCTGTGAATTATAATGGTGTTCAGAACTTCCTCGCCTGAGTATTCGGTGCATAGCCAGCAGGGATGTTGCAGTATAGTAAGAGTTCTTTTGAGCACTTCCAACAAGCAGGTTGTCCAACTATGTTGTTATCTGATCAACATCGAATGCATCCTCAAATTCAGGATTTTCCTTCAAGATATTTTTATGAAAATCGATTAAGTGACAGTGAGAGTGTTACCAGGAGACCTGAGGAAATTTATTACAAAGATTCTGTATCGAGATATTACTTGTTTTACGATGTAACTCAAGGAAGTGGATCTCATAGAGGTGGAACTGTTTCATATCAGAATATTCATGGAGCATAATTTGCTTTGCAATTATATGAGCATCCTCAATGAGCCACTAGGTCATCAGACATAAAGGTTTCTGTCGAAATTATCACACCTTACAAGCTACAGCTGAAATGTTTACACCAAGAGTTTGATGTTATCCTCAAATATGATGAAGGAAAACTCTACAGGAGAAAAAATCATGGGGATCCCGTGTGCTGGTGGGAATTGTGGAGATAAGGAATGAACTTGCTAAGGTTGGTCGGTGAATATGAGGTCAGGGCACATGGATTAATGTGTCCAAGCCATTATGCGTGGATTTGGAGCTAGTATGCCGAGGTCAGAGATTTAACGATGGAAGTCCAAGTTGTTCACTCCGCGTAGGGGAGATTCAGGCAAGACACCGCCAAGTGGAAATATTGGGTTGGTAAACCATGATCATGACTTCCGTGAATGGGAGAAATCGGATCAAACTTGCCAAGCGTGGAGATCATTAAGATGGCAATCCATCATGAGAATTCCGCACGGGCAGTTTGGAGTAGGATCCGAGCACTTTGTGTGAGTCACCAGGAGGAAGTTGATAAGACCAAGTTGTGAATGGCGAGTGAATCATGCCAGAATACAACGCGACGTGATACCAATTTTAGTGGAGGCTACATGCCACTCGTCTCATTATGTAGATATTTGTTAAAGGATACCGAGTCAACATGGCTAAGTGGAGTGGTCGAGTGCATGAAGATCAAAGGATGTGAGGAAAAGGAGAAGTCCATTTCAATCGTTTCATTCTAAAGAATGCACTCGGTTCATCTCACTATGAGGACAGAAAGTGATTATGTATCAGACCCAATCAAGGTGATGCGTTAATTGCTGAGATCGTGGCTCATGTGCGAAAAATTTGACGGGAAAGCAATGCCGAAAACTCTTCCAGATGGACTGTGGATGTGAGAGAAACTCCATAGATCACCAGGCAGTTGACATGTTGCAGTTTAGTAGAATCTCTTTTGAACGCATCCAACAAGCATCTTGTCCAACTGTGTTAGTTATTTGTCCAGTATTAGAATGCATCCTGAACTGTTCGTAGACTTATCCTGAGTCTAAACTCAGATCGAATAGTAGCTGCCACGAAACAAATATCTCACTACCATGTATGATGGATTGGAGTCACGCTATTCTGAAGGCTTCATAAAATTTCCCTGGATCAGGTGATGAAGGTTTATTACAGTGCAGCATGAAATGATTCATATTGCTCAGGCATGTATTCTCCTGGAAAATGTATTGAATGTAGAAGGTCAACTCTGAAAATACCTGGTTAGCACGTTTTCCATGCAAGCATCCTTGTTACTCGTAACTATGTTGTCTATTTAAGAAATTCTGAGGGTAATAGGCAATATTGGCATACGTACAATCAGACAATAAAAAGTATTCCTTTACCAGGTTCAGAGAAACTTGTTTGTAACAAAATGGACAATTATACTGGAGTTTCATAGCTTATTCTAGCTAGCTTATTTCTATTAAAATTGATCCACTGGACTCAGGAAGAATTGATATGGTTGTTACCTATACATTTTTACAAGGTCCTCTTGGTTGCCCGAGTTGTTCAATATATTTGCTGAAGGACTTATTTTTTGTGTTGCAAATTGTAACATGAAGGATCTTAAAAGTTTCTGGAAAAATGCAGTATAATGTGTAGCTCACAGCTACCTGATGCCATACTAGGATCCCAATAGTGGCATAATTATTGATTGGAGATCGAGATTGTAGAGTAGCACTGCCACCATTCTGAAGGACTCAATGCAAAAGAGCTATGATTGTCCAAGGCAAGGAAAGAGTTAGTGTGGGTTTCAAAATCGATTGCAACACCGAGTTAGAGGATTCGAAACTCACCGAGTTGGGATTTGTGCAAATTCTATCCACATTGGACCCCCCTCCTCTTCAAGTCAAACAGGTCAATGGGGGAGTCCCAACATTATGTTAATTAAATTAATATTTTTATTTAAATATTTTAATAATAATATTTGTTATTATTATTTAAATATTTTATTTAAATATTATTTTAATTAATTGAGAAGACTAGGTCATCAGGCAATTAATGACCCATGATGGAACCTTCTCAGGTGGTTTAACTAACTGTAATAAATACATCATGGGCCTTCAATTTAGGAATGTAATTATGACCATTTCCTCTTCTTTCTCACATATTCTTCTATAAATGTAGGTTGGAAGCTCATTTCAAAGGGTTCCAACAATTCAAACAAGTTGGATAGTTAGATATCTCACGCGAGTGTATTAATTTTCAAGAGTCCTCTCTCTTCTGCAAGTTGTTCTTGTGTGTTGAGAGAACTTTCAAGCCTCCTCTTTAAGACTGTAATGAAAACTATTGCCTCTTCTGAATGTATGATGCATTGTGCATGTTATTGAAGCAATAAAAGTGTGTGTTTTTTGACTAATCTCGGTCCTTTCATCCTTATGTGCTTCTTTGTGCCTTTCTGTTACTTACAGGTACACTGTGTAAGTTTAAGTTTCTATTGCAAGTCCTTGGAGTTTTGTGCTTATCGAGTGGTGGAGTATTGCATGCAATTGAGTTGTGGTGTTTTTTCACCCTTCTTGAGTTCATCCTTCTTCACTAGGAAACTGGTATATTTCTCGGTCTGATAAAGTTTAACAAAGGGAACATGTGTCTCTTAGTTTGTGGTATCTTGTACCCTCTCTAAGTTACAGTAGGTGAAGTTGACCTATGGTGCACACACCCTCTTCAAATTAACCCTTCCTGAGTCTGGAAACACACTTTATTTGGTGCATCACCATCCCTAGTATAGTTTCATTTCTGTAAATCTCTTTCCCTAAAACCCCATGAACATGTTAGCATAGGACTAGATAATCATTTTTGTTACACTAGGAGTATTACAGCACTTAGTTTAGGAAGAGGAAGTCGGCCTTCTCTAGAGGTTCACCTCGAGCCCAAGTCCCACAGCTTGAGAGGTGATCCCATGTGTCCCAATCACACAGTGAACATCCTATTCACATACTGGCCATTCAGAGGGTGCAGTGATTTGGCAACAACAGTTTTTTGGCATGCCCGGTGGGACAGAGTTGGTACTTCTCTTCTCACTTACACAAGTCAAAGTACCTGGTGACTCTATATCTCTGGATTCCAAATCTCAGTGCGGTAACTTATGCGAAGAATTCAGACAAGAGCTTCTTTGAAGAAAGGAAATTATCAGCATACCAAACTTTCCTTGTCTCCTCCAAAGAGAAGAAGAAGAGGCATTTCCACATCCCTAGTTGCAGATTTACCTTAGTAGGGGTCATTCGAACTCCTCCTTACGGAAGGTTTCCTCCACCCAGGAACAATCAACCTTTCGTTGCTATGGCGAGGAACCAAGTTTTTCCCCCTTTCAATGTAAGCAATCCTCTTATGTTGGCTTAATTTGACCCGATACCTGTTGCGGCACTCAAAAGTTCTACCCTTCTACACGGGGGGAAACTCACGTTACTCCAGTGGAGCATATCTTTGATGTAGCCATCATCTACATGCAGTACATAATAACATCAAAGACAACATTGCAGTTAGACTTCTTGCTACCTCTTTCAAGGGAAAATCACTTCAATGGTTTCGCGGGTTAGGTGTTGGCACTATAACCACTTGGGACGAGTTGGGAGAAAAGATATGTAAACAATTCGAAGACAAAAGTGATCACCTATCACTTTTGGAACAACTTACTACCATAAAGAGAGCTTCCCAAGAATATATGAGTGATTTCAACTTCTGATTCCATAGGACTTGGAATAGGATTCCGGTGCTCGTAAATCCTTCTGCACATAATGCATTCTTGTACTATTTGCAAGCCTTGAATAGCGACGTAGCCAGTTATGATCCAGTCCATGGGAGGGACTACACTTCCTGATGCTTACGAAGTTTCCATAAGTGCGGAGAATTCTTTGATTCAGGCTGGAAAGATAGCTCCACAACCACCAATGCCCTTTTCTCCACATCTTACGAATCATCAGCCTATCATTGCTCCTATTCCAGTAGACTTCAAGCAACCATCTCAATCTTCCTCTGCCTCTTCAAATGACCTATTTGAAGTCAAGTCACTACTACAAAATTTTGGAAATGAGCTCGTTGCACTGAAAAGGCAAACAGTTTCAATACAATCATCCGTATCAGCCGCAAAATCAGTAGTATCAAGCTAACCGTTCTCCTTCTACAAGGGAACAATCAGCCTCAAAATCAAACTATAAGTCAAGTTACAAATGTCAGGCCCTTGAACTTTCAGAACCCTCTTGCAGCTAGCTCATCTAAAGCTATAGTACCTATTCAAAATAATCTAGTTCAAGACTACAAATGGTGTTATCCTTCCTCTCAACCTCACAATCAAAATCTTTGTCCCAATGGGGTTCTTAGCTAGGCCCTTATGGTTCAAAGTGTATCTACCCCTTTAGAGTTAACAAACAATTCATCTACACAAGAAGCAGTAGATCAACCACAGGCACCTGAAGAATCCGCTTTGCTAAACTGGCAAGCAGAAGATTTTTGTGGATTTAATATAGATTTTTCGTCAGTGGCAGCAAACACTCGTTCCAAGAAAGAGAGCAATGGAGCCTCAACCTCCTGAAGCTGATCTAGCGTCCACTTCTCAACCTGGGTTACAAATGGCAGTTGATAAAAATGCGGGAAAGAAATCACCAGAAACACTGGCTAGTCTATGCCGCAGGGAAAGATGGTTCTCCAGGCATCACAGTACCCAAACAAACATTTTCCAAAGGAGGACCCCAATGCCCAAAAAAGTGTCATCAAAGTTGGAACGATTCCCTTCAGCATAGTAGAACAAATGAAGAAAACCAATCTGAGTGCTACCATGTGGGACGTGCTCTCGATCCCTTCTCAAAGAAACCTATTGCAAGAAGCTCTGAACAATTTTGCTACGACCAGCGGATCACCAAGCCATGGAGTGAAAACTGCTACAAGTTTGTGTCAACCGAGAAGGGAAAATCATTCCTATGGCAAACAAACCACCGCCATTCTACATTTCCCTGATCATTGGCAACCATCTGGTACATAATTGCATGATTGATTCTGGTGCCAGTAGCTCTGTCATGCCTAAACAAATTGCAGATGTACTAGGCATACAATATGTGCCAATTGCAAGAGGGGTTGTTCAGCTAGATGGCACAACTGTTAAGACCGTTGGGGTTATCAAAGGACTTCAACTTACTATCCACACATTCCCAAGCTTTTCATTCACCCAAGATATATCAGTCATTGATCTCCCTCCCCTCTTTTCCATCTGCCTATCACGGGATTTCACTACCAAGATGGGAATGGTTACCTATCAGCTCGATTGGTCACATATGATTCTCAGGACTCGATACGGAACCAAAGTAACTATAAGGGCAGAACCAATCTACCATAATCATGTAGAACCCTACACTACCAATCCCATAAATGGAAATTACACCATCGGCGATCCCAGAAGAGGAAGATGCCAATCATGAACCAACCACCCTTGTTGAAGAAGTCCCTGATACTTTGTTGGATGAAGTAAGTAGAGATCATCAGTATGATCCCTACGCTGATGTATTGGCAGAAGAAGAAGCTAGTTTGCTGGTCTTGGAAGAAACAGGATTAAGTACTTACTATATCCATGAAGAAGATACGATCATACCACAACTTGTCAAAACACCAAGTGATTCTAAAGGACTGTGGAAATTTTTATTCGATGGCTCAAGAAGTAAGAATGGATCCGGTGCTGGTCTTATGTTAATTTCTCCAAAGGGAGATAAGTACTTCTCATCTTTCCAGATTGTAGTTTAGTTGCACTAACAATGTTGCTGAATACGAGGCTCTTGTGCAAGGAATTCAGCTAGCCCAAAGGAAGGGAATCAAGGCCCTGACTGTTTTTAGAGATAGTGAGTTAGTTGTTCATCAAGTTTCGGCACGTAGTGCATCCAAAAATGATCTTTTAAGATCATACAAGAACTCGATTCTGGGACCTGATTGAATATTTCGAAGATTTTGGAATCCATGCAATCCCTAGAGATCAAAATCAAGATGCAGATAGGCTTGCTACAATTGGTTCACAATACAACATACCAGTTGATATCATGAAAGAAGGACAGCAATTTTTTAAAATGGTGGTTCAACCAGCAGTCCCTGATAATGTGAGTAGTTGGCAAGTGTTTGATAGTGACAAACAAATTGTCCTCTTCCTACAAGAAGAGGCGGAGTTTGCTACAAAGAATCAAGATAAGTTGCAGGAGTCATATGGTGAGAAAATTATCCAATTGAAAAGCAACAAGTTACCAAAAGGTTTAGTCACTTTGGAATCCATTTTCAATTCAGATGACCAAGCCACAAGACAAATCCCTAACATGGTGGTCAGAGAAAAATATTTTGAGGAAGTTGAAGTATCAAATGAAAATTTTCTTAAGATCAGAAAAGTGTGTACTTCTGAAGAGAAAGAAGCTTTCATCAAAACTTTGTCAAGGGTATCATGACATCTTTGCATGGAGCTATAAAGATCTATGTGGTTTTGATCCAGGTCTAGCACAACATACCATCGAACTGGATCCTAATGCTAAGCCAGTTCGTTAGAAACAGAGACCAATTAATCCCAAAATTGAGCCACTAATGAGAAAGGAGCTAACCAAGCTCATCGAGGCCTATATAATTTTTCCCATCAAGCATTCCTCATGGGTAGCCAATTTGGTGCCGGTGAGGAAGAAGAATAGAGAGACCCAGTTATGTGTAGATTTCAGGGATTTGAATCGTGCTTCATTAAAAGACCATTATCCTCTTCCATCAATGGAGTAGATCCTTCAAACGGTGGCAGGAGCCCAAATATTTTCTTTGCTCGATGGATATTCATGTTATAATCAAATCCTAGTCCAAGAATCCGACCAATTCAAAATGACTTTCACTACCAAGTGGGGCACGTATGCCTACAATAAAATGCCATTTGTATTGTCCAATGTCGGGGCTACTTTCCAAAGAGCCATGGACATGGCATTTAAGGGACTAATCAATGATATTATTTTGGTTTACCTTGATGATATAATTTTATAATATAAACATGTATAAGATCACATCTCGCATCTAAGGAAAGTTTTCCAAAGGTGTAGGGAATTTGGGGTTTCACTTAACCCTAAGAAATGTATTTTCACAGTGCACATGAGGGAAAATTGTTGGAGCAATGTTGTTTCAGTGGAAGGATTATCAAATCGATCCAGCCAGGATTCATTCAATTATGTCCTTATCTCTCCCAAGTCACAAGAAGGGCCTCAAGAGTTTTCTAGGAACCATAAATTTCGTGCGGAGATTCATCCCTCAATTCGTGACATTGGCTAAACCACTAAACAGCCATGCTAAAGAAAAACATGCCATTCTCATGGACAAAGGAAGGATGAGAAAGTTTTGAAGCCATCAAAACATCCATTTCCCAAGCTCCCACGCTTGTGAACCCCAGGTTTGACAAAGATTTTATCCTTTATGCTTTTGCAGGTCAAGAGAGCATTTCAGGGATCCTCACCCAACAAAAACAACAACCTGATGGAGCAACCAATCGCTTTCTTCAGTCAATCCCTCAAATACTATGAGTTCAAATACTCATTCATTGAAAAGCAAGTCTTTGCGGTTATTCGAGCTTTGAAGAAATTCAAGCACATGTTGTCCAACAACAAGATTCATCTGATGGTGTCTCATCCAGGTGTCAAGGAGTTTTTGCTGAACAAAGAAATGAACGAAAAGCGTGCTGGATGGATCACAAAGGTAATGGAGTATGACATGCACATCAAAGTCACTAAACTTGTCAGAGGTAAGGGTTTATGTCAGCAACTTGCTGCAGACATGGAATCAAAAGGTAATGAGGACGTGACACTCCTAAATACTGATGAGGATGTTGATCAAGCTGACTGGTTATCCAAAATGAAGAATTTCATCTTCTCAGGAGCATACCCAAAAAACATGGATAAAAACCAAAGACGAACTTTCCGTCTTCAATCTATCCCATATGTTTTGGTAGATAGCGTTCTCTTTCGAAAATATTTGAACGGCGTCCTCCTTCGGTGCATAGGACCAGAACAGGTCAGTAAGATACTAGAAGAATTTCATAATGGCCTATCTGGAGGACATTATTCCACATGAACAACAGCTACCAAGATCATGTGAGCCAGCTACTATTGGCTGGATTTATTCAAGGATGCCCATCTCTGGGTAAGGAAATGTAAGGAATGTGCCTTTTTCACAGGTAAGCAGAAGCTGGCAGCTCTTCCGCTGCATCCAATTCAAGTGGATCAACCCTTTGTTCAATGGGGGTTGGACTTCATCAGAATGATTAATCCTCCATCCAGTGACGGACATAAGTGGGTCCTTACTGCAACAGACTATTTTACTCGATGGACAGAGGCGGTAGCATTAAAAGAGAGCAATGAAAAGGCAGTTCTATATTTTTTGGAGGGTATAATGACGAGGTTCAGTGTTCTGTTTACAGTCATTTCAGACAATGCGCTAGCTTTTCTTGGTATGAAATTGAGTGAATGGGCTGTTAAAAATGGGGTATACCTCAAAACTTCATCCAATTACTATCCTCAAGGAAACGGATTGGTTGAGTCTAGCAACAAAAACCTCATAAGGATTATTAAGCGCACAATGGAGACTAACAAGAGGACTTGGCATACACAGCTTAAGACTGCCTTATGGGCAGATCGGATCACACCTAAAAGGGCCATCAGAAATTCTCCTTTCGTTCTTGTATATGGAAGAGAGGAAAAACTCCCACTCTCATTGGAGTTACCTTCTTTGGAGTTAGCTCATCAACTTGAAGTTATAGAGAGTGATCCTCTGACAGTAAGGTTTGCTGAACTCATGGAGTTAGAGGAAGTATGAAATAAGGCTATGAAAACTTTGGAGCAGCATCAGGCTCAAGTTAAGAAATATTTTGATAAGAAGGCATCCAACAGTGAATTTTCAAGAGGGAGATTTAGTTCTCAAATGGGATGAAGACAGGGCCAAACCAGGCAGGCATGCCAAGTTTGACACTCTCTGGAGTGGGCCATACATCATCACAAGTTGCAAAGAGGAAAATTCATTCCATCTATCTAGGCTCAATGGAGAAGAACTGCCCATTCATGTGAATGGGATACATCTCAAAGCTTGTTTTTGAGAAGCGTTCCACCCCTTGTACAGTTAAATTAGGTGTTTTCCTCCAAGTGCTTATGCACATTGTTGTGTGTTGTTGTTTTGCTTTCCTTGTTGTTGTGTTTTGTGTTGTTCTGCACATTGTTTCATCATTGGAAGGTGTCAAGGAGAAGAAAGGTTCAAGGTTTCCATAAGAGTTTCAAAATCTACTTCATTCAAAATTTTGTAGTGCTCCATGGATGTCAAGCATTCAACAGATTCAGTATACTTCATGCTTAGCATTCCAGGGAGGTCCAGGATATCGGCAATGCTCAAGGAGATTCTGGGATGTGTCAAAGAAAATCATACTACATTTAGGATTCCAACATAGACTCCATGCCCAATGGATGACTTAAGGCTACTGGAATCATGCTTAGCAGGCAATCATCCCCGAGAGGTCGCCAAAAATGTTATCCAATTTTACACACATGGCAAGATTGGACAACGGGGTCCTATCACATTCAAAATGAAATAGTAGTCCCAGGAACCCATCTTCGGTTATTATCGAGATACAAAAATTAAAAATAATTCTTAAATTGCATATGAGAGATCACCTAGCATCGAAAGGCACCCAGTTTATCTCAACTCAGTGAAGAGTTCGGGGTCGAGTTGATAGAGAATCCGGTGTCAAATTGATAGTCATCTCAGAAATCATCTCAGTAGAGACTCTCAGTTGTAAGAGCTCGACGATGGTCTTGTTAATGCAAAATATAGCTCAGTTGAAAATTGACAAATGAAAGGAACTCTACAAGGATCTTGGTGGAGATCGATGCAAAAATATCTGAAGGCCAAGTCAGGGAGAGTCAAAGTTAACATGATGCCAGGTTTAATCCATTAAGATAATGCTCGACAACCACTTGGGAGAATTATCTTGTTTGACCGAGATGATATGAAATTATGCAGATATGGGAGGTTCAACATCATTGAATCTCGGGTTTGTAATTACATAATGGAAGGACTTCTATCGACCTAGGAAGATAGTATAAGCACCATAGAATACCAATGTAAAATTGAGTCAAACCGACATCTTAAAAAGAGCTGTGAATTATAATGGTGTTCAGACCTTCCTCGGCTGAGTATTCGGTGTATAGGCAGCAAGCATGTTGCAGTATAGTAAGAGTTCTTTTGAGCACTTCCAACAAGCAGGTTGTCCAACTATGTTGTTATCTGTTCACATCGAATGCATCCTCAAATTCGGGATTTTCCTTCAAGATATTTTTATGAAAATTGATTAAGTGATAGTGAGAGTGTTACCAGGAGACCTGATGAAATTTATTACAAAGATTCTCTATCGAGACCTTACTTGTTTTACGATGTAACTCATGGAAGTGGATCTCATAGAGGTGGAACTGTTTCATATCAGAATATTCATGGAGGCATAATTTTCTTTGCAATTATATGAGCATCTTCAACGAGTCACTAAGTCATGGCAAGCATAAAGGTTTCTGTCGAAATTATCACACCTTACAAGCTACAGCTGAAATGTTTACACTGAGAAAATGATGTTATCCTCAAATTGAGAAGGAAAACTCGGCAGGAGAAAAAATCATGGTGGCCCCTATGCAAAATGGAAATATGTGCCAAATGATAATGAAATGACTTCCAAGGTTGGACATGGGAAGATAAGGTGAGGGCCAAGGGAAATGACGTGATGTCCAAGCCGTTGACGTGGGGATTTGGAGCTAGAAATGTCGAGGTCAGAATTTTGACGATGGCAAGTCCAAGATGTTCATATCCGGTTTTTTAGGGCTGAGTCAATCAGGAAAGCACCGCCAAGTGGAAATATTGGCATGGTAAACCATGATCACTAACTTCCGAGGTTAAGGTGGGAGAAATTAGGATCAAACACTGCCAAGCGTGGAAATATTACAATGGAAAACATGATACTTCCACACAGGCCATGTAAATAGGATCGGAGCACTTTGTGCGAGTCACCAGGAGGATTAATAAGACGTAGGAATTGGAGTGAGTCATGGAGCATAAACAACGTGACGTGATACCAATTTCAGCGACGAGGCTACAGGCTGCTAAACTCATGATCAGATATTTGTTGGAATGATACCCGAGTAACATGGTGAGTTAAAGGATGCGCAAGTTGAATGCATGGGAAATGGGTATCATTTCAGGTTTATCATAAAGAATCACTCGGATTCACCACTTTGAGGAAAGAGTGGTTTCGTATCAGACCCAACCAAGGTGATGCTGTTAATGGCTCAGTCGTGGCTCATGTGCGAAGAGTTTGATCCATAGGAAAGCAATGCTAAAAACTTCATCCAGATGGAAGTGAATGTGAGAGAAACTCCCATGCACAGGTAGCAGTTGCATGTTGCAGTTTAGTAGAAGCCTTTCTTTTGATGCTTCCAGCAAGCAGGTTGTCCAACTATGTTGTTATGTTCAGTTCATGCATCCTCAAATGCTTAGGCTTATCCTTATTCTGAACTCAGATCGAATAGCAGCTGCAGGAAACAAATATTCACTGCCATGTACAATGGATTGGAGTCACGCTATTCAAGGCTTCATAAAATTTCCCTGAATCAGGAGATGAAGGTTTATTACATGGTGCAGAATGAAACGATTCATATTGCTCAACATGTTTTCTCCTAGAAATGAATTGAATGTGAAGGTCAACTCTGAAAATACCTGGTTCAGCCGTTTTGCATGCTACATCCTTGTTACTCGTAAATGGTCTCTTTGAGAAACTCTGAGGGTAATAGGCAATACCCTTCCATTATGTACGTCCAATCAGACAATAAAAATTATTCCTTTACCAGGTTCAGAGAAACTTGTTTTTAACAAATGGACGATTATACTGTAGTTTCTAGCTAATTTTAGCTAGCTTATTTCTATTAGCTTTGATCCACGACTAAGGAAGAATTCATATGGTTGTTACCTGTACATTTTTCCAAGGTCCTCTTGGTTGCCCCAGTTGTTCAATATATTTTTTGAAGGACTTATTTTATGTGTTGCAAATTGTAACATAAAGGATCTTTTTAGTTTCTGGAAAAATGAGTATATTGTGTAGCTCACAGCTACCTATGCCATACTAAGATCCCAATAGTGGCATAATTGTTGATTGGAGCCAAGATTATAGAGTGCACTGCCAAAATACTGAAGGACTCAATGCAAAAGAATCCGATTGCCAAAGCAAGGAAAGAGTTAGTGTGGGGTTCAAAATTGATTGCAACACCGAGTTAGAGGATTCGAAACTCACCGAGTTGAGATTTGTGCAGACTCTATCCACATGGACCCCCCTCCTCTTCAAGTCAAATGGGTCAACGGGGGGGGTCCCAACATTATGCTTAATTAAATTAATATTTTTATTTAAATATTTTAATAATAATATTTATTATTATTATTTAAATATTCTTTTAATTAATTGAGAAGACTAGGTCATCAGGCAATTAATGACCCATGATGGAACCTTCTCAGGTGGTTCAACTAACTGTAATAAATACATCATGGGCCTTCATTTTAGGAATGTAATTATGACCATTTCCTCTTCTTTCTCACATATTCTTCTATAAATGTAAGTTGGAAGCTCATTTCAAAGGGTTCCAACAGTTTAGACAAGTTGGACAATTAGATATCTCAGGTGAGTGTATACTTTTCAAGAATCCTCTCTCTTCTGCAAGTTGTTCTTGTGTGTTGAGAGAACTTTCAAGCCTCCTCTTCAAGACTGTAATGGCAACTATTGCCTCTTCTGAATGTATGATGCATTGTGCATGTTATTGAAGCAATAAAAGTGTGTGTTTTGTGACTAATCTCGGTCCTTTCATCCTTTTATGCTTCTTTGTGCCTTTCTCATACTTGCAGGTACACTGTGCAAGTTTAAGTTTCTATTATAGGTTCTTGGAGTTCTGTGCTTATCAAGTGGTGGAGTATTGCATGCAGTTGAGTTGTGGTGTCTGTTCACCCTTCTTGAGTTCATCCTTCTTCACTGGGAAACTGGTATATTTCTCGGTCTGATAAAGTTTAACAAAGGGAACGCGTGTCTCTTAGTTTGTGGTATCCTATACCCTCTCTAAGTTGCAGTAGGTGAAGTTGACCTGTGGTGCACACACCCTCTTCAAATTAACCCTTCCTGAGTTTGGAAACACCCTTTATTTGGTGCATCACCATCCCTAGTATAGTTTCATTTCTGTAAATCTCTTTCCCTAAAACCCCATGAAAATGTTAGCATAGGACTAGATAATCATTTTTGTTACACTAGGAGTAGTACAACACTTAGTTTAGGAAGAGGAAGCCGGCCTTCTCCAGAGGAGGTTCACCTCGAGCCCAAGTCCTCTTCACAGCTTGAGAGGTGATCCCATGTGTCCCAATAACACCGAAAATCCTATTCACATCCTGGCCATTCAAAGGGTGCAGTGATTTGGTGACAATCTCGTTTTTGGCACGCCCAGTGGGACAGAGTTGGTAATTCTCTTCTCATTACACAAGTCAAAGTACCTGGCGACTCTATATCTAAGTGGTGGATTCCAAATCTCAGTGCGGTAACTTATGCAAAGAATTCATACAAGAGCTTCTTCAAAGAAAGGAAATTATCAGCATGATAAACTTTCCTTGTCTCCTCCAAAGAGAAGAAGAAGAGGCATTTCCACATCCCCAGTTGCAGATTTACCTTGTAGGGGTCATTCAACTCCTCCTTACGGAAGGTTTCCTCCACCCAGGAACAATCAACCTTTCATTGCTATGGTAAGGAACCAAGTTTTTCCCCCTTTCAATGCAAGCAGTCCTCTTATGTTGGCTCAACGTGACCCGATACTTGTTGCGGCACTCAAAAGTTTACCCTTCTACACAGGGGGAAACTCACGTTACTCCAGTGGAGCATATCTTTGATGTAGCCAGCATCTGCGCAGTACATAATATCACCGAAGACAACGTTGCAGTTAGAATTCTTGCTACCTCTTTCAAGGGAAAAGCACTTCAATGGTTTCGTGGGTTAGGTGTTGGCACTATAACCACTTGGGACGAGCTGGGAGAAAAGCTATGTAAACAATTCGAAGACAAAAGTGATCACCTATCACTTTTGGAACAACTTACTACCATAAAGAGAGCTTCCCAAGAATACATGAGTGATTTCAACTTCCGATTCCATAGGACTTGGAATAGGATTCCGGCGCTCGTAAAGCCTTCTGCACATAATGCATTCTTGTACTATTTGTGAGCCTTGAATAGCGATGTAGCAGTTATGATCCAGTCCATGGGAGGGACTACACTTCCTGATGCTTACAAAGTTGCCATAAGTGTAGAGAATTCTTTGATTCAAGCTGGAAAGATAGCTCCACGACCACCAATGCCCTTTTCTCCAGATCTTACGAATCATCAACCTATCATTGCTCCTATTCCAGTAGACTCCAAGCAACCATCTCAATCTTCCCCTGCCTCTTCAAATGACCTATTTGAAGTCAAGTCACTACTGCAAAATTTTGGAAATGAGCTTGTTGCACTCAAAAGGCAAACAGTTTCAATACAATCGTCTGTATCAGCCACAAAATCAGCAGTATCAAGCTAACTGTTCCTCCTTTTCAAGGGAATAATCAGCCTCAAAATCAAACTACAAGTCAAGTTGCAAATGTCAGGCCCTTGAACTTTCGGAACCCTCTTGCAGCTAGCTCATCTAGAGCTATAGTACCTGTTCAAAATAATCTAGTTCAAGACTATGAATGGTGTTATCCTTGCTCTCAACCTCACAATCAAAATCTTTGTCCCAATGGGGTTCTTAGCCAGGCCCTTATGGTTCAAAGTGTATCTGCCCCTTCAGAGTTAACAAACAATTCATCTACACAAGAAGCAGCAGATCAACCGCAGGCACCTGAAGAATCCGCTTTGCTAAACTGGCAAGCAGAAGATTTTTGTGGGTTGAATATAGATTCTTCATTAGTGGCAGCAAACACTCGTTCCAAGAAAGAGAGCAATGGAGCCTCAACCTCCTCGAAGCTGATCTAGCATCCACTTCTCAACCTGGGTTACAAATGGTAGTTGATAAAAATGCGGGAAAGAAATCACCAGAAACACCGGCTAGCCACGCCGCAGGGAAAGATGGTTCTCCAGGCATCACGGTACCCAACAAACATTTTCCAAAGGAGGACCCCAATGCCCAAAAAAGTGTCATCAAAGTTGGAGCGATTCCCTTCAGCATAGTAGAACAAATGAAGAAAACCAATCTGAGCGTTACCATGTGGGACGCGCTCTCGATCCCTTCTCAAAGAAACCTGTTGCGAGAAGCTCTGAACAGTTTTAGTACAAACCAGTGGATCACCAAGCCATGGAGTGACAAATGCTACAAGTTTGTGTCAACCGGAAGGGAAAATCATTCCTACGGAAAACAAACCACCGCCATTCTACATTTCCCTGATCATTGGCGACCACCTGGTACATAATTGCATGATCGATTCTGGTGCCAGTAGCTCTGTCATGCCAAAACAAATTACAGATGTACTAGGCATACAATATGCGCCAGTTGCAAGAGGGGTTGTTCAGCTGGATGGCACATCTGTTAAGACTATTGGGGTTATCAAAGGACTTCAACTTACCATCCATGCATGCCCAAGCTTGTCATTCACCCAAGATATATCAGTCATTGATCTCCCTCCCCTCTTTGCCATCTACCTATCACGGGATTTCACTGCCAAGATGGGTGGTTACCTATCAGCCGATTGGTCGCATATGATTCTCAGGACTCGATACGGAACCAAAGTAACTATAAGGGCAGAACCAATCTGCCATAATCATGTAGAACCCTACACTGCTAGTCCCATAAATGGAAATTACACCATCGGTGATCCAGAAGAGGAAGATGTTGATCATGAACCAACCACCCTTGTTGAAGAAGTCCCTGATACTTTGTTAGATGAAGTAAGTAGAGATCATCAGTATGATCCCTACGCTGATGTATTGGCAGAAGAAGAAGCTGGTTTGTTGGTCTTGGAAGAAACAGGATTAGGTACTTACTGTATCCATGAAGAAGATACGATCATACCACAACTTGTCAAAACACCAAGTGATTCTAAAGGACTGTGGCAATTGTTCTTCGATGGCTCAAGAAGTAAGAATGGATCCGGTGCTGGTGTTATGTTAATTTCTCCAGAGGGAGATAAGTACTTCTCATCTTTCCGGTTGCAGTTCAGTTGCACTAACAATGTTGCTGAATACGAGGCTCTTGTGCAAGGAATTCAGCTAGCCCAAAGGAAGGGAATCAAGGCCCTGACTATTTTTGGAGATAGTGAGTTAGTTGTTCATCAAGTTTTAGCATGTAGTGCATCCAAAAATGATCTTTTAAGATCATACAAGAACCGAGTCTGGGACCTGATTGAAGATTTCGAAGCTTTTGGAATCCATGCAGTTCCTAGAGGTCAAAATCAAGATGCAGATAGGCTTGCTACAATTGGTTCACAATACAACATACCAGTTGATATCATGAAAGAAGGGCAGCAATTTGTTAAAATGGTGGTTCGACCAGCAGTCCCTGATAATGTGAGTAGTTGGCAAGTGTTTGATAGTGACAAACAAATTGTCCTCTTCCTACAAGAAGAGGCGGAGTTTGCTACAAAGAATCAAGATAAGTTGCAGGAGTCATATGGTGAGAAAATTATCCAATTGAAAAGCAACAAGTTACCAAAAGGTTTAGTCACTTTGGAATCCATTTTCAATTCAGATGACCAAGCCACAAGACAAAGCCCTAACATGGTGGTCAGAGAAGAATATTTTGAGGAAGTTGAAGTATCAAATGAAAAGTTTCTTAAGATCAGAAAAGTGTGTACTTCTAAGGAGAAAGAAGCTTTCATCAAACTTTTTCAAGAGTATCATGACATCTTTGCATGGAGCTATAAAGATCTGTGTGGTTTTGATCCAGGTCTAGCACAACATACCATCGAACTGGATCCTAATGCTAAGCCAGTTCGTCAAAAACAGAGACCAATTAATCCCAAAATTGAGCCACTAATGAGAAAGGAGCTAACCAAGCTCATCGAGGCCTGTATAATTTTTCCCATCAAGCATTCCTCATGGGTAGCCAATTTGGTGCCCGTGAGGAAGAAGAACGGAGAGATCCGGTTATGCGTAGATTTCAGGGATTTGAATCGTGCATCATTAAAAGACCATTATCCTCTTCCATCGATGGAGCAGATCCTTCAAACGGTGGTAGGAGCTCAAATATTTTATTTTCTCGATGGATATTCAGGTTACAATCAAATCCTAGTCCAAGAATCTGACCAATTCAAAACGGCTTTCACTACCAAGTGGGGCACGTATGCCTACAATAAAATGCCATTCGGATTGTCCAATGCCGGGGCTACTTTCCAAAGAGCCATGGACATGGCATTTAAGGGACTAATCAACAATATTATTTTAGTTTACCTTGATGATATAACTGTATACTCTAAGCATGCAGAAGATCACATCACGCATCTAAGGAAATTTTTTCCAAAGGTGTAGGGAATTTGGGGTTTCACTTAACCCCAAGAAATGTATTTTCGCAGTGCACAAGGGAAAATTGTTGGGGCATGTTGTTTCAGCAGAAGGATTATCAATCGATCTAGCCAGGATTCATTCAATTATGTCCTTATCTCTCCCAAGTCACAAGAAGGGCCTCCAGAGTTTTCTGGGAACCATAAATTTCGTGCGGAGATTCATCCCTCAATTCATGACATTGGCTAAACCACTGACAGCCATGCTAAAGAAAAACATGCCATTCTCATGGACAAAGGAAGGACGAGAAAGCTTTGAAGCCATCAAAACAGCCATTTCCCAAGCTCCCATGCTTGTGAACCCCAGGTTTGACAAAGATTTTATCCTTTATGCTTTTGCAGGTCAAGAGAGCATTTCAGGGATCCTCACCCAACAAAACAACAACCTGATGGAGCAACCAATCACTTTCTTCAGTCAATCCCTCAAAGACTACGAGTTCAAATACTCATTCATTGAAAAGCAAGTCTTTGCGGTTATTCAAGCTTTGAAGAAATTCAAGCACATGTTGTCCAACAACAAGATTCATCTGATGGTGTCTCATCCAGGTGTCAAGGAGTTTTTGCTGAACAAAGAAATGAATGAAAAGTGTGCTGGATGGATCACGAAGGTAATGGAGTATGACGTGCACATCAAAGTCACTAAACTTGTCAGAGGTAAGGGTTTATGTCAGCAACTTGCAACAGACATGGAATCAAAAGGTAATGAGGACGTGACACTCCTAAATACTGATGAGGATGTTGATCAAGCTGACTGGTTATCCAAAATGAAGAATTTCATCTTCTCAGGAGCATACCAGACAAACATGGATAAAAACCAAAGACGAACTTTCCATCTTCAATCTATCCCATATGTTTTGGTAGATAGCATTCTCTTTCGAAAAGATTTGAAAAGGAATCCTCCTTCGGTGCATAGGACCAGAACAGGTCAGTAAGATACTAGAAGAATTTCATAATGGCCTATCTGGAGGACATTATTCCACATGAACAATAGCTACCAAGATCATGCGAGCTGGCTACTATTGGCCAGATTTATTCAAGGATGCCCATCTCTGGGTAAGGAAATGTAAGGAATGTGCCTTTTTCATAGGTAAGCAGAAGCTGGCAGCTCTTCCATTGCATCCAATTCAAGTGGATCAACCCTTTGTTCAATGGGGGTTGGACTTCATCGGAATGATTAATCCTCCATCCAGTGACGGACATAAGTGGGTCCTTACTGCAACAGACTATTTTACTCGATGGATAGAGGCGGTACCATTAAAAGAGAGCAATGAAAAGGCAGTTCTAGATTTTTTGGAGGGTATAATGACGAGGTTCGGTGTTCCGTTTACAGTCATTTCAGACAATGCGCTGGCTTTTCTTTGTATGAAATTGAGTGAATGGGCTGTTAAAAATGGGGTATACCTCAAAACTTCATCCAATTACTATCCTCAAGGAAACGGATTGGCTGAGTCTAGCAACAAAAACCTCATAAGGATTATTAAGTGCACAATGGAGACTAACAAGAGGACTTGGCATACATAGCTTAAGACTGCCTTATGGGCAGATCGGATCACACCTAAAAGGGCCATCAGAAATTCTCCTTTCATTCTTGTATATGGAAGAGAGGCAAAACTCCCCACTCTCATTGGAGTTACCTTCTTTGGAGTTAGCTCATCAACTTGAAGTTATAGAGAGTGATCCTCTGACAATAAGGTTTGCTGAACTCATGGAGTTAGAGGAAGTACGAGACAAGGCTATGAAAACTTTGGAGCAGCATCAGGCTCAAGTTAAGAAATATTTTGATAAGAAGGCATCCAACAGTGTTTTCAAGAGGGAGATTTAGTTCTCAAATGGGATGAAGACAGGGCCAAACCAGGCAGGCATGCCAAGTTTGATGCTCTCTGGAGTGGGCCATACATCATCACAAGTTGCAAAGAGGCAAATTCATTCCATCTATCTAGGCTCAATGGAGAAGAACTGCCCATTCATGTGAATGGGATACATCTCAAAGCTTGTTTTTGAGAAGCGTTCCACCCCTTGTACAGTTAAATTAGGTGTTTTCCTCCAAGTGCTTATGCACATTGTTGTGTGTTGTTGTTTTGCTTTCCTTGTTGTTGTGTTTTGTGTTGTTCTGCACATTGTTTCATCATTGGAAGGTGTCAAGGAGAAGAAAGGTTCAAGGTTTCCATAACAGTTTCAAAATCTACTTCATTCAAAATTTTGCAGTGTTCCATGGATGTCAAGCATTCAACAGATTCAATATACTTCATGCTTAGCATTCCAAGGAGGCCCAGGATATCGGCAATGCTCAAGGAGATTCCGGGATGTGTCAAAGAAAATCATACTACATTAAGGATTCCAACATAGACTCCATGCCCAATGGATGACTTAAGGCTACTGGAATCATGCTTAGCAGGCAATCATCCCCAAGAGGTCGTCAAAAATGTTATCCAATTTTTCACACATGGCAAGATTGGACAACGGGGTCCTATCACATTCAAAATGAAATAACAGTCCCAGGAACCCACCTTCGGTTATTAACGAGACGTAATAATTAAAAATAATTCCTAAATTACATATGAAGAGATCACCTAGCATCGAAAGGCACCCAGTTGATCTCAACTCAGTGAAGATTTCAGGGTCGAGTTGATAAAGAACCCGGTGTCAAATTGATAATCATCTCAGAAATCATCTCAGTAGAGACTCTCAGTTGTAAGAGCTAGATGATGGTCTTGTTAATGCAAAATATAGCTCATTGAAAATTGACGAATGAAAGGAACTCTACAAGGATCTCAGTGGAGATCGATGCAAACAGATCTGAAGGCCAAGTCAGGGAGAGTCAAAGTTAACATGATGCCAGGTTTAATCCATTAAGATAGTGCTCGACCAACCACTTGGGAGAATTATCTTGTTTGACCTAGATGATATGAAATTATGCAGAGAGGGGAGGCTCAACATCATTGAATCTCAGGTTTGTAATTACATAATGGGAGGACTTCTATCGACCCAGGAAGATAGTATAAGCACCATAGAATACCAATGTAAAATTGAGTCAAACCAACATCTTAAAAAGAGCTGTGAATTATAATGGTGTTCAGACCTTCCTCGGCTGAGTATTCGGTGCATAGGCAACATGGATGTTGCAGTATAGTAAGAGTTCTTTTGAGCACTTCCAACAAGCAGGTTGTCCAACTATGTTTTTATCTGATCAAAATCGAATGCATCCTCAAATTCGGGATTTTCCTTCAAGATATTTTTATGAAAATTGATTAAGTGATAGTGAGAGTGTTACTAGGAGACCTGAGGAAATTTATTACAAAGGTTCTGTATCGAGATATTACTTGTTTTACGATGTAACTCATGGAAGTGGATCTCATAGAGGTGGAACTGTTTCATATCAGAATATTCATGGAGCATAATTTTCTTTGCAATTATATAAGCATATTCAACGAGCCACTAGGTCATCAGGCATAAAGGTTTATGTCGAAATTATCACACCTTACAAGCTACAGCTGAAATGTTTACACCGAGAGTTTGATGTTATCCTCAAATCTGATGAAGGAAAACTCGGCAGGAGAAAAAATCATGGGGATCCCCCGTGCTGGTGGGAATTGTGGAGATAAGGAACGACTTGCCAAGGTTGCATGGCGAAGATGAGGCCGGGGCCCATGGATTAATGTGTCCAAGCCGTTACGCAAGGATTTGGAGCTAGTATGCCGAGGTCAGAGATTTGACGATGGCAGTCCAAGATGTTCACTCCGCGTAGGGGGGATTCAGGAAAGCACCGCCAAGTGGAAATATTGGGTTGGTAAACCATGATCAAACTTCCGTGAATGGGAGAAATCGGATCAAACAGCCAAGCACGGAAATATTACAATGGCTATCAAACATGATACTTCCGCACAGGCCATGTAAATAGGATCGGAGCACTTTGTGTGAGTCACCAGGAGGATTAATAAGACAGTTGTGAATTGGAGTGAGTCATGGAGAAAACAACGTGACGTGATACCAATTTCAGTAGAGGCTATAGGCCACTCGTCTCATTATGCAGATATTTGTTAAATGATACCGAGTAACATGGTGAGTGGGGGTCTGCGCTTGTAGTTCGAATGCATGGGAAAAGGATATCATTTCAGGTTTATCCTAAAGAATCACTCGGTTCACCACTATGAGGAAAGAAAGTGGTTTCGTATCAGACCCAACCAAAGTGATGCGTTAATGGCTCAGTCGTGGCTCATGTGCGAAGAGTTTGACAAGAAAGCAATGCTAAAAACTTGTCCAGAAGGAAAGAATGTGAGAGAAACTCCCATGCACTAGGCAGTTGACATGTTTCAGTTTAGTAGAAGCCTTTTGAATGCTTCCAGTAAGCAGGTTTTCCAACTGTGTTGTTATATGTTCAGTATCGGATGCATCCTCAAATTCGTAGGCTTATCCTTATTCTAAACTCAGATCAAATAGCAGCTGCAGGAAACAAATATTCACTACCATGTACAATGGATTGGAGTCACGCTATTCAAGGCTTCATAAAATTTCCCTGAATCAGGAGATGAAGGTTTATTACAGTGCAGAATGAAACGATTCATATTGCTCAGCATGTATTCTCCTAGAAATGAATTGAATGTGAAGGTCATCTCTGAAAATACCTGGTTGGCCATTTTCATCCTACATCCTTGTTACTCGTAAATGGTCTCTTTAAGAAACTCTGAGGGTAATAGGCAATATTTATACGTCCAATCAGAAAATAAAAAGTATTCCTTTACCAGTTTCAGAGAAACTTGTTTTTAACAAATGAACGATTATACTGTAGTTTCCAGCTAATTTTAGCTAGCTTATTTCTATTAGCTTTGATCCACGACTAAGGAAGAATTCATATGGTTGTTACCTGTACATTTTTCCAAGGTCCTCTTGGTTGCCCTAGTTGTTCAATATATTTTTTGAAGGACTTATTTTATGTGTTGCAAATTGTAACATAAAGGATCTTTTTAGTTTCTGGAAAAATGAGTATATTGTGTAGCTCATAGCTACCTATGCCATACTAAGATCCCAATAGTGGCATAATTGTTGATTGGAGCCGAGATTGCAGAGTGCACTGCCAAAATACCGAAGGACTCAATGCGAAAGAATCCGATTGCCAAAGCGAGGAAAGAGTTAGTGTGGGGCTCAAAATTGATTGCAACACCGAGTTAGAGGATTCGAAACTCACCGAGTTGAGATTTGTGCAGACTCTATCCATATGGACCCCCCTCCTCTTCAAGTCAAATGGGTCAACGGGGGGGTCCCAACATTATCTTAATTAAATTAATATTTTTATCTAAATATTTTAATAATAATATTTATTATTATTATTTAAATATTCTTTTAATTAATTGAGAAGACTAAGTCATCAGGCAATTAATGAACCATGATGGAACCTTCTCAGGTGGTTCAACTAACTGTAATAAATACATCATGGGCCTTCATTTTAGGAATGTAATTATGACCATTTCCTCTTCTTTCTCACATATTCTTCTATAAATGTAAGTTGGAATCTCATTTCAAAGGGTTCCAACAGTTTAGACAAGTTGGACAATTAGATATCTTAGGCGAGTGTATACTTTTCAAGAATCCCCTCTCTTCTACAAGTTGTTCTTGTGTGTTGAGAGAACTTTCAAGCCTCCTCTTCAAGACTGTAATGGCAGCTATTGCCTCTTCTGAATGTATGATGCATTGTGCATGTTATTGAAGCAATAAAAGTGTGTGTTTTGTGATTAATCTTGGTCCTTTCATCCTTTTATGCTTCTTTGTGCCTTTCTCATACTTGCAGGTACACTGCGCAAGTTTAGGTTTCTATTATAGGTTCTTGGAGTTCTGTGCTTATCAAGTGGTGGAGTATTGCATGCAGTTGAGTTGTGGTGTCTGTTCACCCTTCTTGAGTTCATCCTTCTTCACTGGGAAACTGGTATATTTCTCGGTCTGATAAAGTTTAACAAAGGGAACGTGTGTCTCTTAGTTTGTGGTATCCTATACCGTCTCTAAGTTGCAGTAGGTGAAGTTGACCTTTGGTGCACACACCCTCTTCAAATTAACCCTTCTTGAGTTTGAAAACACCCTTTGTTTGGTGCATCACCATCCCTAGTATAGTTTTATTTATGTAAATCTCTTTCCCTAAACCCCCATGAAAATGTTAGCATAGGACTAGATAATCATTTTTGTTACACTAGGAGTAGTACAACACTTAGTTTAGGAAGAGGAAGCCGGCCTTCTCCAGAGGTGATCCCATGTGTCCCAATCACACCGAATGTCCTATTCACATCCTGGCCATTCGAAGGGTGCAATGATTTGGTGACAACACTACCTAGAGACTAAAAATGAAAAATGGCCAAATGAAAATAACTAAGACCTCATGAGAGATGACTAAAACTATGTACACAAACGATGACTGTGTTAGACAAGTGGAAAAAATAACGAACTAATTGATGACATGAATAAGGGATGATCTATTATTGAATTCTCTTATTACACGAGATCCATATATAAAATAAAAAACTTGGTGGTATAAATCTAATATTAAGTGTGTGATTTTGTTACTAAACTAACCCTAATGTGTAATAAGGAAGTTAAAATAACTCAGATAAATCAAAGATGCTTGTAAGAAAGTGTTACAGTTATGAGTAGAAAATCTAAAAGCAAGAACGTCTATGCAAAAATCCTGAAAAGGATGGATCTATAGGATCTAGCTAAACTAGAGCGCATCGAGAGGGATTGTGGTGCTTGCGGGCACTCTGGTCTATAATTTGGGTTCCCTAGTCAGTGTAAAAGATCTTAAAATGGTCTCTACAAGGATGGGAGGCTATCTGTAACCTTCATTGTGCTTTGTATCAGATTCGTTGTACTCCTTCAGATGTCTCTAATAATACAAGATGAAATAAATACCTACAAGATCATAAAGCAAACATCAAACTCTAAAAAATAAAAATGGATAGTGACCTAAACTATCATAATGGTGGACTTATTAACTAAGTGGTGAACTACATCTTAAACCTGATGTATTTTTATGTGCAAGTGTGTGTGTGAACAAGCCATAGGTTGCTCTTGTACTAGTCACACTTTGTGAAATACGGAGAAATAACTATGTAGAAAATGTAATATAATGTGTGCATTAAAGAGAATAGAATCCCTCCCCCTATGAAGTGTGATACAGATGTTCTAGCATTTTTCCTTGATGCTGGAGCTATGTGGATGCAATTGATCTCAAGTGCAATAGATGGATGCAATTGTAGATGGAGGATAGTAGTGAATACTGTTAGGTCCCTTATTATGCTCTCTTAACTTTATATTTATAGAGTTATCTTGATCTAATTTCATAATTAACCCCGAAAAGTCTAACCACAAGAAAGTAAAATATCTCATATGGCTAGAAGGATCCCAAAAAGATTCGGTAAAGTAGAAAAAAGGACCAAAAATGGGCAACTCAAATATTTGTTACGATGGATAGTATTGGTGAAGTATACCTATGGACAGGTGAATTTATATTAGATTATTTTGATTACTGCTGATTTGTGAAAGAGATTAAGTGAAATCTACAGCTATGTGTGCTATTACAAAACGTAACAAATCACATAGTCTGAAATTTCATGAATATCCTCAGCAAAAGAACACAAGCCCCAAAGGACAGTTGTGTTATCTTGATGAAGACACCGGATTACAGAATATGTGAGGTGTATGGTTTTAGAACAGCAGACATAGTGGCAATTTTCAAGTAATCAAATTCAGTGTTATTATGTTGGTGCTTATCAGATTTATTTCTTTGTATTCATTACAGTCAGTTGTGATTAACGAGATTGCATCCATCTACACTGTCATAAATGATTACAATTGACTCCTTTCCTACTACTTACGTCAAGAAAATACTGACAAATAAACGGTGACAATAATGTCTAAATGTAAGTAGCAGGAAGGAGTCAAGTTGAAAGGCATAGACTAAGACAATCAAACAACATACAAGGAGGCATATCTCATTCGATGGTTGCTTACTGGAGTTACAGGTATTCACTTTAAGTTTATCCCTTATGTTAATTCATTTTATTGAGATATTGAGTTGCCTACATCATTGTACAATCAAAGGAAAAATTAATGCAGAAAGAGATAATCAACTCATTATTTCAATTTAATGCTTTATTCATAACAGATCATAAGTTTTCCCACACAAGTCGTGGGATGTGACTAAGTAACTCATCATATACATGGAAATGAGAATACTGCATGTGCTAAAGAACAAGAGTAAAGGAGTAAAAAGGAACCCATCATTTCCTTTTCTGTCTTCTATCCCTCTCTGCATCATCTTCATCTCTAGCTTTCAGCTCTTTCATCTTCTGCTTCCATCTCCATATTCTTTCAACTGCAAGGCAAGAGTAGTATCTGTCAAATTTTTAGCTCAGGGTACAATTTTATTCTGTTACACATGTTCTAAAGCAAATACATATTCTAAGTTCAATGTATCTAATGGTACTTGAAAGAAAGAGATACAAACACATGAAACAGGATAAGAAAGAGATATAGATGAGCTTGTAGTAAAGGAAGAGGCAGAGTACATAAGTGAAATGAATCAAAGAAGCTAAGGATTGGGTTAGAAAAAGTAGAATTTGAAGTAGCTTGTTAAAGAAACAGATGTGGAGATAACACAGGAAGGAAATTGGAAAACAACTTAGGAAGAAGGAATGAAGAAGAAATAAACCACATGGATACAAGAGAGGCCAAAAAGCCTTTTTATTTCTAACTTATTTATGAGTTTTGCAGGAACAGGTTGCAACATAGAATGAAATCAGTTTAACTTGTTAAGAAGGAAGTAACTACTGAATGAAAATAAACATCATTTTCAGATGGTTTATAGGGCAAGGAAGAAATATTTTTGCAAATTTGGATTGAAAATCTGGAAAAGGAGAGAGAAAAATAGGATTTTGGAAAATTTTTGCCAGAGACTCCCCTTGTAAAATTGACTTTAGATTTAAAACATAATTAAAACACATGTTTTTTAGCTACTACATTGCTTTCTAAGCTATCTGAACTTCAGAAGGAACAAAAATAGTCAACAAAACTACATGTTTCATCACTTTTAAGTTGATATCATGATCAAATGAAACATATAGGTATTCTAGAAGTTCATCATGTTGCAGCTATTGAAAGTTCCTTTCCATTTCCAAATTCAGGTGTGAATCAAAGGCTAGCTACTTCACAATTTTTTAGAAGATGCAATGAATCAAGTAAAGCTAACATGAACATCTTCATTCAAGTGATTAGATAAGCAAGTGAGAGGTTCATATCTTTTCAGAATGGTCAAATCACAAAAAATCTGTAAAGAGAAGGATTCTGAAATTTTTTTGCCAAAGTTTCCCCTTGCAAAATGGAGTTTTCTAGAAAAACAGAAATGAGATTTAATTCAAAAATTGAAATATAATTTTTATTGTGACTTCTGAAAAGGAAAATGTCATTACAAAAAAGGAAACTAAATATTTTCTTCATTTTTCAGAAAAGGAGCATTTATTTCATTATACAGAATGGAATACAATCATGTTTGTAACAAAGGAGCAGCCATATAAATTTCAAAAAATCTCTCTGAGTCAAAATGACACAGCTACATATACAGAAAGAAGAAACGAGTCAAATTGAAGAAGTGAACTACAGAGCTCAGCAAGTATCCAATGAACATCTTCAGTCAGGTTAAAACAAGTCAACTACTGCAAACAAATGGAGAACTTATTTTCAAATTTTACAAATGTCTAGAATGGAGTCTTCCAGATTTACAGTTTGCGAAAGAAAATTTCAAATACCCATTTTTCAAAAGTCACAGATCTACCAATGATAGTCAGCTTCCAGCTAAAAGACATAACAAATGCTAAGAAGTGAAGTTTTCTCTCACTACATCAGGAATGGAAATGATTCATAAACTGCCAAGCATACATTTACAAGCTACAAATGTTAAGTATACATCTACATGACAGTCAACGTTCAACAAGTGCAAGAAGAAATAACTTCTACAGCCAAGTGGATTGTATCTACATGAAAGAAGAAACAGTGACAATTATCTATCAACAAGGAACGAAAACAGTCAATGTTTTAAATCCTTCAGTCAAGAATGTTTCAGGTTGCTACAAGGCAAGTATCCAATAAAAGCATGCTTTCCAGAAATGGTTACAACAAGTCAAAGATACATCTATAGAGAGGAAGAAATATTGACATGTATGTATCAAAACAAAAATAGTCAACACTCCAAATACCAAGTTGGGTCTACGAAATATCAAAACCCGAGCACAAAAAAAATTCAACGAATTTCTAAGTGATGAGTCATAGCTCGAAGAAGTTTTCAGAAACAGAAAGGGACTTCACATAACAAATATTTTCGTTTTAAAAATATTATAATCGAAGACCTCCAAGATTCAGAGTTGCGGAGTTAAAAACTCAAGCCCGAAAGGAAAGAGAAGATAGGTAACAGAACTTACCAAGGACAAGGACGAGGTAAACAAGCAAAACAACAATCTCGGTGGGACCTCCAACTTCATTGCAAGCTCATTTTCAAGCTCCATCACAAAAACCAGACAGAAAACTAGATGCAAAGAAGTCATTCGAATGATCCACAGAGGTAATACGAAGCAGGAAAAAGATTTAAATGATCTTTAGATCATATACAGGAGGAAAAGGCCGAGAACAGAAACGAATACAAAATAAATACCTTCGAGTTCACAAAAAACACAGGCAACAGTCATAGCCGTGGCATCGAGGACCTCCAAATCAAAAATGCAGGCTCAGATGCCATAAAATTTCCATGTCATTCATCAAAATTTGCAGAGCAAGAAAAAATTTGCCAGGGCTTCACCCACGAGACGAAAACCAGATGAAATGACCAAAGTGTGAGCTCAAGTGTATTAACTTGCAATCAAAACTTGGGTTTCAAAACCCTAACCCATGGTGAAAGATCAATGATTCACCAAATGCCAAGTGCCAAATTGAACGGTGATCAACAAACACATGTTCCCAAGTGAACAAGCCTCGGTTAACACCACCAACCAAATAAATGCTCAAGTCAGAACCCTAACCCGCGGTGAAGATCAATGGTGACAGAGAAACTGAGGAAAAAGATCAAGGGCTATAAGAGCTCACAAAAAACCAAGTCAACCAAGCCCAGTTAGGGTTACCACCGCCAAAGACTGCAAGGGTCAAGTCATCATAGGAGGGGGCCAGCCCACGTGGACAGGGAAATAACCATTGCCAGCAACCAAAATTCTGACTATAGTCATCCATGCAAAAATCAAAAAACCATCATTATATGCCAAAAGCACCGAAAAAGGTAAAGTTTGTAACTATATGCCAATGATTAAAGGTGGCGAGCTTAATATAGCATATGGTGGGCTAGCCAAAGGGTGGTCCCCCTTTATTTTAAAACACATGTGAATTGCTTAATCCACAAAGGTGGCAGCATCCAAAACATCATAAACCAAAGGTGGTCCCCATATGGGGTGTTGTAACCAAAATTTGCAAAGTGTCACTCATGTGACTATTCAGAAGAATAGAGAAAATCAGAGCATGTGCACATTAGAGATGGTCCCCACTCATCTTAATTGTACAAATATTTCTAAGGGTTGCATGTTTTTCCCACATACAGAGAGTGATATTTTGCATGCCTCCACAACAGGACAGAACAGAGAAGATGATGAATTTTCATGCTCAAAGGAGGAAGACTTGCCTAGCAAGGAATTTATATTTTTAGCAAATTTTTCACCTTTCCTTTCTTAAAAATAGAACAGTAAACTTCAGTTTGACTGTATTGTATCTAAGGCTGATAATGCCTATTTTATTACATTCTCTAGTTTGTATTATTTTAGTCCTTTATTTATTATTAAATAAAGGATAAAATTAGGACACATGGGCGAGTACAACCTTTAGGCTATTTTTAGGAAGGGGGTGAACTTTTTACTATATATTGTGTGCTCTTGCAAAGCACAAGGGGGGGATTTTTTCAGAGAACTTTCCCAGAGAACTTTTTGATATGAGTACTGAAGCAATTCTACCAGTTTTTCCCTCTGAGTGTGAAGTATTTTTTGTTGTTCCAAGTTATTATGCAGTCTTGTTTATGTCAACATTAATCTTGTGAATCAATATTCCCTGATTAACTACTTTACCCTGCTACAAATTTACTATTTTCTGCTAAATTTTATTGTGCATGTTAGCTTATTAGTGCTGTTGTGAACTTCCCTCAGTACAAATTAAGTTTTTTCCCTTATATTCTGTAGAAAGTATCAATTGGTTCGTGCATCCAAAAAATCCTTCACAAATAAGTTGTGTATATCACTTAGTCAAGTTCTCACACAAAATTTGGTGTATCACCTTAGTATTTATTCATTTTTAGTCATCTTTCACCCTTAAAAAATCCCAAAAAATCAGTCTAGTGTACACCAATAAGGAACCGGCCTTTTAATCCCAGAGGTTCACCTCAAAATAGGTATACCCACAGACCTGAGGTGTCCCCATTGTATCTACGAGAGAGAGAGATCTTTTGCAGACTTAGAAAAACTGCTGCCATCTCTCTGCCGGGTGCACTTTCGAGAGATTTTATAGATCCTTCTTCTCTTGGTGTTGTATTCCTTGTTAACCTTGGGGGCCACATTTTTTCACGTAGTTGATCAACAATATTTTTGGTGACCTCTCGCACTATCAAAACCACTAACACTCTCCTTTGAGGGAGATATTATGGTTAATTACAATTTCAACTATTTCATTTTATTGAGTAGTGAATCCTGACCACTCATGTAGGATTTATTTATTGGTCCACATAACTTCTACTTCAACATTATGTGTGAGCTTTGAATCATGCTTGTTTAGATGCCTTAGAAGCATATATTATCTCTCCATCTTGTCATTAATGGTTTTTTACTTAGTTTGCAATGGAGTTTTTTCATCCATGGTAAATATTTTTTGTTTCCATTTTGATTGTACATGGGTGCCTTATCAGGCCTATTTATTGGGACCCATATATTACATATAAGTCCGCTAGATTTTATACTATCACTCCCAATTTTGCAATTAAAGGAGGGTGTTGGAATAATGTTAATCATAAATAAAGAGTTTGTATTTTTTTATTAATTGGATAATAGTATTTATTCCGTCCAAACTATTATTGTATTCATGCAACAAATATTTTTCGGTCATACACAATTCCCTTTCCTATTTATTAGGCACTCACATGGGCATTTCAAGAGAATCTTGAATAGAGTCTTGGACAATGTCTTAGAAAAAATTTCTTGGATTGTAAATTATTGTTGAGATAATAATATTTTGATACCTTGTTCACTTTTTTTTCATTTGAGAAACTTAGTTTTTTGTTGTAATATATCTTCTTGAGAGATCCTAGATGCATGAGAAACTCTATATTCTCTAATAGAATAATAAATAAGATATATTAATTAGTAATCCAAATTCACATTAATGTTATTGAAAATATTATTATACCTTTCTCAATAACTATCTACGATATTTGAGCATAAAATCATGATTAAATCTTGTTAAATTGCAGGAATTAAATGAATTTCAGGAATCCATCTCCATGTTCTTGGAACCTAGAAACATCAAATTCTTTGTATTTTAGTATATCAAAATATCATTGTAGTCATAAGGATGATATTAAAAAACCAAAAAAATACCCACAAATCCCAAGATATACCATTAGTATATAGCCAAATAAAAATTAAGTTCCCTTGGCTAAGAAGTGATTAATAAAGTGACAAGAATTGGCCAGCACTAACGACAATTTAATTAAGAATAACTAGTGCACCAGTAACTTTAGAAGATTAAATGAATTTTACAATACTTGAGATGATTTTTCTCTTTTTAATACATTTTATTGGGATATTTGAATGCTTTGAAATGAGGGAATAAACTATTTGACCTAGTTGAGTGCTTCATAACTATATTAGTGACTTTTGTAATGGATGTGCATCACATGTGGGGAGATTCAGGTAGCTCTGAGTGCATTTTTATTATAATTTATATTCAAATCCCATGATAGTGCCAAGTGAGTAAAGGAAGTTATATTAACTTGGTTAAATAGTGTTTTAAAGGTTATTACAAGGCGTAATTAGGGGGTAAAAATGATGCAATAAAGATAACCAAATTAAAGTAAAGGTTGGAGGACGTGCCAATCTAAGATTATACAGGTCATCCAAAATAACATATAACATCCTAACCATAATATACGATTTTGGGCAGTGTGATATTGTATCAAATATGAAATATGTATATTAAGAAATAAAGGTTAAGTATCTATTTTATGCATTTATATTTAGAATGTAATGACACATTAATTTGTATAAATAAGCAAGTTGTGAGAGAGGTGGTAAGATATACTAAGTAGGGATAGAATGTGGATATTTATTTTAGCAAAGGAATATTCTTCAAAATTAGGAATGTTAAAGGATAAATTATCAAATGCTAAGTGTCAATATTTGGATGACATATATGGTATTGTTGGATTGGACCTAAAAAAAGGTGTTGAATTCGAATGTTGAAAAAATTGGAATATGGAATTGGATCTTCTATTTAAGCCTAATGTAAGCATGATGCAAAACGTTATATTGGATGAGAATTTCATATCTTAAGATAAGGAAACATATTTTAAGAAAAATATAAATAGAAGATGATAGAAGATTATGTGATGCCTCATATCTACAAGTTATTGGATGTTCGAAGATGTGTCAATATAAATGAAAAAAGAAAAAAGAAAGTAACCTATAGAGAGATGAGCTAGATGAAAAGATATGTATAAAAAAACTTTTATCAATGTTAGAAGATGTTTAGACCATAAAATATTTCAAACCTTTTTCATTTTAGGATGTTTGGGAACTAGATAGTAAGTATCATTCATTAATCTACCCTTTTTGGGTCTCTACTACAAAAAAGAGTTTTTGGGCTCTATAATTTGTACTATTATGGGTGTTATGGATTTAATATTATTGATTGATTTAATGTATAATCTATATCTCTTTGGAAATGGTTGGGGGTAATATTTTTTGGAAGAGCTGAGAAATTAATAAGAAGGAATTCTAATGATTGAGAAAGTAGGGTGGGGAAAGGAAGAGGTTATACAAGAAATATTTGGGTTGTATATGCCCATAGATATTAGTTGGGATTTGTAATACAATTTTGTTTTAGGTTAATATGCATAGAGTTAGGTATAGTGGTTATACTGTGAAAGACCTATTTTTCATGTTGCAGATTTGTTTTTATTGTAGAAGACTTGTGTGTTTAGCTAACATTTTATGTTTATGATTTTTTTGTTACCGGTGTGAATGATATTGTATTAAATATATTAATGATGATTAATGAAAGGTGGAGTGAACCATTTTACCAATAAAAAATTACTATATCACAAAAAAGCTTCAAAAGCATCCAAAGGTTATGATTACAATTAATATGTGGGTTGATGTAGAGTTTCTCATTGGAACTATTCATGAGTTCACTAGCATCATCAACCACGCCTCCTGAACACCTCCAAATATCTCGCTATTTTTCATCATCAAATTATAAAGGCATATTGGGTTAACTTGGGATGAAAACAACCCACTTCATGTTGTTCCCTATTTCAAGAGGAAGCCACAATAACTCCCTCTATCAATGGATTTAGATTTGATAATCCATAAATACAAATTTGCGACCCTAAAAAAGATATTATATTTATTAGAGGTACATAAAGGAAAGGTCTTATGTTTACAAATTTCTCAAGATTCCCCTCACTTTACGACTTCTGTATTTCCACTCTTTACTCATTTGAACATTTTTCTAAGATGTGTTACACCCATTAGGTAAAAATTTAAATGAAGAAGAAGACCGACATGTTTATCCTCATCAATTTCCCCTACTATAATATGGTTCTTCAAATCCCCATATTATTTTTTGACATTTCTCGTCACTCTAATACAACATTAAAATAATTGGAATTCCCTTTACACCTCTCACCTGCAATTACTAATAACATAAAGGTCCAACCAGCCATATAAACCATCATCCACATTCATAGACCCCACTCAATATATCAAATGTATTTTTCTCGTATATGTAAAATCACTCATAATATAAAACATGTCTCTAAAAATGGAAAGGGGATGTAATGTGCACATTTTAAACACCAAAATACAATAGTAAAATTATTAGAATAATTTGTTTAAACTTTGATTACACACTACACAACACCACATGGGATCCAAATAACGAAACTCGACATCATGTAGGAAACTTACATAAACATGAACCCAATCATACAATAGGATAACAAAGGGTATGCACCAATGACTTACTCAAATGAAGTAAACTAAGACAATGACCTAATTACAGTAAGAAACACATGATAGGCATACTCCACGACATGTCATTTTTATGGTTTACCTATTCATTACATTAAGGTTTCCATTGTATGACCTTTTAGTTTTCAAAAATATTAAACACATACGGTTTAAAATTTCCATTTTTTCAAACTCCAATTGATTTATTTTGCAGAGCATTAGTCTGTAACATAGAATGCGTGGTTGGTTTCTTTCTCCAATTCCATTAGTTATCCATAGCTCATTTGTTTAATAATTTTATTTTTAAAAACTATGAGTCTCCTAATATTCAATTCTTATGTTAAACATTTGTTTCTTGAAAAATTGTTTAGTTGACTATAATTATATGAAGAAAACATATCATGGAACCCTTCGGTTCTTTACAACTAGGCTTCATGTTTTTGTTTAACAGTTCACCTATAGCGGTTCCTTTAGAATTTTCTCATTTCTCTTATGGAAATAGCTTTATATAGCTTGACTATGATTAGGAATGTATATACGCACATGCTCCTCCTAATATTTGACTTAAGGATTTGTTTGAGAGAGCCATGTTTACTTGGTTTGGACAAGTACTCTCATTATAAGGAGGAAGAATTAAAAGTAAGAAAAAGTAAGGTTGCTAGATCAATCGAAAACCTATCCCGAGTTCATCTCATAACATTTTTTAATACTAACAATGCATTATGTTGATAATTCAAGTTATTACAACTAACTATGTATGTTAAATAATTAAGTTGTATCATTCTAGATTCACAATCCGTTGCTCCAATTAGGAATTCATATTTTCACAATCATATTGTGCAAGGAAGGGTACATTACACCTATGTTCCCCTTATAGATATTTCCCCTTGAATATAACTGATGAAATTCACATTTCAAACTACTTCTATTTTATCATCTTAAGGGTTCACTCTCAGTAGCAACGAGTTAATTGCATGTTTGAACCATAAATTCTTCTTCCTAAATGATCCTAGATTTAATATATTCCTAACTACTCCAAGGGTTATAATTAGTTCTACAAGTCCAACAAGAGTGCAATCTCCTTATCTCACAATACCGTGGCTACAGTTGGAGGTATCCCATACTCAAGGTTACATTTTATTATTTCACTAGTATTGTTGTTTGATTCGTATATATGCAAACAAAGCATGTGATCATGCATCATATTTCAATTTTTCAATTTATTAGGAGGTTTTTGAATTAGTCGTGGAACTCTACTTTATTAAATTCATTTTATGATCATCTTTGACATTTGGTTGGTTTTGACATTGCTCAAAGGTGTACCATTTTTTGTAGCGACATTCTATAGATTAAACTTATTTACCATTTTTTAGTAACTATATTTACACGGTTACTTTGGTCTCATATTAACATCATTTTGGAAAAAAAAGTAATCCCTATAACACTTACAAACACACCTATGGATTTAATACTACAAGGAGTATGACCTCGCACAAGAAAAATCATTTCAATTCTCTTGCACATGTAAATATAAGTGTATATTGAAATATAGAGATATCCCGAATAACCTTATGGATTTCCAAAAGTCTCCTAGGGACCTATTTCAATTTTTTGGTAAATACGCAAGTAATTCAACACATAATATCAACTTACATAATTTAGATCTCAAAAGAGATCAATCGATGTACAACCACCAACAATCTTGCAAGGCTTTGACCACCCACTAGGGTACCAAGGGAAATCACGCAAAAGAGGGTTAAACTTATTCAATATATGGTCATACTTATAACACCTAGGCATGATCACTTCACTCATGCCAAAATTATACGTTTCACAACATTTATGCACCACCTCATGAAATATGAAGGAAATAGTCCTTAATAAGACATCTTTGGTGAGAAACATGGATATGAATAATGAGGTAAGAGTATTTTATTAACACGATCAATTGTTTTATATCCTAAAAAAATACTCAAATGGGGGAAAGAAGGACAATAGGAATTATAATTCGTTATTTTAATTTAGTTAGTTTTGATGAGAGGATATTCTAACTAGCATTTTGGGTGTTAAGAAAATAAACCAATAGTTAACATAGAAAAATATTAGTTTAATATATTTATAACATAGGTACAACATTGTGCACAACTTCACATTCAATTGAAAACTTTAAAATATAGCCACATTAGTATTCTCTTTTCAAAATATACAAAGAAAAATTCTTCTAACAACATTACATATCTTTATTCTATAGTAATATATGTATTACAAGATGAATATAACTTCACAATAACAACTCATTGATTACAACATATCACATACAGAAAGGTCCTCTTGTTCGGAGTACCTGCAACCAATGTTGGGTTAGTCCTAGGATTGAGTATGGAAATCCCTTACACTTAATCATAATTTCCATGCATCCATCATTGAAGTGAATCACAACATACACTAGAGAGATGAAGAGAGAGAGAGAGAGGGAAGGAGAAAGAAAATATAGGATTCATTTTCTTTTCAAATCACGATAACATCCTGTATCAACTTTTCATTACATTTCAACTCATATAAATTTTGACCCATTTGTATTTTCAAAACCCAATCAATATTTTCATAATTATCTCTAGAGAGAAAGGGAAAGAGAGAGAAAGTATGGATTTTATTTTCCTTTATATTCATCATATCATAACCACATACACTATCAAATTTTCATTTCATTTCTAATCCATGAACATTTATAACTCATAAATTACATTTCTAGAACTAGTCAAAATATCAGAGTTACTTCTAGAAAGAAAAAGGGGAAGAGAGAGAAACATCCTAATATCCCAAAAAGTATTTGTACAATATTTTGATTATTTCATACTCTATAACATGTCGTGATGATATGTACAAGGTTCCACAATTAGTTAGGAGTCAACAAAACCCTTAGAAGATGTACTCAGCTAAGGTTGTAATTTTGGTGCAAGTTAGCCGAAACATCTAAAGTGCTCACATTTAGGGCCTTGGAAACGCTTGTTTTAGGGTAGATCATGAAGTTTGATGATTCTTGTGTCATATCCCATGTCCATTAAATTTATCGTGTCTAAAGGGAGTTTATTACGAAAAGTGAATCTCAAGTTACAACAGTAGCTCCAGGTCTAGTTATCGTAATTACGACAACAAATCTTGTCATTCAGTGATCAGCGGGCCCCAAAATCCACTCGTAAAACTAGTCTCCAAATGTGTTTTCATTGAAATATAGGTGGTTTAATATTTTTTTCTTGGTAGCCTAGGGGTGGGTGGAAGTTTTGTTTTTTTCATTTTTACTCAAACTAAGCGGTAACCAAAGGTCGAAACCGATTGGTTTTACTAAAAAGAACACGTCACTACAAGTGAATGGTAACCTAAGAGGGATTATAAATTTGACATGCAAGGGTGTTAATTAAGTTCAAACAACTTTATTAAGTTTCCCATAGTGTACCACATCACCAAGGACCATGCAAGGAATTTAAGGTTTGAAGTTTATTTGGGTGTGGTGCTCCATGTGCATAAATTTTGAGGTTACAATTTTTTTTATGTTTTATAGTACTAAATGAAGTACCTTTTAATACTAGTTAGATTTACATTTCATAAAAAAATTGACATTTAATTTCCAAATGCAAGAAATTATTTATGTGGAACATAATACAAGAGAAAAATAGAAAATCCATACTATTTTTACGCAAAAAATTGTGATCCCTGAATTTGACAAAACCACATCAGATTCAGGTATACATACAAAAATTTGTGGCTTTTCTCATTCATCCTAACTTTGCATCACTAAAAAAAAAATTTTGTGCCTATCCTTGGCTCCCTTCCATTCACTGGTTGCGTAAGAGACAAAAAAAACTAAAGTGTATCGTTTACCTTCCAGTCTTAACACAAGAGATAAGCTTCTGGAAATAGTTATGGATTTTGGATCTTCTCCTACCCTCTGGGTGCCTATACCTTTATCTAAACTCCCATTTGGCATGACTTGGGAGAAAGTTTGGAACATATACAGATTGGGCATTTATTCTACCATTTGCATTAGCTTGAAAGTCTTAAATCTGTTTCAGAAAACCTATTTTTTTGTGCATACCCAGCCATCAAAGCATTTCATGATAGCATTTCTTGATTGTATTTACAAATGTTATAGGTTATTCTCTAAGCACAGATTCATTCTAACTCATAGTGGAGTTACTTTTATAATGGTTACATTTGGAGCTTCGTTTAACATAGCCTAGAACGATAGCCTTCTCCTTCTATCTCCAATCTTTATTGGATTCCCCTGACCTTCTATTGAAGCTCCACTTCAGTTATGTGTAGGAGAAAAGTGTGCAATAGCTCCAATCGACCCTCTCTATCAGGCTAGCAATGGAAAACAAATGGTTTCACACAGAGAGAGAGTGAAATAGACAAAACTTGTAAGGCATTCATGAAAAAGTAGGATAGGGAATTTTCAATGTCTTACTCAATACAAATAAACTCATAAAAGAAGGTAAACAACAGATAATGAGCTCGACAATATCATGCTTATAGTGCACGTAGGACGGGAAATTAGAAGCAGATGAAGTAGGAATCAATACAGGAAAACATTACATGCTAATGAATTGCCTCATACCTCTAATCTTCTTCTTCTTCCTCTTCAACATATAAAAATAAACCAACAGTAGCAAACAACTAGAAGCTTCCTTTACACCCGAAGATAAATGAAAACACTTCAGATGCATATACAGATCCAAATTAATCAATTCACATATGCTAAAATGAGGATATATTTGGTGACAATTTTATTTCCATGTGTAGGATGTTTCGACAAATAATGGACTATTTTTTTTACTACTATTAGCAGAGTTCCTTTCAGAAGAGTTCATATTAAGTTTTGTTTATTTAATTGTGATAGTGCACCCAACACCTAATTCCACCATCCAATCACTGTTCACTCTATAACGTAGCCTGGCCATCCTCGTGGTTGATGCTTAAGGACATTAATTAAAATTCTTGTATTATTATGCAAGGAAAGGGATAGGTCTGAAATGGAGTTTAGGATGTGTCGCTTCCTTTCTCAGACAATTGATAGATTCTTTTGCCAAGGCGGCTCAGGTAATTAATGAAGGGTCATTACATATCTCTCCCATTATAAGATCATTGTCCTCGATGCAAAAACATGCCGAAGCTTAAAGGATGTACATAGGCAAGAAGTTCAATAATGACACATGTAGTTTAACAAAACAACCCATTGGTACAATGTGACCATAAGGAAGAGACTAAGTTTGGAAAAATCTTAAGTTTAAATGTTCTGTGAAGATTGGCAGTTAGTTATCTTTTATTTTATTATTTAATTGGTATTTTTCATTTATAGTATTTCTTAATCTCAAGCTCCTGATATTCATTATTTAGAATTTTAATTGGCTTATGTTTGTGGGTTCCTAACAGTACTTGTCATCTAGATGTCACCCAAAACTTAACACAACACAAATGACCCATGAGACATCTTTCTACATAATTTCCTGATTGTATCACATCAGAAGACCTATAATTCCACCATGGAATGACAACAAGTAGTCCACATAGCAAAGAATTGCCAACAATTATGTCACTACCATAGATCCAACACACACAAGTGACTAATAAATAGAGAATATTGATGCTGATACAAAGGTAACCGATATCACATGACTCAAAAATCATGATTATACCCACACAGTTCCAAGACAAGATCCAATAGTATATATCAACCCAGGGAATCATCAATCCTCAAACATAACAATGTGCAACAAGACTCACAATATTACACATAACTCATAACACCAACTCTACACATCACAAAACATCACAAAAAAATCACCATATATCTCCTGAATCATGACAAAAAAACTCCATATACCTCCCAAAGCATCACCAAATAACTTTGTATACCTCCTAAAGAGAAAGAATCATAATGCCAAAACCAAGGCAATTAACTCAACCATAGAGCCCCATCAATAATATCGGGTAACTCAAGCATAGATCCCCATAAATAATATTGGTTCACTCAACCATAGATCCCCATCAATAATATTGGGTCACTCAACCATAGAGCCCCATCTCCTTTCTCTATTTAATGAGTTCGGGTCACCTTATGGCCTTGGGCACATAGAGCCCCGTCACCCTCACCCAAGTGACAGAATAACTCGTGGTTCAAAAACCATCTAGTTATTTGTAAGTCCTTAGGGCATACCCCCATATAATGAAGTGGGTCCATTGGTTCCACCAATCCATGGTGAATCCCATGACCCTATTCCAACACATTACGATGTTAGAATGAACACAATAATTTGTTTCAAATTCCAAGTGGAAAAAATCCTAAGCCTTGGGCTAGGATATAACACTTTTAAATATCAAAATAAAATTTAAAACTAAGTAAAACAAATGGCTAAATAGATATAGTTAGTGAATAAATATGCATGTTAGTGCAAAAACCAAATAAAATGCCCAAAATGTAAGAACATGTTAACCAAGAAAACTATTGGTTGTTTCAAGAAAAGAGATATTGATCAATTTACGTATAAAATATGTATTGAGAAATAGCACATTAAAATCATATATGGCCAAATACGTCCACCAGAGGGGTACTCATTGAGTTGCTAGCACTCAGATAGCAAGTCTCGGCTCACAAAAATATACATGTAACAAGAAATGAGTATATCAAATAATGTAACTATCATCATCTCTTCCTGAATCATCCATCCATAATCCCACAAGTCTGAACATAGTCAAAATAAAAAAGGATTGTCTGATGAACAACCTAATAACAAAGAGCAGGGGATGCTAGTTTGTGTAAGTTGAGCCTAAGGTGGTGTGCATCCACAATATATTGAGAAAACTCGAAGTATACTAAAAATATAAAAGTGGGTTTTCATTCTATATAAAACTCCATTTTCTCAATCATACTTGGTTCAAGATTATGAAAAAATGGTTCATGCCTCCTCTCTCCACACATACACTCTTTATGGTTGCTTGCCTTAGGGTCGTCTAGTGTAAGGTTCACAACATAACACATAACTACATCACTAACACAATGGTGATTCACACACATTAACCATATCATCTTGCGCTTGGTATATATAAAAGGTATAACAAAATCATTACTTTCATGGGTTATGATACATCACTTTTCCACATTATGCACCTAAGGTGCAAATACTTCACAATAGGGGTCATATGATCACCGTATGCCCCTAATTCACTACATGAACCATCACATATTAGACAAATTACACGTATGATGAAAACAATGACTAACATCACAACATATAGTCAATTGCAATGCAACATGGTGACACACAAGATTAATCACAACATGGTGGCGACGTCACGATAAAATGCAATTCACTATACCCCAATTTTGTCATGCCACACATCAACACAGCTTCATATCACATAATAATAAGAAAACTCCAACACTCTGTAATCTGCAATAACATTATTTTTTCACACAAAAAGGTGCCACATAAAACATGAAATCCTCATTGAGTCATCAAAAATGAGAGTAAAGACTCTAATTACAAACACATCAACATGATAACAAATATGCATTAAGTGACATGCATAACATGTGCATTCATAATATCATAATTACAACATTGGACACATCACAACATAGACCACATTACTCTTCCCATCTCCACCACCACCATCCAAGATCATCACAACTCCAATATATCCTAGAGGTTCAAGAGCTTGAACCTCCACTCTGATACCCTATGTAATACCCACATTTTCAACACCAAAATACAATAGTAAAATTATTAGAATATATTTGTTTGACTCTGATTGCACACTACACAACACCACCTGGGATATAAATAAAGAAACTTGACATCATGTAGGAAACTTACATTGTAACGACCCAAAAAAAACTCACACATGAACAACACAGTAAAAGACAGGATAATTTTTTTTTGACTTGCTTCCACACATAACACGACACAACATGTCATCACAAATTTACAACCAATTCTGTGAACCACTTGTTATGGGGATGACTACAAGGTCAGCACGGAAACGTTCACACCAAAAAGGATAATACATTTTTTTTCTTTTTGACAAGACAACATAGAAGTCCAATCACAGAACACACTTACAGTTAGGGCCAACCACAATGAGATATTCTTGAGGGTTATTTATTTTAAAAGGACATCCTGTAATTCTTAGCTTACGTTTTCAAGGAGGCTCAAGATATGATTCGTATAATTCAACTTGCCAAGCCAAGTTTATTCCTTTGACATTGAGTAATTATCTTTAAATCTTCTCTATTATGACATTTATTTGCTTAATTCGTTTATCAAGAAAAATGAGTATTTAAATTCCACAAGGCCATCTGCTCACCACTAACGCTACTAAGATTCGTTCTTGCCCACAAGACAACATGGTTTTAAGTTCAACACACTTAAGAGAAGAGATACAAGGTGCCTTGAAAAAGGGTTAGAGGGAGAAGGTCGAGATGAAACATCTTTAGGACCTCATTAGTTATTGCCAGTATTTAAATTGAAGCTAGGGATCTTAACCAGAATTATCAACAACTTTACTTAGGCTTCGCTAAAAGTATTAACAAGGAGTAAAAATTTACTTTCCAAATGGCGGTGAGAAGATGGTGAGGTCTCCAATTTGTTTTCTCTGGCTTATTAAATCTTATCATCTTCAAACAACTAACAGTTCATTACACCTTAGGGTCATTTTACACATTTCACCATAAAACGAATAATGTTCACTAAAGGAGCTAGGGTTATCATGTTATAAATTTTACCTGCAATGATAGTTTTGCCCTTGATTACTTAAAGAATTTCTTGCTCTCAAGTTGGTGACCCCTACGTTACTTTATTTGAATACAACTTTTAATTTAACTTCCAGAAGTATTAAACAATCCTATGCTAGTTTACTTATGACACTTTATTACTAAGTCATAGCAAGGTTTAACTCAAAATTTATTCTCAAGGCAAAGTTGTAGCAACACTCATTTACAAGAACAAAACAAGATTACACCAATTCTTAAATTACTCATGCTCCAAAAAAGTCACTCAACAACAATAACCAAATTTTCTTATAATTTCAAAGATGGTCAAACACTACAAGGTTTCCAAAGTTTAGATGACAAAGTCCACAATACATTATACTAGGACATTATTCTTCTTCTAAACTTTCCACTGGACGCTAACAATAGTTGAACAACATAAAAAAAAAGGTTTCGAGCAAAGGAACTTCTCAACTGAGGTTGATGACAAAAGTATTCAAGTCTATCCCTCATCTACACACAAAATCCATCTGTAACAAACTTTCTACAAGAGTCAATTCACGAGAATTGAGCAAGATAAGGCTACACAAACCCACCATAACTATTATCTATCAATACCATGAAAAGAAGCACTTTATTACAAGAATTTGGGTCAAACCTCTAAACACTATCAACACTTCAAGTTATAATAAGTTTCCACCATGCCAAACAAGGAAGAAGACCATGTACTTCTATTAGGAGTAAAGACAACGAAAATATAACAACTGAAAGAGAAAGGCCCTTGGCCCTATAACTAGAAATAACCAATATAACAAAGCAGGATTCCCACCAAGTAAATAATTAAATAACAATCACAAGAGTGTGATTTGATATAAAGTACCAACCATCCAGAATTTTATCACAGGTACCAAATGCATAGGTTATAATTTTATATTTCTAGAAGAACAAGAGTTGATCATCCTAAGAAAAGGGAACCACGGTTTCAATAATTAACACAAAAAGCCATGTATAATCGAGTTTCAAACCAGAAGTCAAAATAGAGTATACGCACAACATAAGTTTCAAAGTGAAGGCAAAGTATACTAGTTTTGACCATTAACTACAAATATTTTCCAATCATCCAAGAAGGCCAATGCCTTGAAGGCTAGTAGCAATCATGCGAGAGAAGAAAAGGAGTCCATCAACCAAGAGTATATGAAAATGTCATCAACAACTTTTATAAACCTTAAAAATGTACAACACTCCGCATCATTATTAGAGTTCATTTAATTTAAAATAAATTTCCTATTTCCCAAAACAACAATATTTTTAAGGCAACCCTTGGTAACATAAGCAACCGTTCAAACAAAGGTACAACATAAACTACTAAGTTCCATTATCAAAACAACTCCTTCTGCTATAGCTCCATCATACTATTGATTGCAAGAAATTTTTTCTCAAGGTTGACAACATTCAAGGCAATTTTCATCACAAAAAATTAAGGTACATATGTGCATATAAGCTGTCCAATCCTAATTAACAACACATTCATAATAAATAGGAGGAAACACAGGTTAGAAGACTAGATTATTTCACCGAAAATATTCCGAGAGGGAAGAAGACCAAAAAAAAAAATTCCAGAAATAGTGGGGTACTAGAGTTGCACAATTAAGACCTCGAACATAGCTAAAAAAAAAACTAGTTATGATTCAAGATGAAGGGGGCAGTCAAAGTACCTCCTAAGAATGGTTATAAAACCTAGGAACCAGGCTGAAGCTATGTAGGAGTCTAAACACTCGAGGTTGAAACACGATGCACGCAAACTAAAACATTCTAAAAGTTTTAACACTGAATCTCTAACCTAAAATAGTCCAAGCGTTGATTACACTAATCCTGCAACCTTTCCTTTTCGATGCCAAAAGGGTGGTTAGGTGGCTTGAGAGATCATTAACAATATATGTCAAAAGACAAAGAAGGACAACCTTGGTTGATAGGAAGGAACTTCATAGTTATTACACGCTTACAATAATGACTGCTAAAAACTAGCTGGAACAAATAATAACTGGAACTCTATCGTAGAGAAGAGTACATATATATATAAAGGAAGATTGATCATTCGAGCCAGAAAAAAAAAACATACACCCAAGGAAGGGAACACCCGCATCCTTTCGACCAACATACAGATAACGATAAAAGCTAAAACAAGAAGAAACAAGCAGAAAGGGGAAATCTCCCATCATGACATCCAACAGACAAAACAATGCAAGGAAAGAGTGGTTTGATTTCACAATAATTTTAAATAAAATAACAGTAGAAAAGTGTAGAAATATCTTGCCTGTTTCTCTAGCTTCAATAGGTCGTACAGACTCCGCATGGGTCAGCATAAGAACTATAGGTACTAGAATCCGGGTGCACTAGTTCTAAGCGGTCCACATTCATGATCCGCGAGACCATGCAATTGAAGAGGATTTTTGTCAAACAATTCATGAGCATTGTTGTATTCGAAGTGACTACATGCACTTGTGCTCAACTATTGCTTTCCTTGAGCTTTTACTTCTTGTGGGATTCGACAACCAACTCACATACCCTATACGTACTACCACAAACATAAGTGATCTACACAAGGTTGGAGGAGATATTTTCACAGAAGAACCTAGCAAGGATGTCACAGAAAGAAAAGGTTGTAGGAGATGGATTTACCCAAGTTACTCAGATTTGTTTCAACTTCCTATGCCTCCTCAACAAACCCATTCCAAAACATATCATGCAATCCTTGCTGTCCTTTGGCCATATTTCACTCAGGCCTTTTGTCAAATAGTTTGGGTGTCTTATGCTTGCTTCCACTTTGCATATTTATCTACCAATGCACCGGAAAAGAAAGCATTTGAGACAGCCTTGTCCCTTCTCCATTATTTTCCAAGTTTCCAAGGTGTCTCAACCCACCCAATTTGTCCACAACCAACAATCATTGTTGTCCAAAAGACCACATTTCTTTCAAGTTTTTCCAAACCATCCGAACACTTTGTTGAGCATCCAGATCAGGAGTATAAATCCGTCTTAAGACAGTTATGCACCCAGGACACTAGCAGATACAACAAGCAACAAAAAATCTCTTTTTTCAAATGCATTGGAGAACGTCCATGCCCTGTTTAAACAATCCCACTTTGGTATAGGTGTGGAGATGCTATCAAAGGTTGTGGAGTTTGGCTTTACACCTACTCTTTGCATTTGCTTATAAGTTTATAAAGCCATTTCAACATATCCATACTATACAGAGCCTGCAGTCAACGTTATCCATGAGGGTATCTCTTCAGGCATTCAATACAAGCAAGTCCCATTGATATTTACTTCATCAATCTGACACGCTTGAAGCATTTATTTACCCGACATGCCATAAGAAGCAAGGTGGAAAACACAGTCTTCCCCTCGCAGAGCTTTCTTGACGTCCTCATTTCAGCTTAAAACACCTGCGATGCAAACAACGCCGTTACGACGGAGTGTGGTGATCCAGGGAGACTCCTTGCAGAGGTCGAGTGATCGAACCTCGTCGGCTCCGCATCACATTAACTCCAGGCATAGTGCGGTTTCCAACAAACCCTGCGCCTCCTGTAACCACGAAGGTATTACCTTCAATTCCTTCACTCTCGCTCAACTGCATCTTTGAGCCTCAGGTTTCTGAGCTTTCGGCTCTCCTGGTAACACTCTCACTGTCACATAGTCAATTTTGATAAAATATCTTGAAGGAGAATCTTGAATCAGAGGATGCATCGGATACAGAACTGAAAACAACATAGTTGGACAACCTGCATGCTGGGAGCACTCACAAAGGCTTCTGCCATTTTGCAACATGCTTGCCGCCTAGATAATCACTGTTGTGGGTCACTGCTATGGATCTTTGACCAGAACACACCTCGCAGCACTCAAAGAACGTGGAGGTAACACGCCTTCTCCCCCAGCCTGAAGCTCCATCTAAACCCACGCGCGCAGGAAGGAGCTAGGAAGAAGACGCCATGACAGAAAGATTTTGATGGCCAATAAATCACGTGCCTCTCAACCACTCCACACGCATTCTAAAAAAAAAGGGGCCCAACACTCCACCTATACGCATTGAAAGAGAATCAAAATGAGATCATGGTGAAGGAAGTCAAGACTCCATCGACTCCCACTGTCTCACGCCAAACAGGAAATTACAAGTTCATTTAAGAAGTGACAAGAAATTCCACCCATCCACCAGCTAACCAGGGAGAAAAATGTGCTTCAACCGCTACCAAAAAGAATAAAAAAATACAGTCTATATAAAATAATAATCATTAATCTTCTCCTTGATTACTTAAACTAATCTCTCCTTGTTTAGTTTAATATTCTCCTCCTTGATGATTAAAAATTTTAAACTACACTCTCCTCATTTAGCAATTGGAACACAATGATGGAAAAATATAAAGCAAGGAGGACATTCATGCTTAGCTTTGCAAACAAGAGAATAAATGGCACGTGATGTTACACCACACCACCCACATATGAGCACAAATAAAGCAGAAGCGTTCCATGCTTAGCAATCGATCACCGAAGGATGAACAGGTGTAACATAGAACAGGGCATTACATACATAAACATGAACCCACTCATATAATAGGATAACATAGGGTATGTACCAATGTCTTACTCAAACGACGTAAACTAGGACAATGATACAATTACAGTAAGAAACACATGATAGGTATACTCCACGACATGGTAATTTCATGGTTTACATATTCATTACATTAAAGTTTCCATTGTATGAACTTATAGTTTTCAACAAGAATAGAGACATAAGGTTTTTAAAAAATTAGTTTTCAAACTCCAATTGCTTTATTTTATAGAGAATTAGTCTTTAATGGAGAATTTGTTGTTGGTTTCTTTATCCAATTCCATTAGTTATCCATAGCTCATTTGTTTAATAAATTCTCTTTAAAAAAATATGAGTCTCATAATATTCAATTCTTATGTTAAAGGTTTATTTCTCAAAAATTGTTTAGCTGACTATAATTGTCTGAAGAACACATAACATAGGACCCTTCAGTTCTTTACAACTAGGATGCATGTTTTTGTTTAACATTTCACCTATAGCGGTTCCTTTAGATTTTTCTCGTTTCTCTTATGGAAATAACTTTATATAGCTTAATTGTGATTAGGAACGTATATACACACATGCGCCTCCTAGTATTTGACTTAAGGATTTTTTTGAAAGAGCCATGTTTACTTGGTTTGAACACACAAAAATATATTTTCACAAGATCCTTTAATTAAATAAAACATTACTTACCAATTAAACATTTGACAACTTTATTAGTAACTAAAAATGATGCCTTCCTAATGTTAACAATGTATTTCTTAAAATATATTTATATGATTCATTGTGTTCTAATGGTACATAAGTATTGCCTCATTTCGTCAATGTGATGTCCAAATTTATTTATATATTGGGATAGTAGAAGAAGCTAATGAGGTTGGGTGGGGTATAGTCATGACAACGGCTCTTATTGACAACAATACACAAGCTAGATACTAGATGGAATTGTACGGATATATCGTTTGAAGATTTGGTTTCACTTGAAACCATGTCCCTCATGGTGGAGTTGGCGTAGGTTTGGATAAATGATTGTGATTTTGGTGTTTGTTTCTTTTGCAATTGAAGATTTTGATAGCAATGTTTCTTTACGCCCTTAAATCATCAATATTTTAAGTGTGTAAATATACTTTTTATAAGGTAAACTGTAAGGGTTTTGAAAAGCTCCAACAAAATTTTCCATATCTGATCAAACATGACAATAAATCCAAAACTACATCAATATTTGATTAGATGTGATATTAAGGCCCAAACCACAACAATATTCAAGCTAGTCTGCGAACTAAGTGAAACTTACATAGCTCCAAAGTTCACCAATCCCTTATCAAATTCCCTCCTTCCACAAGAAGACCCCAAGACATGTTAGCTAAAAGGTAGCAAGCCTTCTATATCTCTTCCAACTTCTATCTTCCAAGAGTCAAGGTCTCTCCCATTCTTCTCTTATAGGACTATAGAGTGATCTAACGTTGTTCATGTACCTTCTAATTATGACAAAAAATTCTTCTTATTCACCATTGTCCAGTCCTCCCTATCACCCATTTGTTTAAATTTGGATCAAATGGGATTGAAAATTATAGATCTCTGATGTCTTGGATCCCAAAAACATTGTTTGAAGTTTTTATGGTTCCATTATGCTCCGTCATGAAATCCAATCCTTCATGGTTCCTTCTCCATGCAAGATCCTAGTCCACAAGATTTGCATAAGAGGGATGTGACTCTGTAAAAAAAGATTCTTTTGGATCGAACCTAGATCATCCATAGCCTTACCCATATCATTCGTTTCTAAGCATTCATAATCCTCCTTAACAAGTTTTTGTACTTCCATAAGGATAAGAAGGGCATCATTCCACCAAGAGGTCACCATCTTACGTTTAGAGACACAATAGTCCAAAGTCGCATATCCTATTTCAAAACATTTATGATGGTAGAAATAAGACATTAGTGTACGAACCTCAATTATGAGTTCTATTTTACAGAAAAAAAATCTTTAGGTATATCAAGATTGACTAGAATATGGGAAAACGTGGTTTGAGAAGTTGGTTTAATGTGAGGGTTCATTAATTGATACTAATCCCAAGTGTAACATATTGCTTCAAAGCATGATGTAGCCCAATACTAGGATGGGATACTTGTTCATTGAAGCCAAATCGGCCTAGTGCTGAAGGATTGAGTGAGTAGGTTGAAAGTCGGGTACTACCGTTTCAAAGGCTAAGTGATGTTCCCAAACCCCAACATGTTTTTTCAAAACCTCATTCTTGTCCTCAATGCAATCACTATTAAAGTGACATTGAAGTAGGGGATAACTTCTAGTTTACCTTCAATATAGGTCTGCATTGCTTTGTGATCCATTCATGAAGCTACAGTAGACTTGGCCAAACGCGCGCCGTTCTTGGGAAATGAACCGTTTCTCCTTTGAGATCATGTCTATCAATGCCTCCATAACAAATGTCACGATTGGATTTATTGACTGCCAGGTGTATTTATAATATGGATTACGTATTATCCCTGCATCGTTTACGTGAGAATCTTAAGCAAATGCGTCGTAGCTTTTATTTTAGCGAATTCAATGTTTAGAATGTGATAGCTTTCATGTATCATGTAATGTGCGCAGGCTTGGAAAATTGTTTTATATACATAAAGATATTAATTAATCACATTTGAATTTAATTATCTCTTACATTAAAGAAAATAATAATTTAAACATAATCGTTGAAATAGTAAATCTTATATATAGAATAAAATGAAAATTTTGAATAGATTAAAATGGCATGGAAATAATTAAATATTAAGAAAGAGTACAAAATTAATATTAGAGACATTTAGTAGGCAAGACAAATAGGTTTTTAAAAACTAATTTTTTAATTGAGTTGATTAATTTATGGAGATCTGAAATCTACATAAATAATATGAATCGTATAAAAGGAATTCTTTCATGAAATGAATTTTATTATGTGAATATGTTTTTCATGTCTTAAGATGTAAAAGTCTTTTGAATTCCTCTTGCAATATTGTGAATATGAAGAAATTTCATATCTTATATGGAACGCTTAATCCACCATTCACTACTTCCGAAACTAACTGTTATTGAAGATTACAAAAAGGATACATGTCACCCTCCATTATTATCTAGCTTCATATGATCTCATAAATTGCAAGTAAGAATAAGGTAAATAGATAGTAATTATGTGTTATTCCAATCTTTATCTTTCAATTCTTACAACAAATATATTTTAGAATGAATCTCTAAATATTTTACTTCAATTTTTAGTATAAGAACATTTCATAAGAACAAAAGATTCTTCTCTTACTATCGAAAGTCACTTTTACAATTGAATTATTGTTATAAATTCAATGTTATTCATTCCTTTAAATTCACTATTATTCTATGTTCTAGCTATTAACTTATTAATATCAACTCAGAACCGTATTAACATTTAAATGATATATAATAGATAGAAAAGTTAACAGAAAAAAGAGCTTTAAAAAAGATATCTTTTTCATATAAATATGATTACATTCTTTGATACAAAAGTTTAATTGTGTGAAAATGTTGAAGAAAAAAAAATGCTAAAAAAGAGATTATTCCGGATAAGTATGACTACATTATTCTATATAAACCAGATGGGAGGGAGAATACCAGGAGAAAAGCGGAAAACCACGATCATTAGTTGTAGGTGCACAGCAAACAAGAAATATTTTGAGAAAATTAAATTCTTATTAAATTTCACACACCATACTCCTTTTTTCTAATTGCGTGCGGGACATCAAAAAGAGAAAAATTTAAGACGATAAATTAGCATTAAAACACCACCCATATTCGTGATATTAAGACATCAAATCTTGATTATTTTCAAATTGAGGTGAGAGTCGGATGTGGGAGGGGCATGATCTGGCAAGGCCTGCAAATGAATACCCAACGACTTGTACATCTCCACAACCACCTTATCATTGAAGGCTTCAACATCCATCTTTGCAGGAGACTGCCTAATTCTGAAAGATTGTGCCACATGCAACATCTTACTCTCTTTTCCAAACGACTCTTTTTCTCCCTTATACTCGTCAAGCTTTTTATATCTTCTTCTCTGCAAAAATTTCCACAAACCTTTCATATCTAAAAGATCCTCTATCGTCGTTGAAATGAAGTTCAACTTGTTTCCATAATCTTTTCAATATGTCTTGCTATTTCTAGTCCTACCAAGACTCCTATCTTCGGAATACCAGTCTTGCATATTTTGTTTGTATGTTGGGAATCATATGTCCGGTCGAATTCTATATGGAAGGAAATTATTAGAGAAAAGAAATCGTAATCTTGAGCAAGGTGAAGATCAAAGACAACAGAGTACACAATGCCAGGCGGGAAGCTATAACCAACGATTTTGCTGCCGACAAAACAAAAACATACGATGTTTTCAAGGTTTTAAACGATTAAGCATTCACATTTGCTTACAGCTTATTGATTGACCTTATTAATCGCTCTTGTTTGCGTCAATGACACTAATGATTTTAACAAAAAAAACAGAAATTAAATTCTGTAATGTTGGTTCGTAATAAGAATATTTTGTTTGAAAGAGTATTCATTGCCTTATTGATTTGAAAATTCATTTGACATCATGGGTTTGTTGGTTTTACTAATAATTCGGCTAAAGGAATATGGGAAATACAGGTCACGGGTTAGTTGGTTTTAGTAATAATTCGGCTACAAAGAATATGGGTAACAATGCTTTTTTCTTGTAGCATTGTTTAATTCTTAATGTATTAGCAATTACACCACATCAAAGAAAAGAAACACTAAAATGCTATTAAAATATGAGGAAGAGGTTCCCATAAGAAAATAGGACACTAAACCAAAAGGAAAATAGTGTTTCCTTCTACATATATAGGCCTATTTCTGGTGATATACTCAAATATAGATGTGGAAACGAAAAATGGAAATAAAACTATTTAGAGTAATATGAAAGTTGTATGGAATTGTTGTGCAATTATATTACATATAGGCTATTCTTCACACTTTGTGAATCAACAGATCTCTGTTGTAAGAGTTTTCCCTTCAGATTTGTATTTGGCACAAAATGATTTCCGTTGTAGGTTCTTAACACTCATTAAAATCAAACCATCGTAATATATCTTTTCTTACATATGTTATATTGAAATATTAGTTTTGTGGCTTTGTGGTATGAGGAAGTGGTTAAAATAGATGATAGAGGACCAAGTGTATGGGTGTTGGCAATTTTTTTGTAACATTAAAGTTATCAAAACTAAATGTATTAATTGCTAATTTATTAAATTTATTTTCTAGTAATATACCTTTAATGATAGGAAGGGTATTTGATTTTCACAACATGAACACTATAATTAAAAATTATCATTTCATAGTGTACTTGAAGGTTTCGTAACATATCCTATGACGAAGCCAATTTGAATATTATTATCATACATTGAAGAGAATTTGATCTAATAAATAAATATAGGAGAGACAATACTTTATAATATTTTTACATAAATAGAAAATAGAGAAATGACATACACAAGATAACACACACTATGACATAAATTGTCAATAGGGTCTGTTTGAGTCAAATTTATATTGAAAATACACATTTAAAAAGGTTTTTTAGATATTTTTCTACCAAAAAATGTACATCGAACAAGTTAGGCAAGTGATGCAAGTTTTATGACACTACACATTTTTAAAGGTGTTTATTTTGCACTATGTTTGTGCCATATTTATATCAAATATGTGCCACCTCTTATGTGGCACAAATACGACCCAAACATCGTCTAACAAAAAATTTTAAAATAATTAAGTATTTCACGAATTACTATATTTTTTATTTTTAGTAGGTTTTTATTTGTTTTATTGTGAAGATATTTTTTTAAATTGAAATTGTTTTATTATTAACTATATTTTCTCGAAATATATTCAAAATTCAATTTATATATATGATATTACACTATTGTATATTGTAGTAATTATTCCTAATCTAAAACAAAATGAGTTTATTAGAAACGTATCAAAATATCATAGTATGGTTTGCATATAAAAAGTATAAAAAAATGCATATTATACATAATTAAAAAACATAATATTTATATTTCAATATTTTAATACAATAGTGAATAGTATATTACATTTAGGAATTAAAAAAAGAGTCCAATTACCTCCTGAAATCAATAACAATGATTGAACTTTGTGATAGGATTTGAAGCGATTGTTTGGTTCGAGAATGAATACAAAACTAGAATTTCCCTTCTTCAATCTTATCAATTTAGAAAAGTGAATTCAAAAATCATTATGCATGTTTTATTTCATTCGAGATATTTTATTTTCCAATTCCTTAGTGATGGAAGGTATGAAAAAATATATAGCAAAAACATAATTATCGTGATATCTATGTGGATTAGAAACATATATTTTGTTATTATGTCATAGTGCACCTCAAATAAATGAATCCAATTTTTACAGTTTGTTATATCCATTGGAAAATTTTGAATAGAAAGGAGAGAAAATATGAAATCAATTTATTCAAATAACATTATCAAATATATACATAAAGGAAGTCAGTTACCAAACTTAATGCAAACAATACATGAAGGGAAACAAACATGTAGACAAAATATGGTACCTTAATAGGTGTAACAATGTAATATCATTTGATTAAGATAACATTCCCCCTTATTAGATTGTTCTTAAAATGTATCCACTAAAAAACTCAAATTTTACCTCGCTGAGAGTCTTGGTGAGTATATCTGCTACCTAAGAATCTGTTAGTCAGTATTGGAGATCGATGTAGTGTTTAAAGACTTGATGTCAAATGTAATGATATTAAACCTCAATGTGCTTTTCTTATCATGGGAAAATAGTTTTTTGAAAGGGAATATACCATTGTACAATAGGAATCAAAAGTCATCTTTAATAGTTTTATCATTGCAAAAGAGATCAAAATCTAGATTTAAACAAATCATCCCAACAGTAGAAAGCAATCTTCCAAAAACACAACAACCCTACAGCTAGAAAACAACAAGTAGGCAGTGACTGCACAATAACACTGGATTTGTTCAACAACAACACACAAGTCCTACAACCAATATGTAGATGGCTCATGCCTTGTACGAGACAATGGAAGGTCTAGATTTAGCGTATCCCTTCTTTTTCCTATACACCACCTTCCCTTTCTCATTTCCATCTTCCACTAAGATTGGAAGAACAACTTCAATTGACTTGATAGGGATGTGATTCTCAGGAAGGGGAGTCGAATCCCAATCTATCACTAAATCAGCACCCTAAGGAGAGGGATCTTGATATTCCTTCTCAATATTTTTTGGAGGCTCTTCCATGTCAAGTAAGTCAGTTTGCGAGGATTCCACAACTGGTTCTGAATGGGGGCTAATTGTTAAATTATCTTGTAGGGATTCCTTCCACCATGCAAGCTTTTCTTTATGTTTGGAATGTTCACATTCATCTAAAAAATGCCCCACTTGGAAGCATCTACGACATCGGAAAACTAAGCCCTCATATTTTATCATCTACACCCATTTCTTGTCACTTATTTGCAGGTGAATCTCTAATGGGAGAACTTGAGAGGTGTCAATATCTACCAATATTCTAGCATAAGTTATATTTGTTTGATGAGAGGTTTTATCATCAACTTTCATAAAAGATCCTATGGTATCTCCTATGGTAATGAGGGAAGATCTGTTTCAAAGTTGCAATGGAAGTCCTATGAAACGGATCTAAAGAGGGAAGGTATCAACAGAGTCTTTTAGGACGTCAAAATATGGATACCATGGCTTGAACATGAGTCCATGTTCACCCCAAACCCAATATTAATTAAATATTGAATCCCTATCATCAGGGGTTTCAAAAACAACAATAAAATAGGCTTTAGCAAAGGAGTAGAGGTCAATCGTAACTGTAATATTTTCCCTCCATAATTGTGTAATCCAATCATGGAGTTGATAAAGCTTAGGCCAAAAATTATGAAACCTACAAAAGAAACCAAGCTTAGATAGGTTTTCCTCTTCCTTTAGGATCTTATGCAGAAGATCCTCTTCTATCTTTAGCACAGGATTCGTCTGTGATGGTGTTAAAGGCTTGTCAATATTTCAATGTTCTTTATTCTTTCATTGAAAATTGGATTCTTCAAAAAGCTTCAACAAAACTTAATTATCGTAATGAATGATGGGTGGTTTTTCTTAAAGAATAAAAATATTATCCAGAATGAGACATAACCAAATCACTTCACACATAACTCCTCGTGTGGCATGATACACTACCTTATTTTATGATAGAAAAACAAAAATTTACTTCTTTATAATCCATAAGATAGATCCAAAGATGAGATGAAAAAATTATCTTGTAGTTTATGTCATGTCATCAATAGATATGGCATAGTCTGAGTTGTTATATCCCTACAAGAAGAACTGAGATTTTTTGTGATACTCCAGACCATAATCAATTATACCTTAGAAATATCTCAAAACATGATTCATTACTACCCATTGACATTTACTTTACTCAAGCATGAAACTTGAAAGATAGATGACAACAAAGCATAAGTTTGATATGGTATAAGTCAAGTAAATATGTCTCCCAACCAGATGTCTATAGTGAGAACCATCTACTTGGGGTGAATCCCAGAATTTAAAAAGTTGCAAACCTTTCTCCATTGGAGTGGACATATGATTATAGTTAGAAATCCCATACTTTTCAAGGAGTTTCTTGGCATATTTCATCTTAGTGTCTCCAATATAAGAAAATATGAAATTATCCCCAAAAATTTCATGTCTAAATTTCTTTAGATATTTCTTAACATCTTCAACAATATCGTCTTAACTCTATATGATCACAAGATCATCCACATACAAAACTAAAATTAAAATCTATGTGCCTATATTTTTTCTATTAAAATTTTAATCATTGGGGTTTCGAGTGAATCCATGCTACAATATTTTATCATCTATATTAATATACCATGGTGTGGGTGCTTTCTTAAGTCCATAAAGAGACTTATTTAGATGACATACATTTTTACGATCTTGTTTGTCAAAAAATAGTTCTAGTTGGGTCATCTTATCCTTATTATTTGAGATCACCACTAAACAAATCAATTTTATATCCATCTACTAAATATTCCATCGTTTTTATGGTTGCAGTGCACATACAACTCTGATGGTTTCGATATTTTCAATAGGTGCAAATTTCTCCTCATAATCAATTCGTTCTTGCTGAGCATATCCATTTACAACTAGTTATGTTTTGTACTTGTCAATAGATCCATCTTCCCTCTATTTTGTTTTAGATATCAACTTGCAGCCAATGGATTTCCTTTCTGCAGGCATATCAACAAGTTCCATTGTCTAATTCTAACTCAAGGATTCATACTCTACATTCATGACATTCTTTCACTTTAGTTGACTTAGTGCCTCATGAATTGTATCATCTTTGGTGCTATCAACCACTTAACTCACAAGTTGAATATTTATCTCAATTATCACATGTCTTCTTGTTCTGACTCATGATGAAGTATTTGAATGAGAGTTCATGTGGGATTCCCCGACATGCTTTGAATCCACTTAAGACATTGGTGTTGTTGCTGATGTGAAGAATTATATTCCAAACAAGGAAACTTTTAAGGAACCCTCCTGAAAAACAATTATACAAATCATGGCGAATATGGTCAAAACCAAATTCGTTGGGTTGGAAAATTGTCTAAAATCAACATTCATGGCATTGGCGAAATATGATATTTTTTTTAAGGAAGTTCTTGATGGAGTGGCGAATGAAGAATAACTTTTCATATTACGGAATTATCTATTCTTTGCAAGTATAGGACCACTTTACATTTGAAATGTTTTCAACTATAAAATACTTACTAGTTATAGAGACTCCACCATATATCCAAAATTGTGACAAATACATGAAACATGTCACTATTCCAGAAATCTACCAACCAAAGGCTTCTCACAGACTTGAAGCCTACAAAATAAGCCATAATTAATATAAATTTCGGGTCTGGAGCTAGGTTCAAGTCTTCGTTTAATGATTAATGGAGGACATGAAATTACCAATGAAGGATATACATGGTGCAAATCAAGAGCATCAATAGGGACATGTGTTGACATTCCAACCATCTTCAAATGGATTGGGTTCCACTTAGTGATTAGTTTCTACAATCTCGATCTATGCGTGTGTGTCTATATATATTTATATATAGAAAATTTAATCAAATTTCAAAAACAATTCCTAAACATGTTCGCAATGAGACCAAATGACCAAGAAGGTTCTATAGATTTCTTAGCGATCCAAGAATATTTTAAAATCCTGCCTTGTCAATCATTTGGTGATTGATTAAAAATATACGTTGGGATTGAAGATCCGTTGGCTATTTTCATGGGAAAAATTAATGTTTTTAGAATTTTTGGGTGAATTTGTGCACTACTATGGTCATAAAATTAGCCAAATTCCCAATCCGTAATTCCCAATTTTAGCCAAATTTTTAATATTAGCCACTAAAACTTTCCATGTTTCCAAATTACCAAGACAAATGAACAATTAGATCCTTGCATCTCTTCTTTCTTTTTTGAAGAATCCTCGTGCTCATCATCTAACTGTGAGAGAATTATATGTGAGGAGGTTGGTACTAAGTCTTATATTTGTTGGAATGAGTCAAATGATGACTTGTCACAAACCACATATCCAATCCCATATATCTTATTTGTCTCAAAGTCCATGAGATGATATGAATTTGAGGTAGTACTATACCTCAAAATTGTGCATTTGAGTGTCTTCGCATCAATATCATTCCTCTTCTAGTGTCTTATCCTATAAGATCTCTGTAGGTTTTCGGTTCATAGGATATACAAGTTTCTGGACTAAATTTTCTGAAAATATGTTCTCTAAATTTACAGTAGAAAGAATGCAATGAGCCATCTCCATGACATTCCAATTATGAAGTTCTACAGTTCCATTTTTTGGGGGCGTATATATGGCATTCAAGAGTTGTATGATGTCGTGTTGCTTCAAGAATGCCAAGAATTTATTTGATGTGAATTTCTCCCCTTAATCAAAGAGGAGGAAAAGAATGAGCACCTGATTTTTCTAAACGACCCACTCATAAAATATATAAAAGTTTAAAATTGCATTAATCTTTTTGCAGAGAAGAACACCCATGTTTTTCAAGAATTATCATCAATCAACAACTAGAAGTACTAAAATATATTTAATGAAGCAAGAAAGGTTTCACATAGGTCAATATAGATAACCTCAAGAAGGTTCTTGGCATGGAAGGTACTTATCTCGAATGGATCCCCATGTTATTTTCCTACTATACATCCAGAAAAGAGAGGTAATAAATGAGAGACACAAGGAATTTCTTGTACTATTTTCTTAGAAATGAGATGATAGAGGGAGAAAGAAGAAATGTGTCCATATTGATAATCCCATAGTGTAGTACACTACACAATGGAGGAAGATAATTAAATTTCATAAGATGTAACTACATCTAATGCAAACAAATGATCCTTCAAAAAAATTCTATAAAGTATCGTACCTTCTCCTGAGATCAAATAGGTTTTGATGCCTTTCTAGACTATGAACTCTACCTTAAGCTTATGATTCAATAACAAAGACACAAACTTGAGATTTGTGGTCACGACCTAAACATAGAGCACCTTCATGACGGTACGGTTTTCCATTCCGAGACGAATGGTGGCATTGCCTATTCCTTATGAAACATACACCTTATTTTCTACAATTCAAACCCAATATCCAGTGGGTTAATAATTCAAGGAATCAAATAACTTGCTATCACCCAGTATGTTCTTGTTTGTGCCAGAGTCAATCAACCAAAATTTTATGTGATGGGTGTGATGTTTGGGAGACTAAACCAACATCTTTGTGTGCAATGTAATTCACTAATTTTTGTACTCCCTCATGTGGTTCATCATCTTGATTGGAAAAATATATCCTTTATACTTCTATTGGTGAGGATGTTGTTTGGATTTCTTTGAATCACTGCGACTAGACATTCTTTCTTGTATATAATTTCACTTCATGATGCCATTATACTAATAATAGTTCATAGTTTCATCCATATTTTTGTTCCATATGTGTATTGGAATAACTAATCCATTGTTTAACTAATTACCCAATCTGTTATGTTATGCCTTTGTGGCATCCTCCTGTGAAACTGTTCCTCCTTCTTGTACAGTTTATTATTGTATATATTTGTTTGATTTTCCTTAAATAAATCATTCAACATCTTCTGCATTATTTCTATCTCTAATAGTGGTATCAAAGTGGCCATCTTAGTGAAGGCATGGAGGGATATTTTTGTACTCTGTGGAACTAGTCTGTCTTCTCTTTTAAACGTAGATATTCCAATCAGATTTGTCTTCCTCTATGGCCTGCATGGAAGTATCCTTAGTGATGTTTTTTGTTTCCTTTTAGTGTTGTTAGACTTGTGTGTAAATAATATCTGTTAATAGGCCAACGATGAATGACTTTGCATGCCTACAGGTCAAAGGAAAGAAAACACGCACAAAAAAGTGTCAAAACTCATCACACTCATCATGCACATTCAAAACGGTCAGATGACATTAAAAGATCAACGAATTGTAGAAAATCTGTAGTTTAACACAATAAACAACATAAAACAAAATAAACAAAATAATTAATTAACTTGCATAAACAAAAGAATATTCAAAATAGCACTGTTGTTCGTAATCTCCATTAATAAAAGTTTCATCATACTCAGAGCTTCAACTCTTTATAATCAAGTTGTGCGTGCATCTGTGTGCTTTCAATGCACATCCTTGCTTGTGCAGATTTCACACCGCTCTATGTGCATACAAAGAAATTATAATTGATGGTATTTAGATAGAATAACTCACCCACTAACAGCTCTTCAACTGAGCATTATAAATTTAAACTCATTCTGTAAAATAGCTGCATGTTGTGCCTAAAAATAGGATAAAGTTGAGTTGGATAAAGCAAAATAAAACAAAACTAAATCTATTTTTAATATTCCTTAAAATCTACGGTTGGAATTACATGCATATTTCCAACACTCCCCCTTAATTTCAAACTTGTAGGTTTCACTCTTCTGGATCTTTGTTTTCTTTTTCATTTCTGCCATGTGTAGGATCACAAACTCCCAAACAATATCTCAAATATTCAAAAACTTATTTTTCCAAAGCCTTTGTAAAAATGTCTGCAAACTGATCTTCAGATATGTAAAATTAAGGATGAATTTCCTTTTTATTTACCATCTCCCTGATAAAATGATATCTCGTATCAATATGCTTTCTTCTCCTATGAAAAAAATGATTTTTGGACAATGTTATGGATGAGTTGTTGTAAAAAAAAATTATGTAGCTTCCTCTTGTTTATGTTGTAAATCTATCAACACTCTTCTCATCCAGAAAACTTGACATGTTGCTCTTGTTTCTGCTACATACTCTGCTTCTGCTTAAGATAACGTGACAATGGCCTGCTTCTTTGATGCCCATGAAACCACTCCTATTCCAAAGTGAAAGGTATAGCCAAATGTCCTTTTCCAATCATCTATACTTACAACACTGTCACTATCTATATAACCAATGAGTTGGAATTCATCTGAACTTGAATAAAGAATTCCATGATTCCTTGTTCCATGTACATACCTCGACATTATTTTTCCATCTTTCCAATGTGAATCTTTTTGAGATTCCATGAACCTTGATATGAGGCTCACACCATACATGATATCAGGGCTTGTGGTCATCAAATACATAAGACTTCCAACCAATGTTTTAAATAATGTTGGATCCACAAACGATTCTTCATCCTCTTTTCTCAACTTAATACCTACTGCAACTAGTGTTGGTGTTGGCTTACAATTCAACATGTTAAACCTTTTCAAAACATCATTTGCATACTTTGTTTGTGAGATGAAAAAATTACCTTATGATTTTTGAACTCCAATGCCCAAAAATTAATGCATAAGACCATGATCTGTCATCACAAACTCCTTCTTCATGGCTGATTTGAATGAAGATGTAGATAGATTTCCAGTAATGATCAAATCATCTATGTATAAAGAAACAATTATAATCTTACCTTGCTAATTTATTTTGGTGTATAAGGTAGGCTCATTGTTGCTCCTACTGAAACCATTCTCAATCAAATAAGAATATATTCTATTGTAGCAAGCTCTAGGTGCTTGTTTGAGATCACAGAGCTCTTTATTCAATTTGTATACTTTTCCTTCATGACCTTCAATCTCATAACCTTATAGCTGATTTACAAAAACTTCCTCTTCAAGGAATCCATTTAAGAATGTTGATTTAACATCCATCTAATAAATAGGCCTTTTTTTTTTAGCTTCCATTGCTAAAACCATTCTTACCGTGTCCAAACGTGTTATTGGTGCAAATGTTTCATTGTAGTCAACTCCATATTGCTACGTAAAAAATCTTTTAACCAACCTTGCTTTATGTTTCTGTAATTTTCCATTAGCATTGTATTTTTTCTTGTAGACCCACATGACTCCTATCACGTCCTTTCCTTTTCAAAGAGCCACCAACTCCCATGTTTGATTCTTCTCCATAGCATCAATCTCATCATCGATGGATTTTTCGCAAACTTCATTCTTTATAGCCTCTTCGAAATATACAGGATCTTTAGCCTAAGAAAATAATTTAAAAAATGGAAATGAATTAGTTATATCAACATTATAAATATCACTTAGACTTCTTATTTTCCATTTTGTAGGACTATTTGATGCAGGACTGCTTTTTGGTGATGGAGTAGCTTCTGATGTTCTTTGTGGTGTCTCTTGCATGGCTAAAGGTGGATGAAATCTTGGAGACCTACTGACTGTAGATGGAGGTGTATATTTTGCTAAAAAAAATTGTGCATGTCCAATAGTTGTAGATACAGAACCTTTTTTCTCTAAAGTTTCATCAGCCATATCATCATGCGGAATAGCTACTGCTATACTCACTTTTTTCTCTATACTTCCATCCCATTCTTCATTCTCAATAAACTATACATCCCTACTGATCACAACCTTTCTAGTGACTATATTTTACAACTTGTATGATTTTTTATTCTCAGAATACCCAACAAAAATACACTTTTCTCCTTTGTTGTCTAACTTCTTCCTTAACTCTTCTGCTACATGTGCATACGCTACAAAACCAAAAACTCTGAAATGTGAAACATTGTTTTTCTTGTTAGTCCATGCTTGTTGAGGAACCATGTTCCTAACAAATTTCTTTGGAAACCTATTAAAAATATAAATAGAATTTGTTACTACTTCTACTCAATAATCATTTGGAAGATGTTTCTCCTTCAACATGCTTCTCATTGTCTCCATGATGGTTCTATTTTTCCTCCCTGGCACACCGTTCTATTGTCGTGTATACCTAGTAGTAAACTACTTGTTTATACCATGATATCTGTAAAAATTCATAAACTCATTAGAAACATAATCACCTCCTCTGTCTATTCTGAGAACTTTGATGTAGTATCCACTTTGCTTCTCCACTAATGCCTTGAACTACTGAAATGTATCAAATGTATTTCATTTATTTCTCATAAAATAAACCCATGTCTTCCTTGTGTAATCATTAATGAATTTCATAAAATAAATATAACCTCCAATATAGGTTGTCTGCATAGGTCCACATAAATCTGAGTGTACAATCTCAAGTGGTGCACTTGTTCTTGCTATTTTGCCAACTAGGAATGAATCTCTGTGTTGCTTCCACAAAATACAACCTTCACATACCCTTTCTGGTTTCTAAATCAATGAAAAAACTTTAACCATATTCTTTCTATGTAATAAATTCAAACCTCAAAAATTCAAATGTCCATACCTTAGATGCCAAATCCATGGTTCATCGTTCATGACTAAATGAAAATTTGATTGTGTTCCTTCAGCGCATGACTTGTTTGTTGTAGCACAGACCTAATTTACATTGGTGCATGATTCTTTTACCTTGATGCAGGACTCATCTGTTTGAGTGCATGACTCAGCAAAAGGTTGTTTTGGCTTAGCTCAAGACTTTGTTGTGAACTAAGTTGCTGATTTTTTTGCAAACAGATCTGATTTCTTTTTTTTTTCAAGTTTTAAAATCAATAGAAACATTGTATTGCTTCTCATCTTCACTTTTGCAATTAGATGAGTGCTAGGATATTTTTCCACAATCATGCAATCATTTTCTTCCATATAGACTTGGTATCCTTTCTATCCTAGTTGTCCAATACTCATAAGCTTATGTTTCAAACCTACAACATAGTAAACATCTTGCATACTTTGTTACTACCCCTATCTTGTTAGAATACTAACCATGCCTTTTCCTTTCACAGACACAATATATTTATTTCCAAGAGTTACATCACTCTTAACTAAATCATCCAAACTAGAAAACAAATCTAGATTACCTGTCATGTGATTAGTGTAACCTGAATCCAAATACTATACATCACATAGACTCTCTTTTGAAAAATTACATTCAATAGGTTATAAAGAAGGTATTGCTTCAGAGATCCTTGTGTATGCAATAAACATAGGTTTAGAAATAGAACTTCTAACCTGATTTTTGATTTTTCCTCTCATGATCATATTGCTTTTTCTTGCAATCATAAGCATAGTGCCAAGACTTTTTGCAATAATAGCACTGAACATGAGACTTATCTTGTCTCTAACCATAACTCTGTTCTTTATTATGTCCTCTTCCACTTGAGCTTGACGAATGGCTTCCGCATCCTCTAGATGGACTTCTTCCTTTGCCTCTTGGGCTAAAACTACCTCTTATTTTACCATGACTACCTAATGTATGAGATGCAAAAGCTTGATCAAAAATTTTATGTGATCTATTCATCCTCTACTCATGATTGATTAGTAATGCATGCAACTCATCAATAGAAAACTGACTCAGATCCTTAGTTTCTTCAATAACAACAACTAAAGGATAAAATTTCAGAGGAAAACTCCTACGTAATTTTTCAATAATCCTTTTGTCTTCAACAGTCTCACCATGGGATTTTATTTGATTGACTAAGCTAACTACATGAGTAAAAACTAATTCTACGGAATTTGAATCTTTCATTGTTAAATTCTCAAAATCTCTATGAAGTAACTGTAGCTTGGCGATTTTTAATTTCTTTTTACCTTGATATGAAAATTGTAAAGTATCCCATGTTTTCTTTGCTTGAGTGACTGTTTCCACTCTTGTAAGAATCATTTTGTGCATCGCTTGATGAATATAGAAAATAGATTTTCCATCCTTCTTTCGTAACTCCTTCAAAATATATTTATCTTCCTGAGAAAGTGCAATATATGTTGTTGCATCTCTGGGCTCTGTGTAGCCATCTTCAATGATCTGCCACATGTCTTGAGATCTCAATAGTGCCTTCATGGTCAATGACTAGTATTCGTAATTATTTCCATTAGATTACATGCATATTTCCAACACAAATAAATTGAGTTACTTTTAACGTGGATGCCAATGCAGGGAGTTTCTGTTTAGTTTTTTTTTTGTTTGAAATTGTCCTTGTGGCCGATGTATGCATTCCATGACACATCATAATTTATTTCAAGCCACCTCCAAAAAATTATCTTAATAATATAGTGTAATGGAGGATTTCTAAACGCAAAAGAAGACTACTGATTTTTGGCTCAATCTCTAAAATATTTACAAGTTTATTACATCAGTTGGAGGAAGGGAGAGCAAGGTTTGTTTTTGACAGATCTTTCCAAATTTGGTTTTTTAGTTTCATATGTTCCAAATATTTTATTCAACTGGAGACAACATATAGAAAATACTTCATTCTAAATTGGATCTAAATGATGTTGATAAAAGGAGGTGCCTACCATCTATTGTCAGCATGGTATTAGGTAATGAAGAAAAAAAATGTTTTTACGGGAAATAAGATAGTTATAACAACTACATTGAATGAGGCATGCACAATACCAAACTCTATGATTTATTTTTTCTTGGAGAGGTTTCATGTTGGGAAGAAACTGGTATGCTTTTGAATCATCTTGTTATAATTTCTTTCATTAAAAAGGCTTATGATCGATGTATTCGCATTCCTGATGTCTAAAAAATGGAGAAATAAACATGGTAATGCAAGGCATTACTCATAGCACCTATGATAATTTGATAAAACCAATATGAATAGAGGATATTTTTAACATTTGATAACACATTGTTCACAAGATGTGAGGAAGAAACTAGCAAGCAAAATGTACATGTCTGCAACATATAAGAGATCACAGATGTGTGGAGATTGTTTCAATCATAATGAGACTCAAATCCATACATGCTAACTAACTAGAAACCTACTGGATGATGGAGGATATACAGAGGTTGGAGGAAAATTGGCATCCTCTTGTCAGTCACCTATGACAGGGTCACCTCTTTACTTTGGTGACATTTTTGTTAGTGTGTTTTTTGTTGTTGTGCATAGTGTGGTTTACTTTTTTGTGTGCAGTGTGTTTTCAATAAAAAATTTGAGCATTATTGTAATGCCCACAATTTTCTACTCTTAAAACAAAGAGAACAAATAAATTAATAGTAGAGTTTATGATAGTAATTTTTATTTTTTGTTTAAAAGTTTTTGCAAGGTTAGACATTTCCATAGTTAATAAATTTCTTGGTTAGATTCTTTCTGCACAAGCTTGTGAACAACATAATTAAATATTATAATTTTACTTCCTAAGATATATTTACAGTTTAAGGCATCTACTAAGCTCCATTAGTTTAGTTCATCATCAAGCAAGTAGGTTACCTTATTTTCTAACTCAAGGTTTAATTATTTTACCTAGCCACTAAGTGGCCCCAATCACCCCATTACCCATGTTCTTTATTTTTATTTAAAGTTACATTCCCACAAAATTCCTTCCCACTTAAGTGAGGTAGGGTTTAATTTGGGCCATAGGATTGAATCTATCGTAGCCCTTAGATTTAGGTTGCCCTAAATTTCCTTATGGTTCTCTTTTTAATTCCTATTTTCCCCAAACAACCTCGTTTTCTATATTCATATTTCCTGGTTTTGGAAGAGGAGGAGGAGGAGCCATGAAAGCAAGAAGAGCAACCATGGAAAAATTTATCTTGATAAAAGCTGTAAAGATTTTTCCATTCTAATGTTACCCATTGTTAAATGTATAGATCTTACCATGGATCTCTCTTGTTATTTAATAAAATTATTTTCTTTTTTTTGAATTCAACTATTGGGGAAACCCCATTTCTTTTAAATCCTTGATTTTTATACATTTGGGTGTCAATAAAGAGATTGGAAGGCTTTATCTTTTAAATTTAATTGATTCCTAGTTGCTAGAATATTCCTTGTGGTTTTAAGCTTAGATTTTACTTAATTTTAAAACTAGGCTTTTCGTGAACGTAGTTTTATTTTTCCGTCAAAAGTGATGAAACCGCCGCCCTACATAGGCCGGTGGTCTTTTGATTTCCACCCTACCTAAGGGGTGCTTCATCAACCACCTCTCTATGTTAGGTGGCGGTTCTGAAACCACCACTCTGCATAGGGTGTCGCTTCTGTTCTCCAAAAACAAAACCTTCAACAATGCATTTTTCTCAACAGTTTTTCTTCCTAAGTTGATTTTTAATGCAATATTAATTTTAATGAGGGTGTCTTCCATTCATTGGTTTCTATATTGATAGTATATCTAGTTTCCTAATTCTAATTACATAACATCAACTCAATCTCTATTCTTCCTTTTGCAAAAAAATGTAAAATTGAGTATAACATTGCTAGAATTCATTCTATTTCACAGATTCCATTTGTCGACAAAACAACAAGAATTAAACATAATCCCTTTCATTACATCTATGTTTTCTAAATATACATGTATATATATTGTAACTTTAAAAACATACAAATTTAGGAGAGTTTCATTTCAAACAACTATACACTTAAGCTTTCCTTTCACTATAACTTTACGATAAAAATATGGAAACTAACAATTCGTCATTTCATTATTTTACAATACAAGGACTTCAAATTTATTTCTTTCACTAAGACAAGTCCTTTTCAATAAGGTAAACAACCAAGAGTTATTTCTACATTCACTAATTCATTTCAACTTGAAATAAATGAAATATTACAACTTTCCTTCAAACATTAAACTTTTACAAACTTCCACTCAAATTGGGAATAATAATATGATCAAATACAAAATAGAGATTATTCAACAAGGAAAAAACTCAAGTCTTCTTGCATGTCTTCTCCCAACTTGTAGCTTCAATCTTGTATTCTTCAATCTTTAAAAAACATGGATCACAATACAAATGAAGGGGGAATAGGTGACGCTCTCGACACAACCTTTAATCCAATAAGAGGTAAATTCATCCCCTTCTTGGCCTCTGATCCCCAACCAAGAACAATGAGGGATGTTGAGCAACATTTAATTTTTTTTTTATAAACATGGCTTCCATAAAAAACAAACAATCTAAAACATTCAACACATCTAAATGGAAATACTCAACAAAATTTTACAACTTTCGCAAAAAACACATAGGTTTGATATCAAACCAAATGGAGCAAGGGATATGGGAACCACCTCCTTTTTCATGCCAAGTGAAGTAGGAGATTCACCCAAATCCTCCATGTGCACAATACAAATAAAAAAACATCTGTATCCCTCCCCTTACAAGTATGTAAAATTATGTTCATGTTTTCGTTTTCACTCCCGATAGGTGAAACTCCCAATCACATTCCCTCTAAAACGCATGCCTCACAACTCATTTTCCCTACCCAATGGTCCCATACTTCCATTTCCCACTCCATTCTTAAGGAAAACTACCCAACCACATAAAAACACATTCACAATACTCAAACAATATTTAACAAGCACAATTTTCACATCTACAAACATAAATAAGAATCAACAAATGTGAAAATCCTACCTTTCCATCAAGCTGCCAAGAGTCTTCACTCCACAAGCTTTTTTTTGACACCTTCACACAAAGCACACTCCAAAAGCAACTCCAACAAGCTCCCAATTCCAAAAGTGCAAAAGAAAGAAAATGAAAAAGTAACTTCAATTCCATCAAATTCCATCAATAAATAGAAATGGGATGTGATGATGATGAGGTGGCTGCACGTAGGATGCCACTTCATCATTCCTCCATTCCAACACATAAGTCAAACACCTTGCCCAAGACATTAAATGAACATGTAAGACTTATGACAAGCCCACATGACACTCAAACTTACACACCAAGCCTACCAAGGAAAAATTAATTGTGGTAAGTAGGAAAGTGCAATTAGTTTCAATTTTTACACTAAAAAATGCATAAATAATTCTAAAATTAACTCCCCATACCATATGTATGGTTTTTGATTTAATTTAAGAGGCATGGGACAATCTTAGCTTGTCCCACAAGCTTCCAAAAATTCTCTCAAGTCAAAATCGGAATTTTGAAGTTGGGGAAGAGCACACAACAAAAAATCCAATAAAAATCCAACTTACATCCATAAGATTTCAAGGACCACATACCTTCATAATTATCCAATTGTCACATCCTTATTTTAGTTAACAAATTAAGTTGGATTAGCTAATTAAGACACATTAATAATTGTTGATAAAGTGACTACAGTTTCTAAAAATTAAATACATATAACACAAAATAAAGCACACAAAAAATTAAAAGAAAGGGAAAACATTACACCCCATGGCCACACATGTGAGTTCACCCCATGGGAAACCCCCTAACAAGGCATGCAATAACACCACATACACATAAGGCATAGTTGAAAAATTCGGCCATGTTACACAACACCCGACATCCTTCCATGGTTGGTCCCCTATTCCCTTTTAATGTATGTGATAAAATATCCCCTCAACACAAACATAATACCTCTCTAACCTCATTACTGCATCAACAACATCGAGAAATAATACATCTACATAGAAATCAATAATCATCATCCAAAACTAAGTAATTCTATCGTCTATCAACATATCAAATAATTTGATTGTAACATCCATGAGATAATAATTCTACTCAAAACATCTAGAGTATAATTTGTCAGTATAAAATCCAAATAGTGAAAATCGACATATATTGAACTTTCTACCAATGTCATCTAGTGTATCTTTCTCAAAATTTGAATCACAACCTACCAATAGTGCAAATATTTGCATAGTCTATCCTCCCTTCATCAATGTATCATAATCAAAATGTCTAAGTATAAGTCCAAAAGTTATATCAGCATAATGAAAAATAGCGTCGAAAAGGAGTGGGAAATACAATTATTTTCTAGTTTGGTACCTCCTGATGAAGAATATTGTGAGGAGAAAAATCACTAAAGCAATGCTTGGTTCTTGGTAAATGGTTTATGGAAATCCAAGGAACCACCAAAGTGTATAGTTGAGACCTCTTGTCATCTCCAAGTTCATGGTCAACCTATAGAAATAAAACCATAGGGTTTTGTGGTAATCAAGGAAACCACCGAAGTTGCTAGGAGATAAATGTACTACTGTCACTTCTAATATTGTGGAAATCCTACAAGGAATAATCAAGGAGTCACCAAGACCATGAAGCCTATAGTGCCACCTCTTCCTACCATGGTTTCCTTGTTGACTCATTACTTCTATTAATGATGGACAAGGACTTTAGTATCATTTGATTACTACATGTTATTTATTTTTGTTTGTTTGATGACACTGGTTGGTTATTTGAGTGCATAGCTCCAAACTTGTATTGCGGTTATTGCTTACCTCTTCCACGTTATGATTTGGATATAAGCATATTATGTTATAGTTGACTTCATTTCACATATGATGGATTTACTTATGGTTTCTTCATATAGTATGTTATCATTTGAAGTGAAATGGCTAATTGGATGTCATCATGTGTTACTTAGATGGTTATTATACTTTGTATTAGTATGGATGTATACGATTAGCGTGATTCATTTCACACTGACATTGTTGGGTATACTTAGCATGATTTATTATTGCATGACTTACTGATAATTTTTGAATAGTTATATTTTATTCGGCATGTATGTTTTATAGTGCCCAAAATTTAAAAAGAATTTTTTTTAAAAAAAAATTGAATGCGTGAGTAGGTTGGAAGAGGTTGGTGAAAGGAGGAATGGTGGAGGACGTGGGTTGAATGGTGTGTGGCAGGGGTATGACATAACACATATGCACCCTCAAACGTCCCTTCTAACCTATCATGTTCCTTTCAAAATAATACAAGCAACTATATAGAGAAACTAGATACTTTAACCACGCTATAACTAGGTTCACGTTGCATATTTAGCAGTTGTTGGATAGTTACAATGAGGTAACTTCTCATGGGTTATGACCATTGAAATGTATAGAAGACATGGGTTTCCTCCTGTGATAGTCACATTGTTCATCATAGGCAAAAATAGGTCTCGAACGGGATTATTTTACTTTTCTTTATGCACTCACATCCTATCCCAAAACACGAGCCCTGGAACAAGGTATGGATATCCAATAAAGCATAAAAGAATGAGGAATTTTTTTCGATGATGTAATTCCTAAAGTTATGGTAGACGTGTGTGAAAATATGACAAATGGAATGTGCTGAATGGATCTCTTTGAATATCCGTATAAACTCAAAAATAAACACAAATGGAACAGTTGAATAAATCCAAAAATAATTTATGGAAAATTTGTTGAGAAGCACATGACGATCAATTTTTTGAGTACCTGCTAAGCTTAGTGCAAACCCACAAGATTTTTATTTTACTTTTATGCTCACATATCCCTTAGCTAAACGCTTCAAAGACAAAATTCCATGTCCACAGAACCCTGAGCTAAATGCTTCAAACCAATAATGTCAGTTGATAATCCAAACATGAATTTGAAAATTATTGAGATAATATTAGCCAAGTGAATGATGGGAGATAGATAGGCTTGTGAAGAAAATCCGTGATGTTATAAATAACAACAAGAAGGTTATAAATAACCAAACTCAGGTTACTAAAGAGTTGCAAGGCAATGATGAAAATGGATGGAACATAAGAAGAGATTTTTCATTAGGGATTCAAGAGTATGTAGAAGCAATGACTGTGCTTGAATTTTATAAGAGAGGGAAATTTCTGACCCTTGTAGATCTCAATGATGACATTTCAAATCTTAGTGATTTATTTATATCCAATTTAAAATCAATATCTTTGATTATCTTTCAGGGATTGGATATCTGACGGGAGAGCTCGTCAGGTTAGCCATAAGTCGAGTAGCTGGTGGAGAGGTGGAGACAGCTAAGAGCATATGTAACTTTTCTCAAGATATTTACAAGGAGTTAGTTCTTGTTATTCCCTTTGTGGATGATAGTTTTCACATGAAAAACAAGATGGAAATAATGCTTTAGAGTTTAGTGATAATAGAGAACAATATGAATTACCCATGTTTTCTCTCTTTTTTTTAAAAAAGATAATGAATGAATTTGCATATCCTGGCCGATATGAGAATAACACTTTAAGGTTTTCATGGAGGGGCCGATCGAAAGGGTGAGAGCATCTAGGACCAACTCGTTTGCCTCCAAGCATGGTCTCCTTACCTTCACCTTTTATAATTTTTATAATTTGGTTATTCATTTGCAATATAATAGAAATAGTAAACCAATGGATAATTATGCATTTGGATATCTAACCAACTAGATAGTTTAAAACAACAAAAATCCATGTCATGATTTTGCTACCGAATTACAATTTGACAATCAACTGTGTTGCGACCACAACCTCATGCATTGCTAAACCCAGGGTGTCAAAACTTGGTGGTTGTTTCCATTGGTTTTGGCGAAAGTTAGATGAGTTAAATAAAACAACCATTTCTTCCTACCTTATAAAGTTAGAAATATGTAATTTCTAGAGGCTTTCAAAATAACACTCTAAGCCTCGTAAAAGATATGTCAAGTGTTGTATGTTTCCTTTTTCATGTAGAGAGTCGCATCCATCATTACCTCAACCTCGTTTAAATGTTTACACTCTCTTAGCCACTCCTTTAGGAGCCTTGTTACTCCATTTTGCACTTTTAGGAAGCTTTTAAAACTAAAAAGTTGGATTTCATTTCAGCTCTCCATTTTAACCTTCAACAACAAAATTCTTATCTGCCTTTGCAAAACTCTAGTATTTTTACCATACAATTACTTGTAACCTTCAATTTAGGAAAAAAACTCTTCTCGATAGTTTGGCAAAGGCATTTTATATCCCTTCGGTCATAGTTTGACTAGGTTAAACTAGACCAATTACAACCAGTTACTCTAGAAAACCCGTGTCCATTTGGAACCCATGTTCCAGTTCTCAATCCCGTCAACTCTGATGAATTCTCCATATATAGGGGATTTTTTGATCGTTTGCAACTAGGCCAATTACGAAAGATGGCCTTGGAAAATATTTGCCAATCGTAAACCGTTCACCAGTTTTAAATTCTGTCAGTTCTAATGAATTGTTAGTGTATATGAGGAAATTTAAAATTTTACTTGTGTTTTTTTTTCCATTGCAAGATACGTTTGAAATTGGTTTCTTAGCCTCCGAGCCTAAATTGAACATTTTTGCAACTAGGAGGAAAACATAAAAAAAATGTTGTGGGACCCCATTGGGTTACAAAACCACTATGGAAACTTGTTGACACTTGTAAATAACTATTTAAGACTCTATCATATGGATGTTTTTGTGAAATTTGACTTTTTGGAAAATAGTATTTCTATATCTCTCTTCCCTAACTCTTTCTTTCTCTCCTTGGTTAAGAAATTAAGTGAAATGAAATGAAATCAATACATGTCTGTAACCCTCTCCTTTCGAATGTAAATCATTATTATTATATAAATGGAAAACTAAAAACATTAATTATGTTATATTTACATGGATTCCATGCCGGTGATTTTTGTTTTATTTCATGCTCACATGTTTTTGCAGGATGGAAGTACGATGGAGAGAAGGCGTGCTATAATTTATTGTTTATTATTGTAATTTATATAGGCTATTGGAAAATGTATATATGAATAATTTATTTCCATGTTATAGAAAATATTATATTTCATATTTGGTAATGTGTATGAGATGTTAGTTTTAGGGATCCCTTGGGAAATGTGCATTTAATCATAGGTGTCATTTTTTTTCATTTTTACGTATGGGAAAAATAGGGGGTGTTGAATATATATGTTAAATGAAGTTGAATCTATAGCCTATAATAAAACACCAATGTTCAATTGGTAGTTAAATAATTGGTGTTGTGTTCCTTACATTAAAAATGTAAATAAGAAATATAAATAAAACAATCGACCTTAGTTTAAAACTTGTGGATATCTACATTTCTTGCATGAATATTCTTAGTACATAGGAAATTTAAACAGTAGAATGAACTTAAATTTTTCACTCAATGACAGCTCCTTGTTTAGGTAAATAAGAGACCAAGTTTGAGTTCTCATCATAGCATATATGCTTAATGGCATCATCGTGAACTAGACGAATAGGAATGATGTGATCAAATATTATCTAGAGTATGTGGTTTCCCTCCTAGAATTGGAAATCATGTGTGTAGTAATGAGAATGTGATTTTCTTAAGGTAGTACACCATGGTTGAAAAAAACCCAACATAGTATAAAACCCTCTTGGGACGACACACATGTTGAGTTGTGAAGATCACCAACAAACCTTATAAGTCACCTTTAGGAGTTAGGATCATAAAATGACCAGATACCAAACCTCAATTATCATTTGGGTTCTATCGTGTAATACTCATAGTCAATTTTGAAACTTAAAAACTTCCTAGTTTATGATTATTTTGTAAAAAGGTAACCATAAGATTATCTACTTAGAGATAAGTCAAATATAGATCATTCTTATAATGTGTATAAACCATCTTATAGAGATGGACTATATTAATGACATGTGATCCCTAAGGTGAACCGTAATCCTCTAAATGAACAAGTATTCCATCTTGTTCTTCACTTTTCCTAATGCGTAATGAATGTACATTATGAACTAGGTGATCATGCTATTGAGAAAATTTCCCAAGATAGAAACTAGTACTCTCATGCAGATATAAATACCATATTAGAAAAAAGGATACACAATTCATTACAAAAAAACATATGAACCTAGTTAGGAAAAAACCTCTTAAGTTGGACATAAATGATACTCAAGAAACCTAATATAGAAACTAAAATAAGAAAGTATGTCATCATATTAAGTTCCTTCCAATCCTTAATTAATTGTTGGAGCATAACTATTGTAAAATTTTAATTGATGCTTGGCTTTGGAAAGTGAAATCATGCGATGTTATTCCATAGGAAAAGTGAAACATGATCTTCTTGGTAATGTGATTAAACCCTCTTGGTGTGGATAAATAACCTATTTCATATATAATACTCATTGTGTAATAAATCAATCTATAAATGAGTGAAAGAAACGTGACCCTCAATCATTAAACAAAAAATGAGATTCACATCCTTTATATTTACACTTTTTTACGTTGTGTAATGGAGGTATCATATAAGATCAATATGTATGCCCTTATATGTGAATCCTAGGGGTAAGAACTAATAGCCTTATGTGTAAATAAATACCCTATTAACAAACAAGAGAAATAAATGAGTAATTGAAATAAAGAAGATGATCCTTATTTAATGGGATACACTGTAAGTTAAATGTTAAACTATGTAAATGGAATCTAGCAAAAGGAAAATAAATGAATGATTCTGACATTTTTAGACCTCCTAGAAATTAAGTTAATGACTAAAACATCATTTTAATTAATAAGTATTTATGAAAATATCATGTTGTGGGAAGATGCTATCTATAAGTTTATACTATAGTTGAATCATTATGTGTGCCTTGTCATTTAGAAAAAAGAGTGGCCTTGATGTGCATAACATCTTTTAATGTTATCTACGTGAGTTAATGTTTGTGAAAAAATGTCATGTGTTGTGTGTTGCCTGTAGTGATCTTCTGTGGGTTCATGTAAACTACAATGTAAGTGAAAAAAAAAAAATCTTCCGGTATTTTTCATTCTTCTAGTTTTGTGCATAAAATGTGGGCATTACATTTGGTATCAGAGTGGATGTTCATGCTCTCGACCCTCTGGGAAAGATTGGAGTAGTAATTATTTTTCATTGTGGTGGTGGATTATGGAAGAGTAATGTGATATATGTTGTAATGTGAACAAATTTGTAATTTTGATATTATGAATGCACATGGTGTACATGTCACTTAGTGCATTTTTTTTTATCATGTTGATGTTCTTGTGATGAGAGTCTTCACTCTCAATTTCATGGATTCTCTCAAGAGTTCACGTATGATGTACCGCCTTGTTGTGTGTGAAAACAATGTTATTGTGGATTGCGGAGTATTTGAGAATTTTAGCATTATGTGATATGAAGGTGTATTGATGAATTGCATGACAAAATTGGTGTAAAGTAAATTGGATTTTATCATGATGTTTCCACCATGATGTGATGAATTGTGTGTGTCACCATGTTATATAGCAATTGATTTTATGCTGTAATGTTACTCACTTTTTTCATCATACGTATAATTTGTGTAATATGAGATGGTTCATGCCATCATTTAGGGGCATATGGTGAACGTATGATCCCTATTGTATAGTGATTACACTTTGGGTGCCTTATGTGGTAATGTGATGTATTGTAACTGTTGAATGTAGTGATTGTATTATACCTTGTATATATATGCCATGCCTAAGATGTTATGGTTACTATGTGTGAATCACCATTGTGTTATTGATGTAGTTATGTGTTATGTTGTGAACCCTATAGTAACTAATCCTAAGGGAAATTAGAAAAAGGTGTATGTTTGGGAGGAAATGTGCACCATTAAGAAGTTACTCGAACCAAGTACAAGACAGGAAGTGAAGTCTCACATAGACTGAAAACCCACTTCTGTTCATTTGGTATGTATAGCACTTACTAAACGTGTAACGACCCAAATATTCACACACAAACAACACAGTAAAAATACATGATAAAATTTTTTTTGACTTGCTTGACACACAACACGACACAACATGTCATCACAAGGTTACAACCAACTCAGGGAACCACTTGTTATGAGGATGACCACAAGGTCAGCATGGAAACGTTCACACCCAAAAGGATAAAACACTTCTCTTTTTGACAGAACAACATAGAAGTCCAACCACATGACACTCACACAGCTAGGGCAAGCCACAATAATAAATGATTGAAGGTTATTTATTTTGATAAAACACCCTTAAACTCATGTCTTATGTTTTCAGAGAGATTCAAGATATGATTCGTACAAATTCATCTTACCAACCAAGTTATTTTCTTATACACTGGAGAGTAGTTCACTTAAAGTCTTCTCTTTTATGACAATTATTTGTTTTATTTATTTATTTGATAAAGATGGTAATTTAATTCCACAAGACCATCTATTCACACTTATGTTACTAGAACTCGTTCCTGCCCTTATGACAACATTGGTTTGCGTTCAACAAACTTAAGAGAGAATTACAAGGCACCTTGGATAAAGTTAGAGGAAGAAGGTCAATTGAGTTCATCCTTGAGACATCGTTAGTAATTACCAAGATTTAATTGGAGCTTGAGGTTTTATCCATAATTATTAACAAATTTACCTAGGCTTCCTGAAAGAGCTTTACAAAAGGAGACTATTTACTTTCCAAAAGGCTAAATCTTATTATCTTCCAGAACTAACCATTGTTTTCCCTTAAGCTTGTTTAAGAGTTCACCCAAAAGGGGTAGTGTTCACTAGTTAAGCTAGGGATATCAAATTATAAAATTTTACTTTACAAGGAGAGTTTCATCTTTGATTACTTAAGGAATTGTTGTCCTCGAGGAGGTCACCTCTTACATTAATTTGTTGAATATAAAATTTTGTTTAGCTTCTACTAGGGTTAACCAACCCATCTTATTTTACATATAACACATTATTATTAAGCCTTAGAAAGATTTAACTTAACACTTTATTCTCAAGATCAAGGTTTTACAATACTCATGCCAATGTAAAGATTTGAATATCATTTCTCACAAAGATAAGTTTCCAGTTTAACCATAAAAGGGACAAGACAACTTCATCACGTAGTTTCCGAACATTCCAAGGCAAGAGACCTTCTAAACTCCTTTGCAAGCAATGTTACAAAATTTACAACACATTGGACATTTTTACAAGGAACTTCATAAATTGTACAGATGAAACTTTTACACTCTTTTCCTTTAGTCTACTCGCATAATCCATCTGCACAAATATTAACTAGAGTCATTTCGCTAGAACTGAGCATGTTAAGACTACCCATTGCAACAGTAAGCTAACATTTTATAATATCATGAAAGTAAAATTCTAAACTCAAGAATAGATCAAATCACAAACCACTAATCAATATGTTTCACAAGATGAAGAGATTTATACCAGCCAACAAGGAGGAATCCCAATATTCAAGTGAGAGAGATATTCCAAAGATAATCAAGGTAAGACCTTATTGGTGAAGACAACAAGGCTGAGAGTATTGAGATTTCAGTCATGTAATCCTATGGATTACGTGATTGAAATCTAACACCCAAACATCATTCTATTATTATTAACCAAAAATATAATGATCAGTCAAATTACTTAACATATTCAAATATCATTATATTATTATCAACCAAAAAGATAAATAGAATGAACCCATAAAGCATGGGATTTTTTTTTCAATCTCCATATTTCCCTTTACTTAATATTTATCCTTTTTTTTTTTGAAAAAGAATCCCTTTAAGACAACCTACACGAGAGACTATTAAGCATATGAGAATGCTAATATTAAGACATAATCAATAAATGATTTACCTAGAAACTTCTTGAACTTCAAAAGGATTAGCTAGCGGTTCGGTATACTTATCCAATTTTCTATATAATATAGAAAATGTAACAGTCAAAGATGCATGCAGCTTACTCTCATTCAAAAATTGCTTGGTAACAAGACTGCATTCACACACATCCTTGTTTTAGGAAGAATATAGACCCCAACCATATATGAACACAAATCAGTCAAAGATTAAAGTTAACTTCACTCAACTGGATAGATCAATATACATATAATACTCACAACACAATATCTGAATCTGAAGATTCAATATACCAAGTAATTCTCACCGAACCTAAATTATTTTTCTTCAAGAAGTTAAAAAAATTAGATTCTATCCAACTAAATTACATTCAACAACTATAGTTTGGATTATACAAGCAAGGATCAAGAGAAAGTCTTTTCACCAAAGGTTGTTATTATCTTACATCACATAATCAGTAATAAACCCGTAATCCACCACTCGTATGATCATTGTAAGAGTTAAGGACTTAGCTCACTAAAATATATGACTGAGTCTATTCCTACCTTTTCCATTTTCATACAAGTCTAACCCAAATCGAAGAAAGGTAACCATTCTACTTTCATACATGCCTCAGTCAACATTTACTCAGAAAATCCCTACCTGAATTATTGAAGGTTTGTTAAGCTACATAATGGATTTAATAGAAACCCATTTCATTCGACACTTGAATTTAAACAAGCAAGGGCTAGTCTGTTGAAAATATAAGTGAATCGACACAAGATCCTCTACAGTGACCCAGCTCAAGTCACCAATCACAAGGTTTACAGTCAGCGAAGGAGGGATACAAAGAAAAATACTCTTCCTATGAACTAAGCCTTCTCCTCCGTCTCTAATTCAACATATGAATAGCTTGGGCATACCCATCTATTTCATGACTGTCTACTCAACCTATTCTCATAGTCGCTCCAAAGAAAACATCTGCTACTACAGAGTTCGATTGAACTCTTTTATCTTATGATATAGTGACTCACGTCACAGGATCTGTATTGAGCAGTCAATATTCCACTCATGTAGGCCTCTAAGAAAAGACATCATGCTCACTATACGAGGTCTACACATAGATTCAGCCCAAGAAATGCTTTTACCAAGACAAAAACAAACATTTAGCTTAAATCTGGTCATGAGTCAACAAATCTACAAATATCCACTAATGTTATTCATGGCTCAAGTTTATATCTGCTACTATTGGTTTAAAAATTGAACTCAATGGCCATTGTTCACTATTGTCTCTAAACCTCACCCAAATTTTAAGAATTAAGCAGGAAAACACCCAGGTTAAAGATCTAACACCCACAGTATAAAACTTCAACAATTATTTTGCTATCATATAGTAGTTACTCTTTTATTTCGAAAAGAAAAAGCGAGGCAGAAAGGAATGTATACATGCTATCACAAATTCTATCAGGGTATGATAAACAAACAAATCCCAGTAGTCCTTCCTTTCCTTCAATCTAGGTCGATTCACAAGGAAAGAAAAAAAAATAGAAGCCCATTCTATATGCCATAATAGAAAAAAAAAAATAGAAGAACATTCATTTCATGACATAATAAAAGGGTAGCAGAAGATTGCAAGGGGCAGGTTTAACATGCCTGGTTTAAAACGCCATCACAATAGAGAATCTTTGTAATAAATTTCATCAGGTCTCCTGGTAACACTCTTACTATCACTTAATCAATTTTGATAAAAATATTTTGAAGGAGAATCCCAAATTTGAGGATGCATTCGATACTGAACAGATAACAACATAGTTGGACAACCTGCTTGTTGGAAGCGCTAAAAAAGGCTTCTACCATACTACAACATGCCTGCTTCCTAGCTAAATACTGTTGTAGGTTGTTGTTGTGGATCCCCGACAAGAACACACCTCGCAGCACCCAAGGAAAGTGGAGGTAACATGCCTACTTCACTAGCTTGAAGCTTCATCCAAAACCACGCGCGCAGGGAGGAACCAGGAAGAAAAATGCCATGACAGAAAGATTTTGCTAGCCTCTCTTCCCACGCAACCAGGAAGAAAACGCCTCTCAACCACTCCACACGCAATCCAACAAAGGAAAATATCATGTGGTCAAAGAAGGATAATGCAGGAAGTCAACAAGAAAACAAGGAAGATTTGCAAATCAGAATTAAATGAAGGTGGGGCGGCTGGCAGAGGTAAGGCCGGTGGGAGATGGCCACGCACCAGGTCTAGATGGCAGAAAGGGGTGAGGGACGGTAGGGCCTTAGGCACAAGAACCTAAAATTTTGATTTTAATTCACTATCCCCTCCAACCTGCGCCACACACCTACCCCCCCTTCTTTCCCACTCAACCACTGCATTCCTTTATTTATTTATTTTTACTTATATTTTATCTTATTTCATCTTATTTTTTATATCTATACATGTATATATATATATATACATGTATATATATATATATATATATATGTATATATATATATATAGATATATATATATATATATATTTAAAGAAATAATAAACTAGTTAGTTTGGTTTAAAAAAAAATGCAAACCGAAAAGAATACCAGCAACCTGGGAATAACTATTAAAATATTAATAATGTCGACAGTCCAGATCGACACTAATAATTGACGACAATGATCGACTATTCATAACAATCCCCCTTTTTGTAAAAATAAATATAAGAATCTCTTTTTAAAAGGGACATACCCTAAAATACTTACCTGCCATACAAGCCGTCTACCAGGCTTCGAACATGCAAATTTCCATTAAATAGGGAAAAAGTAATGGTCGCCGCGGAGGCCAACACAGGAAGCGTCAACAACGACACGAAGGGGGGGGGGGGGAATTAGAGGTTACACTCAAGATGAACACGAAGAAAAGACTACCATGGCGCCAAGACGGGAAACCCCTTCTTCAGCATGGGACGGGGTTCGTCCTACAACACGATTAGATGAAACAACTAGAAGAAATGCTATAGAGATACTTAATATAGAATATCGATGATGATCAAAATTAAGGTAAAATAATAATACTTATAAAATAAGGGCCAATCGATCATTAAATTAAAATAACATCATTACCATTACATATTATAATTATATATATAATTTCTACCTACATTAATATTGACCAACGATTGAGCTTAATAATGCGACAACAAGATCCCCTTGTAAAAAGGATAACGCACATGACATTACACAGTCCACAAAAGGGAGGTGTTGATAACGACTCGAGGACGCCAGAAGGAGAGGGGAGGTGCTAAAACATCGCTGAGACATGGTCTAAGACAACAGAATTACACACAGTCGTTCGACGCCCAACAAGGGAAAGGTCACTATGCCAAGAACCTGGGTAACCGCCAAACGGGGCATTACAAAATGGGTGTCATGTATATTGTGTTTCGGAGACACCTTAGGCTCATTATATGGCATCATGTACTCTTTTCTCTCTTCCTATATGGTTATCATATAGATTCAACCTAAGTGTAGCTATGAATATGTTGAGCCTTGTGGAAGTGGTAGAGGGATGATTCTGACAGAGATGATGAAAGTTGTATTATTGGATATGTTATTTTACAACTTGAGGCTTGATGTCCAAGTGCCAACAACTCATTGAGTACCTCTCTGGTGGTCGTTTAAGGCCACATAGTTATTTCAATGTGTTATTTCTCGATATGTATTTTATTCTTAGATTGAACATTTTCCTTTTTCTTGCTAGAACCAACAATTTTCTTGATTGATGTGTTCTTATATTTAGGGAATTTTATTTGGCTGTTGCACTAACATGAGGTTTTTGGACTAACTATGACTATTTGTCCATTTCCTTTACTTATATTTAAATTTTCTTTTCATGTTTAAAGTTTGTATAGCATAGCCCAACACTTGGGATTTTTTCCATTTGGCATTTGAAATGGATTGTTATGTTGGTTCTAATGTCATAATGCGTGGAATAGGGTCATGGGATGAACCATGGAGTGATTGAACCTATGGAACCTCTTTTCTGTATGGGGGTATGCTCCCAATGATTTACAGATAACTAGCGGGTTGTTGAACAATGAGTTATTACGTCACTTGGATTAGGGGTGTTTGGACTCTATGTTTCCTAAGGACATAGGGCGACCAAAAATATTTGAGGGAGACATAAGAGAAATTAGGGAGATATTAGAAACGTGTGTGTGTTGTGTGGTGTGTGTGTGTGTGTGTGTGTGTGTGTGTGTGTGTGTGTGTGTGTGTGATTAGTTCACTTGGAGGTATTTTATTTTGTGGTACTTCGGCAGATATATGGAGTTGTTGTGTGATACTTTGGGAGGTATATGGAGTTATTTTGTGATGCTTGGGAGGTTTATGTATTTTTTTGTGATGCTTTAGGAGGTATTTTTTAGTTGTTTTATGATTCTTGGGAGGTATATGTAGTAGTTTAGGATGCTTTTGGAGGCATATGTAGTTGTTTTATGATGTTTTGTGATGTATATCGTATTGGTATTATGATTATGTGTACTCTTGTGATTCTGGTTTAATTTTTGTGATGTTGTTTCCATATTGAACCTATATATCTATAGTTATAGTTTTGAGTTACGTGAAACCCCTATATGTGTACATGTTGGGAATTCCATTTTTTAATAGTCGTGAAGGTACATATCATGATGTCTTGTGAACCATTAGTGTCGTGTTTGGTCTTTGTGTGGTATCATGATGTTGGTTTCTATTGGGCACCCACAACTATAAAAAATTAAAATCTTAAAATAATGAAATATTAAGATCTTGAGATTTAGAAATATTGTAAAGGAAAATTACTAAGTAATAAAGCAAAAGAAAACTAACTGCCAATCTTCACAGAACATTAAGAAATCATCAAGACTTTCCTTCTTCCTTATGGTCATGCTTTGGCATCAAGTGTTATTTATGTTGGTGATGTGGGTCATTTATTATTTCCACCTTAGTCATGAGCACCTATTCTACACCTTGACTTGTGTCACATCGATAAAAATGCTCTTGTAAGGGGAGGGAAATGTAGTGCCCAACATTTAAAAAATAAAAATGAAATTGAATGCATGAGTAGGTGGGAAGAGGTTGGTCAAAGGAGGAATGGTGGAGGACATGGGTTGACTAGCATGTGGCAGGGTTCTACACAGCACATGGGAACCTTGAAATGTCCCTTCTGACCAGTCATGTTCCTTGCAAAGTAATATAAGCACTTTAATTGAGAAACCAAAGACTTTGACCATGCTGGAACTAGGTTCAGATTGCAGATTTCATAGTTACTAGATAGTTGTAGCAAGGTAGCTTCTCATGGAGTATGAGCACAATATTGTACAGAAGACATGGGTTTCCTCATGTGACAGTCACATTGTTTCTCCTAGGAAACAATAGGTCTCCAACGGGATTAGTTTACTTTTTTCTACGAATCCATATCTTGTGCCAAAATGAGAGCCTTGGAACAGGGTATGGACATCCATCAAAGCATAAAAGAATGTGGAATTTTGTTAGATGTTGAAGTTGATGTTGTGGTAGACGTGTATGAAAATGTGGTAAAATAATGTGCCAAACGAAGCTCTTTGAATAGATTTCTAAACTCAAAAATAAACATAAATGGAGTTGTTGAATAAATCTATAACAACTTTTTGGAATTGTTGTTGAGAAGTACATAGTGATGGATTTTTTGAGTACCTGTTAAGCTTAGCAGACACCTACGAGGTTTTTCTTTTTTCTGGTATGCTCACAAAGCCCTCAGCTAAAGGTTTCAAAGCAACAATGTCATGTCCACAAATCCCTAAGATAAACACCTTAAAGAAATAATGTCGGCTGATAATCAAAGCCCATCCAAGCATGAATCTGAAAATTATTGTGAGCATCTTAGCCAGCTGAATGATGGGAGAGATAGAGGTTTCTGAAGGTAAGTTGTGACGTTACACATAACAAAAAGAAATTTGTTTTTCAGGTCCATAGGATTGGTAATGATAACAAGGAAATAGCTTTTAAACAAGCAAAGAAGGATCTGAGTGCGGTTACTAGGAAACACATATCTCGATTTACTAGAGAGTTACATGGAAACGATGACAATGAATGGAAGCTAAGAACATATATTTCACCGCGGATAAGAGAGGGAAATTTTCTACCCTTACAGATCTTAATGATGACATCTCAAATCTTAGTGATTTATCTACTAGCCAATTTAAGAACAATAGCTTAGATTATATTTGGCATCATACCCATCTTTTAATTCCTCCCAAACTCTCTTTGCTTAACAAATAACATCGAAAAGAAAATAATCAAGCAGTTCTTTACGAAAAAGTTCGTTGAAGACAAGATTGTCAGTGTTGCGTAGCTCGTTGAGCAATGAAAAGTAGAATCTGGAGCTTCTAGACAGGTTTTTTCAGCGTGCAAGTTGATGTTGTGGCTTTCAACAGTCTCGTTGATGTTGTGGCTTTCATTAGTCTCGATCATATTATTCACGCTCATCATTCGGCATTGGCTCTGAGAGACCCTTCGTGACCATGGTAGAGGCTTCTTCACCAGGAAATATATGGCATTTTTTTTAATTATTTGTGACTTTCAGGCTGCGCGAAGCCAAATTCTCCTCTCCTCATACAGCTCTAACTCTTCACGCAAGTGATACTGGCAATGCTGAGTGTAAAGTTAAGGCCTTGGTCAAGTAAATTCTTAGCAATTTGATCATGAAACTCCTCCAATTGGTAAATAATATCTTCTTAAACTTTCCACGCAAATCTCCACATTTAAGCGCTACTGGTAAATGACATTTACAAATAGGCAGATGCTTACAATTTCTACGTCCTAGGAGAAAATCATGCATACACGTCAACTTCTATGTAGCAGTTACACATTTTTCGCAGTAGTAAAAAATCTTCCTCACAAAAGTCGAAAAACTTCCTCGCATTAATAAAATAGCAGATTGGATACACCTCCTTACAGCAAGGAAATCAAAGACTCCACGTATTCTAACTATCCCAATTCCCATGCAGCAGTCTCCAGTCACTGCTATGTGCTAGTTAGCAATCTTAATGGAGAAATAGATAAAATTATTTATTTCTGGGAGTCCACTTATCCTCCAAATTCCATGTAGCAGGAGAGATGTTTGGAATTGGTCGATGAAACCTTTATGCAGTTTCTTCCACGCTGACCACGTCCAGCCAAGAAGAACATAGATAAATTTCTACACCTACATGTAGGTGATTTCCAAATGAAATGATCATTGGGGTTTGCAGAAAATAAAACACGCAAAGGAAATTATCCTTCCACGCTCTACACAACCCTTTCCACATAGCAAATAACTTTTGGTCTGTTTCTCCTCCACGCAGGTAAACTAAATAGTCACGCAACAGAAGATTCAAATCCTCTTTCACCTAGGAATCAAGAAGCTTTGTATTTGAGCACAAAAAATAATAAAAATAACTTAAAACCTCCATGTATGAGAATTCTTCCTTTCCATGCAGGCTCTACATGAGCCAATTGCAGGTCGCTGGCCTCTTTAAAAGGTATATGCAGGAGAATAAATTTTGCAAAAATCTACATCCCTATAGGCTTCTAAAAAAATTCTTTAATGCATGGTGCCCTCCATTCTTCCATCCAAACTTCAAACACACATCTTTTGCAAAGCCACACTCCACACACAACTTTCATGCAGGTCTCCAAGTCTAAGGAGAAAAAATATTGCAAGCTTCCACGCAGGTATATTGGGAATTCAACGCAGTAGGAGAAAATATCGTTGAACAAATGTACACAGCAGGAGAAGATTTCTTCTTAAACTTTCCACGCACTTTTCTCTATCAAATAAGTCGTTCCTCCACCGTGCAGCTTCTAATCGCCTTCAAATGCACACTGCTCTGATATCAGATTCTGAGCAGCTTATAGTGTAGAGAGAAAAAAGAGATTGAATATCTCTTATTTTACTCAATGAACATTAGAAGAAGAACACATATTTATAGGTACCTGTATAAACAATACTCCCCAGAATGGATGGAGTTATTACTAATAACAAGAGAGAATAATGGAATAGATAATAACAACTAGCCTAATAATAAAATACTACGTAGACTATGCTAACATTTCTAACATAAACCTAAATCTAATGGCTAGGATATATTTGATCTAATGGTTGAGATTAAACCCTACATCACTTACATGGGAGGTATTTTATGGGAGTAAAATTTAAATAAAAAGTGCATGGATAATAGGGTGAATGGGGCAACTTAGTGGATAGACAAAATAGTTGAACTTTTGTTATAGGAAATTAAGTAAACTTGGTGCATGGTAATTAAAAAAACTAATGGAACTTGGTAAATATTTTAAACCGTAAATATTTTTAGGAAGTAAATTAATAATATTTAATTATTAATTTATTTCTAGCTTCCACAAGATCATGTAGAAACCTTAATAAGGAAATTTATTAATTATGGATAATGTCTAACCTTCCAAACCTTTTTAGAACAAAAAAAAAATTTACCGTAATTTTGACTATTAAATTATTAGTTTCTATTTTTATTTGAGAGTAGTTTTTTGTGGTTGTTACATATAGTAGCTTTCTCTTTCTCACCAAAAAATCGCATAAATTATTTGATAGACGATGTAAAATAGCAGTTTCAAATAACCACCTCCCATCTCTTATCTGAGATGATATAATTCTTGGTATTCGCGACACACGTCTACAAATATTTTATTATATAAACCCCTAAGAACTAGTAACAATGGAATGATATTCTCCTCAGATGGACAATGACTTTGGCTCATGGCACCTTCGAAATCTCTTATTTTTATATGTTGACCATTACACTGCTAAATGGGTGTCAAATTTTACCTTTTTGAACCATTTTTTCTGGGTGGTCCGATTCAAAAGTGCTTGAGTTGTCTAATTATACAAATATATGGCTATAAGGCCATGTCAAACCCAAACGATAACTATCCCCTTTATATAAAATGGAACACACTTTCAACATAATTATTGTATAATTTTAAATTGATATATAAGTTATCATTACTGAAACTTGCATAAAATCTCATTTTCAAGAATGCACATATTACTTTCGTATGTAAAAATAGGTCACATATTTACGCACTCATCAAAGTGTTTTTTTAATTATTGGAAAATAGTGATTTGAAAGGGACTATACCCTTGTATAACAAGGCTCAAAATCCATATTTGAAAAATTCAACATTTAAAAAATAGATCAAAATTAAGATATAACGACAAAGCCCAATAACAGAGAAATGTTTTCCAAGATCACAGTTAAAAACAAGCAAACCTACAACTAAGAAATAGCTAGTAGGCAATAATTTCATAGCAATAACAGTTTCTCTGTTGCAGCACAATATGCCAAAAACCCGGATGCAACGATGATAACACACAACATAATAGGAGTCATGCCTTGTTCAAGAAAATAGAGGGTTTAGATTTAGTATATCCCTTCTTTTTCCTATCCACCACCTTCAATTTCTCATTTCCTTCTTCCACTAATATTGGAAGAAAAACTTGTTGACCGAAATAAGCTCACACTTATTTTGAGTCAACTGACACCATTTTCTACCTTTGTTCTTCAATATGAATTTTTACATATTTCAAGCACTTAAGGCCCTCTTAAAGCATTACCATTAGATAGGAAATTTCTTCCCCTTTCTAGAGATATAAAAAATTCCTTCTAACTCTTCATATTTTTCAAGTCACGGGCCGACGGGCCTTAGAGGGATTTTTTGCCAAAAGCGGGTCGGCAGGGTCAGGCAAGAATTTTTACCAATGGAAAATGTAGACTGGCGGGGTGGCGGGATAAATTTTTCCATTTTTTCCATTTTCAAAAAAAGACACAAGTATAATTGCGGGCCCACGGGCCTAAGAACGATTTCTTATGAAAAGTAGGAAAAGTAGGCTGGCGGGCCCGAAGATTTCTTTTTGCCCCTAAATGGGAAAATGCAGACTGACAAGCCCCAGGATGACTGTTTGCCAAAAGTGGGTTTGTAGGGCTGAGGGGGAAATTTCACAAAATTCTAAAAGACGACCGGCGGGTCTGTGGGGGACTTTGAAATTTTTAAACTTTTCACAAATGGCACATTTTTCAAGTGTGGTCCCGCAAGCTCGCGTTCTCTCATCGGCCGTTGAAAAGTCACAAATCCACAAAAGTTGCCACACGTCAACACGGTGCAAATACAAGGATAGAATCCAAAATGGGTACCCCAAATAGGTGCCAATCTTCCATGAGTCCCAGAGTCAAATAAGGGGGACAGAGTTGATAGTTGAAAAGTCAAAATGGGGCAAGGTCGGTAGAATGAGCCACGTGTCAACTCAACGCAACTTTAAGTTTAAAATCCGGAGTGGGTTTCCAAATGTGCACTTAGCCTCCACATGTCTAGGGTCAAAAATATGGCCCCGCTAAGCAAAGGGGACTTGGTCGAAACACAAAGAAAGGAACAGGCCAGTGGAAGGAGCCAGATGTTTCTTCGGTGCACTTTCAAGAGGCAAATCCAAAGGTGGTCACTAAAAATGCACCAGCTCACCACGTTTCTCATCAGTGCAATTTAAAAATCACAGCCCAAAAGGAAAACCCCAAACAAGCACCAACTGGCCACATGTCTTAAAGTCTGAAGAGGTAAAGTCGGTTGTTGAAAATTCCAAAGGCCTACAGAGACCTCCATGTGTCTCGTCCATGCAAATTCAAAAGAAAAATCTAGGAGAATTTTTTAAAAAAGCACGAATCCTCCACATGTCTCAAGTAAGACACACTATCTCTGCCAATGGGAAGGACTTAGGCATAATACAAAGGAAACCAAGGAGCCTGCGGAAGCTGCAATGTGTTAGTCCAACATAATTTCAAGAGTGAAAATAAGGGGCTCAGTGTTCAAGATGTGTGAGGTTGCCACGTGGACCTTGTATGGACAGACTCTTTTAAATATTGCACACCCATGACCCTAATCTTCAGAGAGCCATATCTTTCAATTGGAAACCCGGATTTGGGTGGGAGGGGACTTTTTGGAAAGATCTTGGTGCCAGATTCTCACCTGCCTCAATTAATGTTTCGGCCCACTATTTTTGAGGATTTTCATGTCTCCCAATTGCCGCCATGATGAAGAATGGGCCTCTTTCTTTTCCCAGTAAGGGAAAACGATGGAGGCATGGGTCTTGCAATAAAGCCCATCACTGTTATAGGTGGATTTCAATGCTTTTTGGAGTGGTTGTGGTAGGTGGATTCAATGCATTGTACGGGTGGTTGGAATCGAGTTTGATTTCCCCACTCTCTTTTTCTCTCATTCCTCTATATATTGTAAAGGAGGGGCATATTCAAAAGGTTTTTCATTTTTTCTCCCCTACCCCCCTTCTCTCTTCCTTCCTTAGGGTAGAACGCAGAGTCTAAGCCTCCTCTCATGGCTCTGTAATGGAATTTCCTTCCCCCTTGTCCATTGATGATGTACCGTGTAACTTTTGGAGCAATAAAATATGTTTCATGATGCTTTTTTCCATCCTTGCTTATTTTGTTTTCTCTTCTTACCTCTCATCATTGCAGGGTATACTGTGCATACATTGATGTTTATTACAAGTTCTAGGAGATGTGCTTAATGGGTTTTGAAGTGGTGTTCCATGTGAGATCTATCTTTGTTCTGTGGTGCATCTTGTCCACCCTATCCTCTGCTCACCTCTCTCCACTTCAGGCAGTTCGGATCTGTGATCAGCGACTTCCTTTTTTGGTGTATCACTGCTTACTGTAGGCTCTCTTTCACCCTCTCTCTCTCTCTCCCTGTCCCCTTGGAATGGATAGATTAGGATAGATTAGTCTTGGCCTACACAGGAGTAACTTGTGGTAGGTTGATTAGGAAGCAGCAACTAGCCTTCGCTGGAGGTCCATCTAAAGGTTTAAAAGTCCCACAGCTTGAGAGATGGTCCAATGTTGTGCAATCACACGGAATTCCCTATTTCAAACTCGAGCCATTCGGGAGTGCTGTGATTCTGCACTAACAAAACTTCAATTAACTTGATAAGGGTGTGGCCCATAGCAATGGGCATCAAATCTATCGCTGAATCAACATCTTAAGGAGAGGAAGCTTCAGGTCTCTTCTCAAAAGTGTTCTCATCCTACAAGAGCTCCATAACTGGGTCGATATGTGGATTTATTGTTATATATTTAGGCATAGAATTCTTCCACCATACAGGTTTGACCTTGCAGTTGGATTGTTCACAATCCTTTGAAATATAACCAATTTGAATTTAATGCCAACATCTAAAAGCTAGATCCTCGTAGTCCAATCTTTGTACCCAGATTCTATCTCTAATTTGTAGATTGATTTCTGCTAGTATATCTTGAGAGGTATTAATATCTATGAGGATTTGAGCATAAGTAGTATGTACCTGAATAGAGGTCTTATCATAAAATTTCACACATGATCCTAGAGTATCACCTATGTCAAGAAAACATGATCTATTCTAGAGCTGAAGTGGGAGTCCTTGCACACAAACCAAAATAGGGTAGGTATCAAAGGATATTTTAGGGGATAAAAAGATGGATACCACAGCTTGAACCTGAGCCCGTGTTTTCTCCAAACCCAATATTGATTGACAATCAAATCCCTATCCTCAGGGGTTTCAAAGGTAGTAGTGAAATATGCTTTGGCATAAGGATAAAGCCCAATCTTACGTTGTATTTTTCTCTCCATATTTGTGCAATCCAGTCATGTAGTTGATATATTTTAGGCCAAAATTCATGAAACCTACAAATAAGGCTCAATTGAGTAAGATTTTCCTCCTCCTTTAAAACCTTTTGAAGAAGATCAAACTCTATATTTAGTGTCGGTATCATATGAGAAGGTTTCAGGGGTTTCTTTGAAGTCGTAACACTAGCCTGGGAAGAAAATTCAACAAAGGAAGGGCTTCCATTCCTCTATCCCTTGGGATTCCCATTCCCTTTCTTTTCCTGGGTAGCCTCTACTTCTTTTCCACTGATAGATCTTTGATCAACATATGTTGTAGGATGGGTAGGGTTATTGGCTGCATTTTTTCTAGACGTCGTAGCAATTCTACCACTCCCTGTCTGATATTTTTTTCCTCCATTACCAGAAGTCTTCTTATTATTACAAGTAGTCGCCTTATTCCCAGCAATCGCTGAATCCACGCCACCATCAAACTTAATCTTTTCACTTTTATGAGGACTCCAATTTCCTTTTCCAAATGCAACGTTTATACATGAAATGGTCTTGTTCTCAATATTTTCCTTATCACTGTCACTGCCATGGATTTTAGAGTTAAGGTTGTGTCACAGATAGCAAGAGCGAGGACCCATGTTAATTATGGAGTTAATTTTTTAAGGATAATAAAAAACTTATAACTATATTTATAGCTTATTGTTTTAAAGTAATTGATATTTATAGAGATACAAATATTGGTTGGCATGACAAAGACCCACCCCTGGAGGACAATAATTCGCAACACCAACTTCATTAGTTTTTTCTTTATTTTTGTGATGTTTTCTACTATCTCTCTTTCATAAACATTTTTGCCTAGTTTAGTCCATGGCTTTGGGACGTGCTTCCATACCACCAATTTTTTTGTGAATTATTTTATATCATTTTACTTATTTATATAATATAAAATCATATATATATATATATATATATATATATATATATATATATATATATATATATATATAACCTAGAAATCATAGTAATAGTTATTATCTATGCAACTGAATAAAATTGGGATTTCCACTTCAGTCTCCCGCCCACACATGAGCCAAATCCAACAAAAATAACTTTTCTAAACATTTAATTTATGTTGAAAGTCATCAACGAATTGAAATATATTTTTTAAATAACAAATGATCAATTTGACCACCTTATTGATAATTATTTTCTCTATGTTTCAAAGGAACCCATCACTTTCTTCAAAAAAACAATAGGATTCGTATGGTTTTAATAGTATGTTATTATAGTTGTGGATCAAATATTTCATTCTCCTCTTACTATGTATTTTAAATGAGGCAACTATTCAACTATCACACATGTTATTTAGGCATATTCTCCTTCTCTATAATTCGATACATCATTTTTGACATATGTCCTACAACTCTTTTTACACCGAAGGCATTCCCCCTATGGGAAAGGCCCTTCCGGTCGTTTTGGTGATTGTGTGAAATTTGACGTCTTAACAGTTATTTGGACAATTTTTTCAAAGTGATTAAATTTGACGGGATTTTACCTATTTTTTATGATTTGCACCGATCTTTCAACCGATTAATCCACTTCCTACTACGATTCTTCCTATTTTTCTAACACATATGGATTTCGCACTCGCATTTGCACTGATTTTAGCATGGATGATAATATGTGGTCATATTGCACAACTAAAGGTTACACATGCTGAGGGCATTGCACGGTGATGGATTTTTTAAGGTGTATGGGGACTTATTTAAGAAAATATTTGACATGGAGATGACATTCGCCGGTGCAAAAGGGCTCAAGAATTTTTTCCCAACACCATTTTTTGGGAGCCTCGGAACTCCGTAGAGTGAAGTCTTTCATTTCTATAATTACTGGATCAATTTTTCCAGTGTGAAGGATTTTTGGTGGGAAGATGGGTTTGACATTACTGCTGCCCATAGTCAAAGGGATTGAATTTTTCTTGGGACGGGATTTTATGGGGTCGGGAGAGTCATAGTTGTTGTGTGCTATAAAAATCTTAAGGATTCACAGACGCTATTTAGCGTGTCTTCTCCCTCAAATTTAAGGATCTAAATAAATATTTGTTATCAAGTGCTGCTGGAGGATTTAAATGATGACTTCAGACACTCTTGTAGCATAACAAGGCTTTGTTCCTACCATTTCTTCACCAACTGGATTTTGATTTACTATTTGATCAAATTGTATCACACCCTGAGTAGATATCTTTTTTCTACAACAGGGCTCGTTTGTTGCATCTCTTTGTCAACATCAACTTCTTTGGCTCTTTGTAATTCACACAAATAATTAATAAACACCAATAAAACTAATTTTGAGTATGAAAATGATGACAATGTCATTGTGGTAGAAGTAGACTGAAAAATAATACACATTTCCAAGGCCATCCTCTTTGGATCTCAATCTCATTCTAACAATACTATGTAGAGGTGATCTATTGAAAGAGGCATTACACATTCTGTTTACTTGCATTTCCAAGAAAACCCTTTCAACTGGTAAGCAAATTCACTTGTATAGCAATTAGAGGGAATTTAAGTTTGCCAAAAATAAACTATTACAAAATACCATTATACTGATGTATGAAAAGTGTGGAAGTTTAGCAGGTGTTCGCCAGGTGTTTGACCAAATGACTGAATGAGACCTTGTCTCATGGAATATCATAATTGCATTTTACACAAGACATGGGCATTCTCACCAAGCATTGACACTGTTTCACCAAATGCAACCAACAAGGTTTGAACCTAATCAGTTCACCTTTTTTGGCATACTCCCAGCCTGTGCCAAAATAAGTGATTTGAAATAGGGTATAGATATCCACAAAAGTACAGTGGAGAAGGGATTTTTGTCGGATGTGGCAGTTGCGAGTGCCCTGGTAAATATGTATGCAAAATGTGGAAGTATACAGGTACGTGAACTATTTGACAAAATTCCTGAAAGAGATGTAGTCACATGGAATGCAATGACTGTAAGTTATGCACACAATGGGTTGGTTGAAAAGGCATTCAAAACTTTTAAACAAATGCAATTAGCAGGAATCAAGCCAAATTCCACTACCTTTTCTAGCAGCCTCCCAATGTGTGTCAAAATTGGTTTTGTAGAAAATGGCATGAACATCCATCAAAAAATAATTGAAAGGGGTTTCTTGTGAGATGTTGCATTCGCAAGTGCCTTGGTAGATATGTATGCAAAATGTGGAAGCATTAACAAGGCACATCAACTGTTTGACAAAATGTCTCAAAGAGATGTGATTTCATGTACTGCAATGATTGCAGGATATGCACCAAATGGGTTTATTGAAGAGGATTTGAAAACATTTAAACGAATGCAATCGGTAGGATTCAAGCCAAGCTCCACAACTTTTTTCAGCATCCTCCCTGTCTGTGGTAAAATAGGAGTTGTACAACAAGATATGGACGTCCATCAAAGCATAATGAAAAGTGGTTTTCTGTCAAATATTATAGTTGCAAATTCCTTGATAGATATGTATGCAAAATTTGGAAGCATACACGATGCACATGAAGTGTTTGACGAAATGTGTCAAAGAGATGTGGTCTCATGGAATGCGATGATTGCAGGATATGTAAAAAACGGGCTTTTTGAAAAGGTTGTTGAATATTTTAAGTAAATTCAATTGTCAACTATAACTCCATACTCCACAACCTTTGTCAGCATCCTCCCAGCCTATTCCAAAATGGAAGCTTTAGAACAGGGCGTGGACATCCATCACAACATAATTGATGACTTCGACACTCTTGCAGCATTTGAAAAGAGTGACAGCAAGTCCCCACTGCTTCTTGAGAGCCACCATGATCTACAAGATGGGTTGATTGCAAGGATGCTTGATTTTCAGGAGTAGTATTCAATCTATGAACAACCATTGTGGTGTATTGCATCTAGATTTAAATTTGATCAAGTTTTTATGAATGCATTTCCTTGGGTTTTGAGCTTAAAAAGTTGTTGTGGTTGCTCTATTCTTCCTTGAATTAAAACTCAAGGAAGAAATTCTCTAGGCATCTAGAAATACATGCCCTCAATTTCACATCGACAAACTTTATGAAACAATATTGTGCAAATGCTTGGGGAAAATTTGGCAGACTCAGTGAGTCTCGTGTCAAGATTTGCGAGTCTCGTATTTGGCCTCGACGAGGCCTATTGTTTATCATTATTTTTTAACATAAATTTTTAAAAAGAACATATTTGAATTTTTTGAAGACTTTTGAAACCATTTCTACAAGAAATAGTCATCAATTATAGCATACCAGGTTATGGGAGCACACTTCAATCTATACAACACCTGTTTGAGGAAGCACATGAGATGCTTTCTACTCTCTTTTGCATATCCACATGGCTACTCCATATAGACTTCCCAAGTCAATTCATCATTAACTAAAGCATTCGAGACTAATATCACTCAACAAAATCAACCCATCGTAAATACTAGCCTCTACTTTGATAGCACCTCCACTACTACCTTACTCAAACTTCTTGTATCCAAAGCAATATCAAATGTATAAATGTATTCATGTTTAGTGCCAAAATACTTGGCCACAAAAGACTACCACTCATGATATAAAATCTGCAAATGTACGGAAGTTTTCATGTATTCATGTTTAGTTCAAATAAAATAGTTTGCAAAATGCTACCACTCATGATATAAAATTTACAAATGTATATATTCAAATTTGTAACAAATTTCAAATGTAGAGAGAGAACCTTTAAATGGAATGCTTCATCTATATTCCTACACTTACAAAATCAATCACGCCCCTTATCGACATCAACTACAAAACTAATAACTATCCCTCTAAAATCAAATAACATATACCATTCGGCATTCACATTGCATTGTGCACATGCGTAGCTAGTCCATAGACTCTGACAAATGAGAGAATGACATAAATTCTTAAAATAATAAGATATAAAAAAACATTATATAAGATATTAAATAACATATAATATATTAAAAACGGTTCAACCGTTTAGCTGCGGACAGACTGAAGAGATAGATTGAGTTTTGCAGAAAACTCTCGAATGTACAGGACACACGCAACATGCATTTTCCGCAAGCCAATTGAATTAAGACTTTTCGCATGCACACACTGGTTTCTCTGTTCTCAGAGTTCTATCTTGTTATAACTGGTAGCCAATATGAAACCCATCACGGTCAGTCTGCATCAGTTAAATAAGTTGAGCGTTTCTTTGATCTGCATCGATTTCTTGTGATAAAATAATTGTGGGTCATTTAAAATGATGCTTTGTAATAGAATCTTGACCTAGATTTTTAACTTTCTAATAAAAAATACCTTGTAATTATATTCTATACCATGTTCGGAGGTGAAGTTAATCTTGGAAAGGTTAGATATGATGTTTAACCATTTCTGATCAGTTTTTTGAGTCACCTGACTCGAATAATACCCACATGGAAAATAGTAGTCAAATAAATAATACCATATTTCGCAGGGCAGGATTTTGCAAGAGAAGGATTGGGCCTATTTTATGTTTGTTGAATCTTTTTATTGCATTGTGTTTTCAAATTTAATTTATATGTTTTTTTATTTGCGCTTTATGATTTACTAATGATCCATTGGGGTTTAAAGGCAAGGTGAAATTTAGTTTAATTGAGAATTTTGTATATGAGATGCATCTCCAAAATTTAGGCACTAATTTGCAAGGTAAATGGGATGCCTATTATGGTTTTTTTTGTTTGTTTTATGGGTCTAAAACTAAAATTAAAATTTGCAAGGGTATGAAGCTGCTATAGAGCAAGTTCAAATTTTTATTATGTAATAAAGGTAGTCGTGGTGCATTCCTGAATCTGCTGGAATTAGATCCTTTTTGTTTGGGGTATTAGATTTTTGGGGACTTTTTTGGTTATTATTTTGTTTCACCATTAAAAGTTTTATAATATTTTAATGTTTTTTATTGCAATACGTTTTAGGTAAGTTTATGTATTTAAATTATTGAGTTTAAATTAGATTGAAGCTGTTTTTTTTTAACATTTTATTATTTTAACATTTAATAGTAATTAAATATTTTAAATAGGGGATAATGTTCTATTAAAAAATAAAATTTATCTTTATGTGTCTTTAACAAAAAATAATACTAGCAATCGTACGTGAAATGTATGATGTGAACGGTGAAACGGATATAGTGAAGAATCGAAAGTGGATGGGGAGGACCAATGGGAAAGATAACTGCCACTCGAAAGAAGGGGAAGACTCATGCCAGGGAAGATGCATATGAAACTGTAGAGTGAGATATTTCAAAATGCAAGTCCTTCGAGAAGTTGGCCAAATGAGAGAAAGGTTGCTTTTATTTTCCATTTCAAAGAGGGAGATGAACTAATAAAACCATCAAAGTGTACCATGTAATGTACAAGTGGAAAGAGGTTGACTGTTTTCCTAATTTAATATCTAATGTGTTTAGTCTATATTTAAGCAGTTCAAGTCTTGCAAATTATAGTCATGGAATTATTAGTTACTAAAAATATGCAATCTATTAATAATATTCAAATTTAAATTAGAGTTCAAATGTGTTAAAAAATGTTATAACAAATATCAGCATTCAATTCCAATGAAACAACTAAATCCATACTTAAAAAACTAAATTAGTTGGATGTCGGTAAACTTGTTGAAGTTGATTTGACGAGTTTCGTGTCCTATTCGTTGTCAAATTTCTACTAATGTTTTTTCATTTTCTGATTTTGTTTGCAACAATGGTGTATTTGATTGTATATGCCAAGTATAGATTACTAACAGTGGGGTTTTAACTGTGTCAAATAAATTTGGAATATAAATAAAATAAGCAAAATTTACAAATCTAACTAAAATGAAAGGAAATGATATATAATCTCTGAGTTATATATTCAATGGTAATCTGGAATGATTACTTTATTTCTCAAATTTTGTCATCATAACTCATAGTGGTAAAGTACATTCAACATCCCAACCATGAAGAACATGCAATCTATCTTCCTCAACAAAACTTTAATAATATAATTCAGACTCAGCCCTTTTCACCCTACAACAAACAAACTCCCTCGTTTTGGTGCACTCAGGGTCCCTAGATTAGTGAAGGAGCAAATCCTAGGATCTCCATGTGAAAGTGTCCCTCTAGTCAAGGAAAAATGATGACCCTATAGCAACAAATATTTCATTTGGCCAACTTCTAGGTGACGGTGCAATCCTTGTCGATAGTGCCACTGACAATTTTTTAAAATATAACTCATACTAAGTGTTTTTAACCCTGCAAAAAATAGACTCCTTCTTGTGGTGCATGTGGGGTCCCAAGATCAGTGAAGGAGCGGACCCTGAGATCTCCATGCAAAATGTTTTCCCTAGTCAAGGAAGAAAGACAACATCTTAACAACAATAATTTCATCTCCCAACTTAAAGGTGGCGGCACAATAATTGTTGATAGTGCCTCCATCGATATTCAAAAATCCAAGTGGCAACATTATCAGTAGTTTCATGTAATGGCCCGATTCATTTCTTGTTAAAAACAAACCACCTTTAATACTTTCTTGATGGTTACAAAGCCTCCTTGAGAGAGGTTCAACATAATAAGTGTATGAGTGTATCTTTACTACATTTGTAATATCAGTATTAAATATGTGACAAGATAAAAATGAAAAAAAAAATCCTTGAACATAATCAATGTTCTTTAAGATATTATATTGTATTCAATTAAAGATTGGTTATGTGTGTAGTGATAAAGTAAATGCATTCCCCTAATCATGCCAAGTTAATTCTTGTAAATGATCATATCTTCATAATTCCCCTAAGGTCCATGCGTTATGGCACGTGAAGTATAATAATAACTACAAATTAAGGCACATGAAAACACAATAAAACTAAACATGTCAGTTTCTAGCCGGCATACGACAACATATTAATAAGTATGTTAATTTATACACCTTTCAAACAATGATTGTCGGTTGTTGAAGGTCGAACAGGAAACTTAATACTGAATTGGAGTGTAACGACCCAAAAATTCACACACGAACAACACAGGATAACTTTTTTTTTTACTTGCTTGACACATAACATGACGCAACATGTCGTCACCAAGGATACAACTAACACTGTGAATAAATTGATACAAGGATGGCCATAAAGGTAGCACGGAAACGTTCACACCTTTCAAGGACAATTTACTTTTCTTTTAGACATGACAACATAGAAGTCCAACCACAAAACACACTTACAGTTAGGGCCAACCACAATGAGATATTCTTGAGGGTTATTTATTTTAATAAGACATCTTGCAATTCTTAGCTTACGTTTTCAAGGAGACTCAAGATATGATTCATACAATTCATCTTACCAAGCTAAGTTTATTCCTTTTTTCACTGAGTAATTAACTTTAAATCTTCTCTATTATGACATTTATTTGTTTAATTCAATTATTTAATAAAGGAGGTAATTTAATTCCACAAGGCCATCTATCCTCACTTATGCTACTAAAACTCACTCATAACCTTATTACAATATGGATTCGCTTTCAACATACTCAAGAGAAAGATTACCGCGCACCTAAAAAAAAACTGGTTAGAGGAAGAAGGTCGAGTTGAATTCATCTTTATGACCTCATTAGTTATTAACCCGGTTTTTATTGAAGCTTGAGGATTTATCGAAAATTATTAAATATTTTACTTAGGCTTCACTGGATGATTTTTACAAAAGAAAACAATTTACCTTCCAAATGGTTGAGAGACAGATTGCGTGGTTTCGAAACTGATTCCTCCTACTTATTAAATATTATTATCTTATATCAACTAACAATTTGTTTCACCTTAGGATCATTCTAAGAATTCACCATAAAAAGGATAATGTTCGCTAGTGTAGCTAGGGATATGAAGTTATAAAATTTTTACTTCACAAAGGATGGTTTCATTTTGATCACTCATGGAATTATTTGATTTCAAATAGATCACCTCTACATTTATTTGTTGAATATAAAATTATTATTTTTGTTTAGCTTCTTTAAGGGTTAACCGGCCCATTTTACTTTACTTATAATAAATTGTCACTCAGTCTTAGAAAGATTTAACTTAACAATTTATTCTCAAGATCAAAGTTTTACAATACTCATATCAATGTAAAGATTGAATACCATTTCTCACAAAGGTAAGTTACCAGTTTACCTACAGAAGGACAAGACAACATCATCACGAAATTTCAGAACAACCCAAGGCAAGAGGTCTTCTAAACTCCTTTGCAAGCACTATTACAAAATTTACCTCACATTGGACATTTTTACAAGGAGCTTCATAAATTGCACTGATGAAACCTTTACAACTCTTTCCTTTAATCTACTCGCATAATCCATCTGCACAAATACTAGCTAGAATCAGTTCGTGAGAACTGAGCATGTTAAGGCTACACATTGCAACAATAAGCTAACATTTAACAATATCAAGAAAGGAATGTTCTAATTCAAAAATGGATTAAAACACAACCCACAACTCCAAAATTATTCGCATGAGAAAGAAATCTAAACCATCCAACAAGGAGAAAGTCAAAATACTAGTAAGAACAAAATCACATAAATCAAGGCAAGACCTTATGGGTTAGGAACAAGAAAGTCAAGAGTGTTGATATTTCCTTCATGTAATCCTATGGATTACGTGATTGGAATCCAATACCCAATCCATCCATCTAAAGAGGTCCAAGAGAAGACAAGACATACTAATTATGATCGTAGGCGCGAAACAAAACGATGTTATCCAAATCTCCCAGGGGGAGGCTTCATAGTAATAAGGGTTCGACGCCCTTAAAAGAAAAACAACTATAGTTTCAGTTTTAACCAAGGATTTTTACCACTACCTTCTTATAGGATTTCTTAAACATAGGACTAGTTAACAAAACAAATCCACTCTTCCAAAAGCATACAAATGAGACACAAAAAGGGCCATTATTCTACCAACAAACCTTATCCTAATCGTCAACTTCTCTACATAATATAAGGGAAGGCTAAACCCAAAAGTCGTTAATAATTTTTATATATTTCGGACAATGTCAATAAGTATTTTAAAATAAAGATAAAAATTGATTTCCTTAACAAAGCCACAAAATGGGACTTTTAGTAACCAAGTTTGAAGAATAAGATATTCGAGTTCGAAAACAAAGGGATTCGATACACGGTGGGTAATACACCAGCGATGCCCCAGACTCAAAAGACCTTACCACGACTGCAAGCACAAAAATAAGAACCAACACACATATCCATCAGGAAGGTTACGTAGTGCAGTCAGACCTAGAAGTTCTATGAGCTCCTTGCCAATGGTATAGAAGATGGAAATTTTACCCGATCCATGTGGGCTTATCAAGGAAATGTCTAGCAAATATCAAACAGATGAATATAATAGCCACCTATTATATTATCACTGTAATCAGCTGTCATCTAACAGGAAACGAGTTCACGAGTCCAATACCATGGATTCACCTACACTTTTTGTTTCAGTCCGGCTATTAATAGTTTTCTCGCGACCCTTAATAAAAATTGTAGAGATTTCATTCAATTAAACTTACAATGTTTCCCCCTTACTTTAATCAAACAAGAGTTTGAACCAGGAAGTAGGTATAGTAAATCTCTCAACACGTAGAGGCCAAAATAGATGTCAAGGTTATTCATCCTCTAGAACTGGGTACAAAAGTCAACCATGTAAAGTTCTAAAGCAAAACCCTAATGCCATTTTCTAATTAAACAAAAAGTAAGGAATGCCCACAGGCTTAAACAAGTTTTAGAACACAATCTCACTATTAATGTACCTTTTAGCAAAACAGGAGAGCCATAAACAGGAAATACGTATTTATTCAACCAAATAGAGATATGAAGGCTTAACCTTCCATATAGTAAGCCTTCAATTATAAATACCATTACAGAATTCTTTTAAAAGAGAGTCATATAAGCAAATGAAACTCTATAATGTTTCCTTCCCTACGAACTAGACTGCATCACTCAATATTGCAGTAGCCCATTTAGACAAATATGAAGTAGAGTAAGCTATAAGAGAGGAAAAGAACATTCCAAGCAAAACCAGCGAAATTGGAACGAGATTTAAAGGAACAACCAACACAATCAGGCAGCGATATAAACAACCACGAAAACATTTTGTCTAGGCGCCATTCAAGAGGAAAGAATATTCATTTCAAGATACTGAAAGAAGGTAGAAAACTATTACAAGGAGTAGATTTAACATGCCTGATTAGAATTCTTCCAATCCAACAAGCACGTCGACCAGGGCTCGGGCAACAGCAACACAACCTGCGCAACTTCTCTTCCTCAGCCTGCTGAAGGTCCAAACTCTGTTAATGGCCATGCTCTTGACTTCATAAAATCAATTGTATAGTCCGCAATGTGCATCTCTGCCCATAGCTCGGTCGGGTCACATTGACACCCGATTATCATTCCCTCGTTGATCTTCTAGTGACACCCTATCTCCTCTTCCCAAAGATTGTTGTCATGCATCCGTGGGTTTCTCAGAAGTAGATCCAAAATCCTCTGAACACTGCTCCAAATTAGCCCTAGAACTTCTCTAGGCCCCATTTTTGGCAATTGAACTTGATCCTTCGTCATTCATCCAAACACCTCCACCATCTCCATATGCATCTGATTGTTTATGATTTGGACCTCCTAACCTTGGTGCTCTCATAGTAGGAGCAGCCTTAGTCTGAGACGAAGCAAAAGAAGATGGCTTTATTAACCAAAAAAAATCTCTTGGTACAGACTCCATATCCATAAAACAGTCCCTAGACTTAGCATCCTCAATTAAGGCTGACCAGTCACTAGATTGCTTCAATGCAGCTGCTTTTCCCTTAACCCAAATTGCTCTGCGAGCTCGTGCTAGTGCCACATTCATGCGGCGAATATCAGCTACAAAGCCAACCCCATGATTTGAAGCTCGGACACAAGACATAATGATTACATCATGCTCCTAGCTCTGAAAGGCATCTACCGTAATGATATATAAACCTTTTCCTTCATCATATTTGAGGACAACATCAAACTCTCGGTGCAAACATTTCAGCTGTAGCTTGTAAGGTGTGATAATTCCAACAGAAACCTTTATGCCTGCCAACTTGGTGACTCGTTGAAGAAGCTCATATAATTGCAAAGCAAATTGTGCTTCATGAATATTCTGATATGAAACAGATCCACACCTATGAGATTCTCTTCCATGAGTTACATCATAAAACAAGTAAGGTCTCAATAGAGAATCTTTGCAATAATTTTCATCAGGTCTCCTGGTAACACTCTCACTGTCACATAGTCGATTTTGATAAAATATCTTGAAGGAGAATCTTGAATTTGAGGATGCATTCGATACTGAACAGATAACAACATAGTTGGACATCCTGCTTGTTGGAAGCGCTCAAAAAGGCTTCAACTAAACTGCAACATGCCTGCCGCCTGGCTAAGCCCTGTTGCAGGCTGTTGCTGAGGCTCTCCGACCAGAACACACCTCGCAACACCTAATGAAAGTGGAGGTAACACGCCTGCGACACTAGCTTGTAGCTTCATCTAAAACTGCCATATCAAACCCAATAGGAAAGGGCAGGATAGCAAGGAAGGGGAAACACAGCCAAGCAAAAAATCCCTTCACCACACAACTCACGTGGCCAACAACAAAGCCAGAGCAGGTAAAAGATAAACACAGGGAAGATCAATGATAAAATCTGATTTGAAAGCTAAGCGGCCAGCGTGAGAGAAAAATAATTGCAGGCTGTAGCAGGTAAAAAGGAGTACAAAAAGTCCTGCGTAATCACCAACCATCCACGCAGCTAACAAGAAGAAAATCTGGGAAAGATTTGCTGGAACATCTAAAATTAAAGTATGCGGCCCACTACCAAAAAGAATTAAAAAAAACAGTCTCCCACTGTCTCACGCCAAACAAGAAATTAAAATTCATTAAGGAAGTGACAAGATATGCCTCCCATCCGCCAGTTAACCATGGCACAAGGATGATAAATTTTATTTTATTTTATTTTCTAACACAAAAAGGTTCCACAGCTAGGTATCTTTTAATAATTACATCTAAAAGTAACTTGTAAATATTTTAATATTCCAATAGAACTCTTTTTAACAAACGACATTAAGCATTCCATAGATCGAAGGCACGACAGACGAAAGAAGAAGAAAGGGTGCTAAAAAAAATAACTTCGCAAATAGGGTAAAAGTCACCTAACGATAGAAAAGGGAGCTCAATTCAGCATTCAATGACACGCAACAGGACAAGGACGCAACAGAGAAAGTCGATGCCGAACAGGGCATTACATGGAGGTTGATACGGTCAAGGACGTGGACAGTGATGATATTGATAATACGTGGATGTTGTTACGGTTGAGGACATGGACAGAGAGGATTATAAGATGTTGTCATACCATAGGAATTCTCATTGTAAAAAATGGATTTCAATGTAGTTACACATGGACGAGGAAGGGATAATGAGTATTCATTGGTTTCCCATCAGGCCTAGAATTTCAAATTATGTGTCCCTGTCAAATCAAAATTCTCTGACGGCTTAGTTTTTTCAGGTGGCTGTAAAGTCTAGTAATTTTTATAGATATATCTATAATCTATTCACATATATATAGATAGTTATTATATTTTTATACAAAGATTTTTAAAAACTTACAGTTTTCAAAATTTGCAGCCTGTCATTGTCTACGGTTTTAAAAAAAATTCCCCTGTAATTTAAGGTTAAAATCACAAAAATCAGACTACAGCTGTCAATTTCCAGCCTGTTTCCCATCGATTATGTATTTTCTATGTCCACTTCAATTCCTTGGAGTGCTGGAAAGTGTAACTTGACATCTCGATCATATTCCTCAGCATCCATGTCTTTCAAAACTCGTGTCATCAAACAAAAATCATTGCGGCATCACTCAAAATGCGAAGTCACATTTGGACCGGCAATGCCACACGGATATATAACATTAAAAAGCCTTTTAATGCAAGGCTCTTTTATGTGATGAAACAACTAAGTAAACATTCTATCAACTTAGAAATTTGTCAAATACTGCGCAAGGGGACCAGTGCATCACAGGATTCAGTCGGGAGTGTCATTTCTATAACCTACGCCAACGATGAATTCAAAATGCGTTGACGCGAGAAGGAAAAAGCCTCGGGAGAGCTTGAAAATCCTACGTCTCAAGAGTCCACAATGTGCCTGCATTCGTCATTACACTTGCAAAGAAGCTGGTACGATAAAGAAGAAGCAACAGTAGCGAAGAAGAAAATGACACTGAAGGTGATTGTGAACACTCTTGCAATGGCCTGGCTACGATCTTCGGAGGCAACGAGCAACCCAAGAATATGAATGTAGCAGAGAATAGCGAAAGGAGGGAAGGAATCAAGAGGTGAATACGAATTCTCCAAAGCCTTGTTCCGGGAGGAAATGCCATGGAGTCTATTTCTGCACTCCACCAAATTTATCTTTATATCAAGTTTCTAACAGAGAAAGTTTAGGATCACAAATAAGTTTTAGGATCAAGGTGGGATTTTGTATTTCTACAATTACCAGCTAGGAATTTTCGACAACCATGATTATGTTGTCAACGATGACAATCATGATAATAGGGATCACGATGATGACAATGATAATGATGATGACGATGATGATAATAAACAATATGATGATGATGATGACAGAGATGACAATGATCATAACAATGACCATGAAAACCATGAAAATGATGATGACGTTCATGATGATAATGAAGACGATGATCACCATGAAAATGACAAGACCATAATGATAACAATAACATTGATGATGATAATATTAGTATTATTGTTGATAAAATTCTAATAATAATATTAATATTAATAATATTTTTTAATATTACTAACAATAATATTAATAAAATTAATTTTCAATTTATTATAAATTCTAATGATAATATTAATATTAGTAATAAGTTTAATATTATTCACAGTGATGGCGACGATGATGATGATCATGGTGGTGGTGGTGGTTATGGTGCTAATAATGATGATGATGATGGTGACAATGATGGTGATGAAGATGATCAACAATGATGACGATAAAGATGACAATGAGAAAGACGTAGATGAAAATTATTATGATGAGGAAAATGAAAACAACGAGAATAACAATGATGATGATGATGATGATGATGATGATGACAATCACATGATTTTAAAATTGTTAATTATGATGATGATGACCACCACATCCATAGCCATGACAACGACAACGATGATGTTGATGATGGCGACAAATGTGCTAAGAACAACAATGAATTTTTTTCATTGACATTTTAAACGTCTTTAAACATGACCCATACCAAACTTTAAAATATCTAATTTCATATATAACATATGTATTCACTTGTAAGTTGAATGAGGCGGTTAAATGCTATTAAAAGGCTTAACAAACCTTATCTCCGCCGCATGCGCATGCAGGATTAACACCACTTTTTTGGCTCTAAAAACAACCCCGAGCCAATAGAACCATCTCGACATAAAAAATGGCAACCCATGTGGCAGGCACAGTAGCAAAAATATTAATTTTAAAATTAATAATAAACTTTAAGATAATAAGAATATTAATTTTAATTTTTTATTACTTTTAATTTCAAAGTTTTAAGCTAAATTTTTAGTTTTTATGACTTTTAAAATAAAATAAAATCAATAGGTATGAATTAAGTTTATTAATTTTTTTTTAGTAATTTTTCATTTTTTACTTTTAATTTTTTATTATTAATTTAATTTTTTAATATTTTAGTAATTTTTTATTTTCTTATTTATTTTAGTGAAATTCAAATTTTTATCAATTTTAAAATTGTATTAATTTTTACTTTTTGTACTAATTTTTAATTTTTAATAATTGATAATTTTTTTAATTAATTTTAAAGTTTTAATTTTTATCAATTTCAATTAATTTTTAATTTTAATTTTTAAAATTTTACCAATATTTTACTTTTAATTTTAATTTTAATTTTTAATTATTTTTAATATTAATTTTTGAATTTATATATTACGTTTTTTTACAATCAAATTCATATATTACATTTAATTTAAATTTTTAAATTGTAATTTTTAATATAATATTTTTTTATTATTTCAAGATTTATTATTAATTTGTGATTTTCATTTTTATTAACTTTCTAGTTTTTAATTTTTATAAATTTGTAATTTTTAATTTTTTAATAATTTAATTTTTAATTTATATTAATTTTTCTTATTTAAAATTTTTATTATCCAAATTTTTAATTATTTTTTAACTTTCATTAATTTGAAAATGATTTTTAATATTTAATAAATTTTCAAGTTGTGTTAATTTTTACTTATTATTAATGTTTTAATTTTTTATTTTATTTTATTTTCTATGTTTAATTAATTTTAATTTTTAATTGTAATTGAGCCATACCAGTTAATTGAGCCACTTTTGCAAAAAGATAAATTAGTTTTTATGTGAACCATTTTTGCAAGTATACAAAATTATTACAATTTTAATTTTTTCCTGCTCGACTTTATATTAATACAAATTTTAAGAGAATCGTACCCTATTAAGAAACAACTAATTATATGCACCACTTTAGTGAACACTTAAAAATGTTATAATTTTAATACCATAAACTGCAATTTATTGTAAATCAATCTAAATAAGATTTGTAACAAAATTGTGATTAATTTCACCAGTTCAACCAAAAAACGAAGGCTGCGGGAGAATGAAAAGCAGAAAACCATGGATTGCATTCTCTATTCCAGCAGTCTACTAACAAACACTTGAAAAGACATGTCCAAATTGTTAAAAACAGTGTCATCAAAATAGTTTCTATTCATTTACTACATATCGCAGACAAATGTCAAGGCTTAGGGCACAGAAGTAAGAAACACATTGGAAATAGAAAATCACACCCCGGCCACACCTGTGTTTGGCCCTGCAGATAATCGAAAAGAGAAATTTTCCCAAACATTGAATTTACATTAAAGCGCCAACAAGATTCATATTGAGGCATCAAATTGTAATTATTCTCAAATTCAGGTCACAATGAGATGTAAGAGGGCTATAATCTGGCAAGGGCTGCAATTGTATACCCAACGACTTATACATCTCCACAACCACCTTATCATTGAAGGCTTCAACACGCATCTTTGCAGGGGCAGGACGACCTCTGGATGATTGTACCACATTTAACATCATATTCACAAGCTTGGTTTTTTGCCCACCCAGCTTCACTACTCTCAACCGCTTTCTTTCTCCCTTAAACTCACCAAGCTTTTCATATTTTCTCCTCTGCAAAAATATACTTACACCCTTCAAATATGAAACAACCCCCATCCTTCTTGATAAGATAGTTTATCTTGGGCTAATTTTTTCAATCCATCCTGCTATTTGTAGCTCTGCAAAGGCTCCTATGTTCCTCTGAAAACGCGTCATGTATATATAAATATATACATTTTTTCTATACGGAATTTAGGTCAGGTCAACCTCTATTGAATGAAACGATTAGAGAGAGAATCGTGGTCTTAGCTAGACAAAGACTAAAGACAACATGGTACAGCCACGTGGAAGGCATTTACTTACTTTAATAGAAATTTTTTTTGGAAACTTATAGCCAAGGAGTTATGCAGCTGGTCAAATAACAAACAAACTGAGGTTTCATGTTTTGTAGTGATGTTGATTGAATTTGGAATATATGTTGTCGGACGGCCATCTAAACTTTGAAATAGTCTTTGTATTCTATGGCGTTACCTTCTCTATCTCCTTTGACAATTAAAATAATGAGGGGGGTAACAAATTCGTCACATTATTCATATACATGTGGTGGTCCCTTCCGCAAGCTAAGCTAAAGTTTATAGAGGTCGGGAGACTATACTTAAGAATGTAAAATGTAATGATTCTTCGTAATCAAAATAAAAATTAAAATGTTATTATCATTCATTAATGTGTGTTATCAACAAAGATGAGTTAGGACCTCAAAGTATGATCATATATGCTTGTAATGATGTTGAAGTTGTTGGTGAAGATGAAGGATCACCAAGATTTTTTGTACTAGTATGAGTTAAGCCAATCATGTTGAGATCCTCCTACATTAATCACCTCTTAAAAGAAATGGTTTTTATTACATATAATTGTAAACGATATGGATTCTTATCGAAGACTCACACTATAAACATTTTTTTAATGTGCAAAAGTCTTTGACTAGATTTAAAGATATGATACAAATAGATCTCTTCTGCCCTGTTTTGTTGACCTAACATCAATAATTCAACTTGACTACATATGGAGTTCAATAATTGAACTATAGATTTATATTTGTTGGATTGATTTTTCACAACATCAAAAATATGCAATGAAGGTGGATATGTAATAATGTAATAATTATACTATGCTACTTCCCACAATGACTACTCTACTGCGCTCCTACAACCCTAACCCTACTTCGGCTTCAGACCTCAAGCAGCACAAGCTCCAGACGTGGCTCTCGAATGGGTAGCTACTCTTCTGCCAGTGGTAGTGCAGGTTCCAAGATATGGCTCCAGGGTGGGCAACGAATCTTCTTGAGGAAGTAGTAGAGTGCTCCTCACCCCTGCAACTTTGCAAAGTTCTGATCGTGGCTTGGCTATGCGATGCCCCAAAAACCCTATTTGAACCTCTATTGCCGGAAACTCTCTAATTGTTGGCTCTGGTGGTTCTGTCTTTTTCAAGAATGCTTTCGGGCTTGGATTGCCCATGGTCATAGGCCACCAAAGTAGGCTCTCTATTGGCTCGCAGTGGTAGGGGAGATTATTTTTCTAGCGGCGGTGGTGTTGGAGACGTTTCTGCTATCGCGGTTGTTAGTTTTGGCTGCAATCTTTGCATAGGAAGGATCACGGGGGAGAATGAACTATTGGGAGTCGGTGGATCTGCCCTTGCCTCCCCCAATATAAAATCTAGTCATAATGCTGTCGAGATTGAATTACTATAGTGCCCACTCTTCTTCAATACCTATTATATTTTGATTTCGATTACTGTTGACTATAAACATGGATATTATCATATCATTTTGGTTTAGCATGATGTTAGATGATAGAGATATTCTAAATATTAATGGATTGTGATTCACATTATGATTTGTGTGGATTCTTAGAGATATTTAATATTGATGATGATGATGTGTGGCTAGCATATATATATTTACGGACATTCAGAGTTCTCATCATGTTGACTACGATTTAGCGTTGAACTAATCTCGTGATATTATTGATATTGATGAAATGGTTGAATTGAGATGTTGTTGAAATTTTAAAGAAATGATAACATTTTTTAGTTGAAATGATGATTTATTTATATGAAGATGTTTATTGATTCGTGTACGTATAATTTATCTTTGATGTATTTGATGCGGCTACGAGGTCGAAGGAGGTATTGTGTGATTTTGCAAGTAATTATATCACAACAATCAAAAGAAGGTTAGGAGACCAACCACAACGGAATACTGGATGGATACAATGACGGTCACCATGGCAACTTGTGTAATGTGTTACATTTTTTTATTAGTTTGTTAGGGGCTTCGCATCGGGGGATGACCTCCAAATGTGACCATGGGCTATATGTGTAATTCTTTCCCTTTATCTTTTATTTATTTTGGAGTATGTGATTTATTTTGTGATGTAATTCGTTTAATCATTGTTGATTAATGTGCTTCAATTATGTGAATTAATCATGTTTATTAAGTTAATTGGGGTCGTGACAAAAGGGGCCATTAATTAGAGTAGTTGGTCATTTGAATCTTGTAATTTAAGTTGAGTGTATGTGACTTTGAGTGTTGTACACCCTACCTTACTTGGGAAATTTGGATTTGGGTTTAAGGGCCATTTTTGGAGGCTTGTGGGACAAGTTACGTTTGTCCCACACCTCTTTATATCATATACAAACCATACCTATGGGTTGGGGTGTTAAAAATAGACCACATTATGTGTTTTGTAACGTAAAAGGTGATATTTATTGCACTTTTATTACATGGGTTTTCAATTTTGTCCTTAAGGGGGTGTGGGTTGTGTTGAGTGTATAAGAGGCTTGTCATTTCTCTCAAGCACCAATTTATTGTGCCTTGGGGTTGAGGTTTGACTTGTTAGCTGGAGTTGAAGATAAGTGATGTGGCATCCTACATGGAGCCACCTCACCCTCCTCTCCTCATTTTCTATATATGCAAGTTTATTTGTTTGTTTGGGGGTTACTTCATTTTATTGTGCACTTGTATTTTTGGAGTTAGAGAGTTTTTGGAGTAATTGTTGAAGTTTTGGAGCTTGTTGGAGTTGGATTGAGGTTAAAGAAGCTTGGAGTGTGATTCTTTGATCAATTTATTGTCATCCAAAATTCAACCCCAAGGTAATTTTGATAACTTGCACAATTTCTTCAGACTTGCGCAAGCATAAATGGTTTGACGCCAAAAATCAAGTTTCGAGGGATCCCTTGGATTTTCTCCAACTTCTCTATCCAAAGAAAAATCCAAGGAGATAGCAAAAATTTGCAAAAATTTGAAAGAATGAAGTTAAGCGCCTATTTTAGTGCAAATCGGGTATGAGGGTTGCAGATAGAACCAATTCAGATTGTAGCAGGGTTCTTCTGTACCATGTTCAGGCCTAAAATGCTAATGAGGTAGTGGAATGCGGAAAAACGTAGAATTTTTTTTTCCACGTGGTATGCAGGATAGCTAAGAAAAAAGTACGCGTGGGACCCGTAAAGCCGAAATCGCTGCACGCTCAAACCGTTGTGGATATGGCGGGAGTCAACGACCCATTTGGCCTAGTCAACGACGGAGACATGGGGAAAGAAAATACCAAATCAGGTGTCCTGGATAAAAGAGGCCAGCATGGTCAAAGTGCTACAAGGACATGAGTTCCCTGATAACCCGCAATGCCCGCAATCCAAAGGGAAAGTCAATGCTTGACCCCTGAACTTTAAATGGTCATAACTTTTGACCCAAAGCTCCGATTTTAACTAAATTTGACTTTTAAGAAAGGGCAAAACGTCCTCTATGCAAAAGAAATAAAACATCTCTAGCTCTAAAAAATTTAAATGCTCAATCCTGTCAAATTCAAGAAATCTCTGGAAAACCCAAAATAGCTACTCACACTCAAAATACCATAAATTTTGCAATTCTCAACGGATTTTCACAAAATTAGTCTCATTGGGATCGTGATCCCAATACCAATGCACAAAAATAAAGAAATGTAGAAATTTATGAAATTTTGATTCTGTTTTTTCTAAAAACATGGCCAATTTCAGAACATTGATTCTATTGGTGGTTGTGAGAACATTTAATGAAGCATGGGTATACATTTTTCACTACTACAAGTTTTGGGACAATGTGGAGAGAATTGTGCAAGAAACATACCATAATTTCACTTTATTGATTACCTCTTGCAAGTTGTGGGAAGTAAAGTATCGAGATTTTCATTTTGTTGAGTTGTGGAGCTCAATTACTTTAATTTAGCATGTAATAGAATTTTTTTGGAAAACACAACAACTGTCATCGATCAAGGGGGAACCGGAATCAGTCAGGAAGGACTGGCATCGGTCAGGGAAGGAAGAAACTAGCATCGGCTAGGGATAACCAACATCAGTTACCTGTGCAAGGATGTTTTAATTAACTCTCGGGAATTAGATCTATTTCTAGCATTAAAATATATATATTGATTGTAATTGCATGGCTAAGTTCCATAAGTCTATAAAAGACTATATAAGCATAAAATATAGGGTTTAGAAGTAAGAATTAAGTTAGAATTCAAAAGAACTTGGAAAATTTGGTGAGAGAGAATTCTTGATGATGAAGCAAAAGCTTGAGAGAAAGAAATTACTAAACATCTGAGAGGTGTCGAAGATTGCAAATATTTATTGTATATCTTGTCAAATCTTTTGATAATAGATTGGTTTGTTTCTTGGTGGACGTAGCCCACACTGGGTGAACCATGTTAAATCTGGTGTTGATTTATGTCTCTTGGTTTGTATATTTCTTTGAGTAGAATATCCATTTTTATTTGTATGTATGCTTAGGATGTGATATATTATATGTACAATGGTGTGCTAACCCCAAAAACTAGTATCAGAGCTTTGTTTGAGGATTTTTTGTGTTGACAGGATTTATACTCAAAGAGGGTTTTCTAATTGAGTGGGAGCTACAACAATGACAGAAGAAAATAAGTACAAGGTAGGGAAATTTGACAGCTGAAAATTATCAATTATGGAAGATGTAGATTAAGGATTATTTGTATCAAAGAGATTTCTATTTACTGTTGGATGAGATGTCTAGACCTATGAAGATGACTGATGGAGAATGGAAGATTCTTGATAGAAAGGCTTTGACATCTATAAGATTGAGCCTGGAAGCATCTGTGGCTTCTAATATTACAGAAGGGGCTTCTACGGTAGATTTAATGAAATCTCTTACTAATTTATATGGAAAACCTAGTGCTTCAAATAAATTTTATTTGATGAAGAAACTATTTAGTTCTAAGATGCATGAAGGTGGATCTGCATCTAGTCATTTGAATGATTTCTGATCTATTGTAAATCAGTTAAAATCGGTTCCAATACCATTTGATGATGAAGTAAGAGCACTTTTACTCTTATGTTCTTTTCCTGATAGTTGGGATAACTTGGTAGTGGCTGTTAGTAATACAACATTTGATAATACTATTTTGAAGTTTGATGATGTGTTTAGTATAATCTTGAATGAATAAATTCACAGGAAGAGTACAGAGGAATCATCATCTGGAAATTCTTTGAATGTAGAAAGAAGGGGTTGGCAGAAGGAGAGATCCAAGAGCAAGAGTAATGGGAAATTAAATTCAAGGGATAGAAGATCTAAATCCAAAAGTAAGGGAATTACTTGTTGTAAATGTGGAAAGAAAGGACATGCAAAGAAAGATTGTTGGTCAATGGATAAAGAGAACCAACAACTAGACAAAGGTAAAGAAGCAAATCTTGCTACATCAGAGGTAATGCAAGATGCTCTTATTATTTATTTAGATAATAGAATTGAATCATGGGTTTTAAATTCAAGAGCTTCTTTCCATGCAACCCCTAATAAGGGTTATTTCAGGAATTATGTGTAGGGTAATTTTGGGTATGTTTATTTGGGTGATGATGAACCTTGCAGTATTAATGGTAAAGGGGAAGTTCATATAAAAATGTAGAAAAGAAATACATGGGTATTGAAAGATGTGAGGCATGTGCCAAGCCTCGGGAGGAATCTTATTTTTGCAGGGCAACTAGGTGAATCTAGTTACATGGTTATTTTTACAAGAGACTCTCGAAAAGTCACCAAGGGTGATTTTGTTGTGGCAAGAGGTAAGAAGGTAGGAACATTATATTTATCTACATGTATTATTGATTATTTTTCAGCATTATCTACTTTAGATTCATATGCATGCATGTGGCATAATCGTTTGGGTCATATGAGTCAAAAATGAATGCAAATATTAAAGGGTAAGGGTAAGTTATCAGATTTGAGAGATTTAAATCTTGATTTCTGTGAGCATTGTATCTTTGGAAAGCAAAATAGAGTGAGATTTATCAAAGTTAGGGCAACTAAGGAGTAGAAATTGGAGCTTGTATACTCAGATGTGTGGGCACCAGCTCTAGTAGCTTCTCATGGAGGATCCCAGTATTATGTTACTTTCATTAATGATGCTACAAGAAAGGTATGGGTTTATTGTATTAAACTTAAATCTAATTTTTTTGAGACTTTTAAAAGATGGAAAGCCCTTGTTGAGAATGAATCAAATTATAAGTTAAAGTGCCTTATTTACGAAAATGGTGGTGAATATTATAGCAAGGCTTTAAATGATTATTGTTCAGTGAATGAAATACGTAGAGAAAGAATGGTTTCAAGATAACCACAGTAGAATGATGTTGCAGAAAGAATGAACAAGACAATCATGGAATGTGCTAGAAGTATAGGATACATTATGGATTGCCTTTATAGTTTTGGGTAGAAGCAGTTGATACAACAGTTTATTTGATTAACCGTGGTCCTTCAAGTTCACTAGATGGAGGAATACCAAAGGAAGCTTGGACCAAAGAAAGAGGTAGATATTTCTTTTCTTAAAGTTTTTGGTTCAGAAGCTTTTGTGCATGTTGATAATGAAAATAGAAAAAATTTGGATGCAAAATACAAGTGATGCACTTTTATTGGTTATGGATATGGTGATTTTGGTTTTTGTTTTTGAGATTTAAAGAATTCTAAAATTATTAGGAGTCGTGATGTTGAATTGAATGAAAAGAGAATGTACAAGGATAAAATTTTGGTACCCAAGGATGAACCAGTTGAGAAGTTTGTGAATGAAAATGAACACTTGGATTTAAAAGAATTACCTATAGGGTTACATAGTAACCGGTGTCAGTTTACCCTTGACCTCCCTTGGTCAGACGAACCGGTATCGGCTACAGAAGATCGAAAATGACATTGGTTAGCAGAACTAACATTAGTTATAGGTGATTGGCATCGGTTAGTATCAGGTATGGATAGGAATGTCCAGGAGGTCCAAATTGAGCCTCTGGTACCCCAAACTCCTGTGAGAAGGTCAAAAAGGGTAAGTTAACCTCTAGAAATATTTACACCTTCTCTATGTTATTTATTATTGACTGATAATGGTGAACCAAATAGCTTTGAAGAAGCAATGCAGGATAAGACCCACGTTCAGTGGGAGCATGGCATGGATGAGGAGATGGACTCCTTGGAACATAACCAAACTTTAGATTTGGTTAAGTTTCCAGCAGGTAAGAGAACATTGTAGAAAAGTGGCTTTACATGATCAAGGAAGAAGATGGTGGATACAAAAGATACAAGGCAAGGCTTGTATTAAAGGGATTTACATAGAAAGCAAGTGTTGACTTTGGTGAAAATTTTTCTCCTGTTGTTAGGATGACTTCTATTTGCACTATATTGAACTTAGTTACAGTAGAAGAATTGCATTTAGACAAACTACATGTGAAGATGACTTTCCTTCATGGTGATTTTGATGAATATATTTATATGCAGTAGTCACTTAGGTATGAAGTCAAAGGTAATGAGAAATTAGTGTGCAAGTTGAAAAAGAGCCTATATGGGCTCAAGCCAGCTCCAAGGAAATGGTACATGAGGTTTGATAGTTTTATCCATGAGCATGGTTACTTGAGATGTGAATCTTACCATTGTGATTATTTCAAGAAGCTTGAAATTGGAGCTATATTATTTTTTTACTATATGTGGATGATATGCTTATTGCAGGATATAGTATGCAGGACATTGGTGAGCTTAAGGAAAAGCTAGCTCACAAATCTACTATGAAGGATTTAGGAGCTGTAAAAAGAATCCTTAGCATGCAAATACACAGAGATAGGAAAAACAAGAAATTGTATTTGTCTAAGGAGACTTATATCAATAAGGTGTTAGAAAGGTTCAACATGCAAAATGTTAAACCTGTTCGCACACCTATGCCTGGACACTTCAAATTGAGAAAATATCATTGTCCATCATCACACAAGGAGGTAAAATACATGACACGAGTACCATATGCTTCAACAGTTAGGAGTATCTTGTAGGCTATGGTTTTTACCAGACCAATCATTGCACAGGCAGTGGGAGTTATGAGTAGATATATGGCCAATCTAGGTAAAGAGCATTGGAAAGCAGTCCAATGGATACTCAGGTATTTTAAAGGAACATCTAGCATACAATTATGCTATGTTGGTTTGGATATTTCATTATGTGGCTATGTTGATTCAGATACAGCTGGAGATCTAGATGGTAGAAGGAGCACTACTGGATATATTTTCACAGTACGTGGAATGGAAGTTAGTTGGATTTCAAGATTGTAGAATTTTTTCATTTTGTCTACTACAGAGGCTGAGTATGTTGCTACTACAAAGGCTAGCAAGGAGATGATATGGATGACTAGGTTCATGGAACAGTTGGGAAAGGAGAAAATTAATTGTAAATTGTTAAGTGACAGTCAGAGTGTAATTTATTTGGCAAAGAAATCAGCATTTCATTCAAGAATGAAACACATTCAATTGAGTTATCACTTCATACGACAGTTATTGGAGGATGGATAGTTGAATCTGGAAATGATTCATACAAACAAGAACCCTGCGGATATGCTAACAAAGCAATTAGTGAAGGAGAAGTTGGAGCTACACTCCACTTTTGTTTTTCTTTGAGTTTGAGACTTGAAGAGGAAGAAACAAAGGTAAGGAAGAATCCAAGAATGGTGTTGTACAGGTATGGTGTAGTAATTAATCTCTGAGTGGGAGATTGTTGAGTTGTGGAGATCAATTACTTCAGTTTAGCATGTAATGGAAACTTGCTGGAAAACACAGCAACCTTCATCGGTCAAGGGGGAATTGGCATCGGTCAGGAAGGACTGACATTAGTCAGGCAAGGAAGGAACCGGCATCAGCTAGGGATAACCGAGATCGGTTACCTGTGATAGGATATTTTAATTAACTCTGCGGAATTATATCTTTTTTTATATTATATATATATATATATATATTGATTGTAATTTCATGACTAAGTGCCCTAAGTTTCTAAATGACTATATAAGCATAAAAGCTAGGGTTTAGAAGTAAGAATTAAGTGAGAATTCAAAAGAACTTGGAAAATTTGGTGAGAGATAATTCTTGGTGATGAAGGAAAATATTGAGAGAAAGAAAGTACTGAACATCTGAGAGGTGTGGAAGATTGCAAATCTTCATTGTATATCTTGTCAAAGATTTAGATAATAGATTGGCTTGTTTCTTGGTGGACATAGCCCACACTGGGTGAACCTTGTTAAATATGGTGTTTATTTATGTCTCTTGTTTTGTATATTTCTTCTGGTAGAATATCTACTTTTATTTGGATGTATGCTTAGATATGATATATTATCTGTACAACGAGTGTGCTAACCCCAACACATTTCTCCCTCTCTCTCCTCTCATAATTCTATAAATTAGTGTTGGGCTCATTGTAAATTATAGTTTTTTTGTAGTAAAACTCTATCAAGTTGGTTTTATGAATCTAATGTGTCTTGGCCCTTGTAGTTGACTCCTTGCATGGTGAACTAGGCCATTATTTTGTGACAAATTGAATTGTTGATATCATGAAGCAATAGATGCAAGTTTGTGGATGTATCTTCCCTTGTGTTTTTTTGCATTGTTCTTGTCCTTTCAACCTCATTGCAAAAATATTGTGTATATTTTATGCTCTTTCACAGATTCATTACCACTATATGTGTATGAAATACTGTTGTGAATATAGTTGCTAGACTATGGAGAACTGTTATCACCCTCTCTAGTATGTACTTTACTTCCATCTTTCACACAATAGAAATCTATTCTCTTTCCCTATTTTTCTAGTGTATCACCGCTTTAGGGTAAGATTTGTTTCCATGCACTCTCTCTCCATGGTCCCTTGGAAATTTAGACTAGGCTAAGATAGTTTTACGTGCATTAGAGTGGATTATGGCATGTAGTTTAGGACCAAGAACCAACCTTCTCTAGAGGTCTATCTCAAGTAGAAAATAAAACAAATTGGAGATAACACCCAAGTTACCCAGTAACACTGTGAGCTCAAGCACAGACACTTGTACAAATCTAAGGGTGATGTGATTCGGCAATAACCCTTATTAGTATGGAAAGGTAGGAACTACACCCTTGTTTTACTTGTTTGTTTTATATGTGTGTATTGCATGTTAGTGAATGGTTTGTGTGCTTCTTTGGATCTTGGGTAGAACATGCCTAAGTATGATTTAAGAGAAGGCTATGGGAATTTTCTATTGTAGGGAGGCATAACAGTTTTGTTTCATGTTTTGGGAGGTAGTAGGGTTGGGTCTCCCACCTTGGATAAGAAAATGCATTCTTTTCTTACTTGGTTCTTTTGAGGGAGAGATAAGATATTGTAGGGAGGCATAAGAGAATGTGGGAGGCATAAGAGGATTTTGAGGGAGGCATAAGATTTGTGTAGGGGTTTTGATGTGTATTTTGGAGGGTTTAAGGTGGGCACCTTATCCCATTGGGAGGAATAAGTGATCTCCCCATAGATCCTTGCTCCATTGGCTTTGAGTTTTCAATTCTTGTGTATTTTGAAAGTTGCATTCTTGTGATTGTTATCTTGTTTTTGAATGTGTGTTAAATGGTTGTGAAATTTTTTATTGTGATGTGGAAGCATTGTGTTAGTTTCCATGAGTTGTATCCATTCCTTATTGTATTTTGGTTGGGGCTCAGGAGCCAATGAAGAGGATAGCTTATTCTTTTCATTTGATTATTGGTTAGGTGGAGAGTGTTGCCTCCCCCCATTTTTTTATTGTGATTGAAGTAAATAAACAATGGAGATCTTGTTGAATATTTGGGACTTGAGTATTTGTAGAAGACAACAAGGAAATCATGCATTGTAGAAACTTTTCTTGTAATTCCCACTTAAGGTGGAAGGATATTATTATTGCATTTAAAAGAAAATTTGTATTGTATATTTTATTTGTTAAGTTGTAAAGTATTGTTGGAAAAAAATATCTTTATAGTGTAAGAAATGAGATATGCTCAAAGAAAAAGAAAGTTCATTATTATTTTTAGGAGTTGCATTATTGTAAGAATAAAATGGAAAAATTTGACATTATAAATCATTGAGAATGTATTCTTAGTAAATATTAAATGTACAATAGTTGATTGTGCTTTCCTTGAATAAATTATTTTAGTTGAAATGGAAGGATGCACTAAATTATAGTAAGTTTGTTGAAATATTACATTCTTATTACGGAAAGGAAAATAATGATACTAGAAATAGATTAAGTTTCATTCCTTCATTTGAGCTTGAAAGCAATTTTATTGGAAAAGTGTTCTTTTAGTTGTTTACTTGTTTACTTTTGAAATAGAAAATATTTGAATTTACTGATTTAAGACATGAGATGAATAAGTGTTGTTCATCTTGCAGCTAGTTACTCTAGGAATACAAATTCAAGCTAAGGATAAACTATAAATAACCCAAGATAAATTTCTTTTTGGAAAAAATTGTCAAATTGATGGTTCTATTTTTCGAAGAATAGGACCATTGCCCTATGCAGAGTGACAGTCTATGAACCACCAGTTTGATCAGAGCGGAGGTCTATGAAACACAACATAGGCAAGGTGACAGTTTGTAAATCATACTTGTCGGTGGAAAAAATAAAATCTCTGACTAGGAAAATTTTGACTTGGTTTAATTAAAATCCATTCCTATAAAATGAAGAAAGGAAACCACTAACAAACTATATGTGAAAAAAATCATTATTTAAGTATGTAAATCTTTGAAAGAGCATTTAAATGTATCAAATCTCTTAGATTAAATTGGAAAGAGGGTTTTACCTAAATAGAGAACTCAAAAATGGAGATAACTAAATAACTACTCCAGATTTAGGATAAAATCTCTACAATCAAGAAATAGAAGACATTACAAGAAACAATCAATAAACTAAATTAAACTAATCTTAATCCTAATGAATCCCTTCATCGATTCTTCCCTCCTTGCTTTCATGACATCCACTCCACCAACCTGCAAATTAAAGAAAAGAAAAGAGACCAAATGAGTAGGCTAGGGAAAAGAGAAAGATTTAATAAAATTCCATAAGGATGGTTAGGGTTAACTTAGAACTCTAGCATCTAGTGGCAACAATTGATTTGATCGATGGGTTAAGAATCAACCCTAAAATTGTTAGGTGAGAATATCTATTTTTGGGTTTTAAATAATTTAAGTGTATGTGCAAATGGGTTGGGAAGAGTTATTTAGAAGCTTCTTAGAGCTTCCTTCCTTCAGTAGTTAGGAAAGTTGGTCTAGTTGTCGGTTTTTCATTTTGTTACCCATATAGGAGAGTGGAAATTAAGTCTGGGTGTAGTTTACGACCCAATCCTGCGTATGTGTCCTTAGAACTGACCTTGAGGCAGAGTACCCTTATTGGCGACCATGAAGGGCTGCAGAGTGACTGTGATGTTGACATCTATAATTTATATTTGTAAACTTGTGTTATTTTATCAAGAACCAACATCTTATTTTAGGATTATACTGAGAAGCACTGAGGCTCATCTAGTTATTTATATTTTTTGCGAGAATTTTCAGACTTTACAATGCGACTATTTAGCCACTTGCCTTGATTGCCGATATTTCTTGGATTTTATTTTAATTGGTGACTCAGAGCTCATTATGTTGCTGGCTACTTAGCTAAACATTACGTCGTTCCTTCTTGCTTAATGATGAGTTGGTTCTATGCTTCTTGTATTGTGACATTTCATCATATGGGGGTACACCCTGGGTTTCTTGACTGTCTTCTTAGGTGCTTAAAGTTATGCCTTGGTTTTAGATGTACGAAACCTTGAGTGTATCTAGGATCTTAGAGTGACCTTTTCATTACTCAACCTTGTTGGGAAGAGATTTCATTGTATTGTGCATTCTAGTTGGCATCCTGTTAGCGGTGGTGGTGATTCTCTTACAATCCGGTAAGAGCTTGAACCTCATCGCAGTAGAGGTGTTTAATTTTGTGTTGATGAATTATGGTGGGATCGATTTGCTTTTGGATGGAAGTAGATGTTAGTGGAAAATTTTTTTTGTTTATTAAATGATGTGTTTACCCCCTTTCATTATTTATTAATTGTGGTAAATTAATGTGAGTAAACATGTTGTTAAAATTAATTAATTAAAATATGTCATAAGAAATTAATTAATAGAGTTGTTGGCCTTGAATTAAAGTGTTGTAATAAATGTGTGAGTGATGTGTAATAGATGTGTAAATTAATTTTGGAGTATGAAACACTCCACCTCATTTTGAAATTCAAATTTTTACTTGGAGGCTTATTTTGGAGGCTTGTGGGACAAGCTTAACTTGTCAAATACCTCATAAATTTACATGGCAACCTTACCTATGGTTGGAGGGTTTAAATCTAGCCTTCATTATCCATTTTTGTAAGTCAAGTTGTATGCTTTAATTGAACTTTCTTACATGTTATTAATGTCAGTTCCTTATGGGGTGTGGTCCTGATTTGAGTGTGTAAGTAAAACTGTCATTTATTCACCTAATTAATTATTGTGCCTTGGAGATTGAAGTTGACTTATGAGTTGGAGTTGATGATGTGTGATGTGGCATCCCACATGGATCCACCTCATCCTCTTCTCTTTCCTCTTCTATATATTCGAATTCCTTGGCTTATTTTGGGGGTTACTTCAACTTGCATTGCTTCATTTTGGGCGACTTATTTTGGTTTTGGGAGCTCTTACAATTTTTGGAGAAAATTGGAGATTTTTGAATGCTTGTGGATTATTGATCTTGGACCATTTTACATTGGAAAACTTGTTGTTTGGAACTTTGGAACAAAATCCATCATGGAGAGGTAGGAGCTTGGCTCTTTGAAATGTTCCTTCTCATTATGTATGCATATGTAACTGTTGTGAATGTTTTGATATTTCTTGTTGGTTGGTTGGGTAGATGGCCTAGGTATGGTGTATGAGAAGACTATGGGGATTATTTTAGGGAGGCATAAGTGTTTTGGGGAGGTATACATATGGAGGGAGTTGCGATTTGGGTTCCACCTTGTAAAAGAAATAGCTTGCATTTCTTTACTTGTTATGGGGTGCTATAAGAGGTTAGGGAGGCATAAGGAAATGTGAGGAATAAGGGGTACTTGGGGGAGGCATAATGGCAATGTCAAGGATTTGAAATGATATATATTTTAGTGGTTTACTCTTCAGGTGGTGATACCGATTTCCCCTTTGGGAGGCATAAGCAGCATCCCCCATAGTTTCTTACTCCTTTCGGCTTGCATGATGAAGCCTAAGTGTTTGTTTATTGTTTTCATGTGGTTACAAACTACAGTTAGGTTTTGGACTGTGTTTTAAATGTGAAATTTGTCATGTGTGTTTGTGGAATCCTATTGTTTCCATGAGTTGAATCACATCTTCCATTGATTTGTGGTTGGGGCTCAAGGACGAATGAAGAAGGATGGCTTCCCCTTATCATTGGATGTCTTAGTTGGGTGGAGAGAGTTTCCTTTCCCCTGCTCTTGTTGTGACCAAATTGAAATAAAGAAAATGATGAAAATTCATAATTGTTGTTCTGGAACTGAGATAAAAGACAAAGTTTGAACAGTCCTTACTGAGATTATTTACTTATTATAACCCCTTCCCACTTTGAAGTGGATGATCTTGTATATTATTTGTGATGGAAAGATGGTCTGTGTGGGCTATGAAAGTTGTAAATTGAATTGTGAAAGAAATATACTCTTTTCTCTATTTTTGAATAAATGTGGAAGAAGTTGTATTCAGTATATTGTAATTGAGAAAGACGATAAAGTTATGATAGTCCCTTGTGAAACTACCTTTGTAAACCATTTCCCCACTTGATGTGGATGACAATTTAATATACATTTTGTGTTGAAGAGTTACTATGTTTTGGAAATGAAATCCGCTTTGAATGTGAGGAAATATACTTTGTATTTTGTTTGTTAAAAAAACTGTAATGAGAAAATAGTTGTGATCTGTGCAAAGTTGTATTTGATCTATATTAAATAGAAGTGGTGACTTTGTTCAAATGATATTTCTTTCATTGGCAAATTTGATTGTTGAATGTAATTCGAAATCTGTTTGTTGGAAGTGATGAGAAAGTGAATACGTATGAAGAAATGTCATAACGCTCTGCATCTTTAGAAATGAAAGTTTTGAAAATCAGAATTGTACATTTTGCATTTGAACACATTGATTTGAATCAAATAAATGTATTTGACTAGAATTAGAACGTATCCTAATCCTTGGAAGAAGAAAATGGAAAATAGATCCTTTCGAATTAGATATGTGTTAGATATTTTCAAACTGACAAATAATTATCAAAAAATGTACAGAACGACCTTGTCATAGACTAGGAAATAAATTTGAAACATTAATAAAAAATAAGAAAGATCAAAATGATCCCACAAAAACTATAATACTTATAGAAATTTCAAATATAACCTTTCAAATCGGGCTCAAACAATTTCTCAAAGTTGTTTTTGCTATTAAATTGAGGGAATTCAAATTGATATTCAATCAAATCAATTTAACCCTTGAAGCATCTATTCTAAAATATTCCAATTAAAATCCTCCATGATTTTTTGGCTCACCGACTGGAAAAATAATTAATGACAAATTTGAATAAAACTCCATAAGTAAAAAATACTAGTTCACTTTCTAAGTGACAGAAATACGTTTTCTAAAAATTTACACTTTAAAATTTATCAAAAGCAAATTTCCTAATGTTCTTGTACAAAGAGGAGATCAAGGGTTTTGCAGAAAGTTCTCGTTTGCCAAAAACCGAGCTCCCAATCAAAAGTTATGGCATTCTCAAATTTTTACTTCATTTCGGGCTCAAAGTAATCTAACTCTCAATTTAATTATTAAAATATTCTTGGGTAGACCCGTGGGCTAAAACTTTCCTTTTATGATTTTGTCTTAAAGGCACAAATTCATGAAGTTTCCTGCCGCTCCGCCAACCCGCAAGACTTCTTTTTGTCTAAAAATGATCTAAGTCCAAAAAGTTAATTTGACAATTTTACCTCCGTGGCCCCACCACACCCGCAACCAATCATTGATCGACATGTGGCTTCATTGGTCATCGGCGGAGGTTCGGATCGATTTTAACCTTAAGCGCTTTCAAAAATAAATTTGGAAAATTTTGAAAGTTTGCCTCGCAGCCCCGCCATCTCACAGCCAATCAGGCACTGCCACGTGGCTTCTTGAGCATCGATGGAGGCACAGATCCTTTTAAAACCCTAGCTCTTTCAAAGAATTTTTTTTACAATTTTTCTTAATTCTTCCGTCGACCCGCCAACCCACAATCAATGGTTGTATGACGCATGGTACCTTATGGTATCAGCAGAGGTGCGGGTTGTTTTAAACCCTTAACGCTCTTTCTTGCAAAAATTCTAAATTTCCTAAGTTTCCATGCCGGTCCATTTTCCCCACTCAAATCAGGGCGTGACACATGGAACCCTTGGCATTATCGGAGGCGCTGATTGTTTTGATCCCTTAGCACTTTTTGGAAAAAAAAGAAATGATAAAAGCCTTAAAATTATCCGAGTGGCCTTAATTTTCTCCAGAATTTGGAAATGCCGAGATGTGTTCCCTTACAGACTTGCAAGAGCGTGGAGGCAAATTACGCCTTTTTTCCCAAAAGGGCAAAAGCGCTAAATGCATTCCTCGCTCCATCGGCCCCTGTTTGGGAAAATTTTTCTTCCCCGCTCCGCCGGTCCGCTTTTCTCCTCCGGCAGCGAATTTTATTTCCTAAGTCCACAGGCCCGAGTTGGGGAAATTTTTCCTCCACAGACCCGCAAGCCCGCTCTTGGGAAAATTTTCACCTCAAGTTCTACTGGTAAATAACTTGAGAAATATGATGAGTTAGGAGGACTTATTTATATCACCAGAAAGGTGATGAAATTCCCTACCTAATGGGAATGTTTTCAAGAAGTTTTAATTGTGTTAATCATAAGAGAAATCAAATTGAATCTTTAACCGAGTTCTGGGAGTGGGTAAGTAATAATTTACTCTGATGATTTTAAATATGTATTCTTTTCCCCACTATAATTAAACCTTTCTCTTGTCTTAGATCTTGTGGAATTAAATACCTTGGGTATTTAATTTTTTTGGTCCCTTAATCCTAAAAGTTTAATCAGGGAATATTTAGCTAAAATGTCAATGTAATCAGTGATTAAATTAATCCCTAAGGAGATTTGAGCTAGGTGTGGACTTATTACACTTTTTGCTTTATAATGTGGAATTAGTAATTTTAACATGGGAAAAGTTATCACTTGAATGTCATTGTTCTTGAGACTATGGTCATTGACACTTTAAAAAAAAAATTATTCCATAATTTTCTAACTAAACCAAGGTTGTTCATGGGTCTCAAGTGGGAGATTTTAGCAGGATTTACACTTGGTATCAGAGCCGTGGGTTCAAAACTTGGACCCTTGGGCACAATAGAAAACATAGTATGTTAGATTGGGTTGGAATGAATTCATAGTTTAACGCTGGAAAATGAAAATAAATCTATTCGAATTTGAGCTCTGTTATATAACTTTCATAATGACAATTATTAATCAGAAATTGAACAAAATGACTCTGCAACATCAAAAATACAAAATGAAACATTAAATTTTATTTTTAAGGTTAAAACGGCCCCAAACATACCAAAATACTTATGAAAATTTTATAGAACCTTTCAAATCAGGAAAAGGCAAAATTATAGATTTCTTGGTGTATAAAATTGATAAATTTCGAGTGCAAATCAATCAATTAAACTTAACCTTGCAATCTATCCTAAAATATTCAAATTAAAATCCTTCATGCCTGTTTGGCAAATGGGAAAAGAATTAACCACAAATTGATAAGTTAGAAATACCAGTTCACTTTCTAAGTGATAGAAAGACGTTTTATTGAAATTTATCCCTTTAAAATTTATTAAAATCAAATTCCTAAGATTTTTTTGTAAAGAGCACATCGAGAGCTTTCCATAAAGTCCTTGTTTTCCAAAAAATGAGTTCCCAATCAAAAGTTATGGCCTTTTGAAGTTTTTACTTCAATTCAGGGTCAAAATAATCTAACTGTCAAATTTTAAATGAATAAAATATTCTTGGGTGGACCCACAGGCTAAAACTTTCATTTTTTTGTTTTTTTCCCAAAAGGTGCAAATTCAGATGTTTCCTGCCACTCTGCTAATCTGCAAGACTTCATTTTGTCTAAAAAAGATCTAAGTCCAAAAAGTTAATTTAACAATTTTTCCTCCACGGCCCTGCTGCTCCACAGCCAATAATTGATCAACACATGGCTTCGTTGGGCGTCGGTGGAGGCTTAGATCGATTTTAACCTTAAGCACTTTCAAAAATAAATTTGGAAAAATTTGTAAGTTTTCCCTGCAGCCCCGTCGGCCTACAGCTAATCAGGTGTTGCCATGTGGCTTTACGAGGCGTCGGTGGAGGAGCGGATCTTTTTAACCATTAACGCTTTAGAAAAAATTTGGGAAAAACTTCCAAATTATCCCTGCTGGCCAGCCAAACCGCAACTAACAGTTGGCTAATATGTGGCATCTTCTCCCATCGGCGGAGGCACGGGTTCCTTTTGAACTTTCTGCCCTTCGTTTTGAATAGTCAAATTTTCCAAATGCTCCCCGCTGACCCGCAGCCAATAAGGAGCTACCATGTGGACTCCCTGGGTGTCGGCGGAGGTGCGGGTGTAAAATTCACTTTGTCCCAAAAGGGAAAAAGTGCCAAATGCCTTCCCCGCTATGTCGGCCCGCGTCTGGGAAAATTTTTCTTCCCCACTCCGCCGTTCCACTTTTCTCCTCCGAGCGAAATTTTCTCTCCGAAGTCTGTAGGCCCGAGTTGGGGAAAATTTTCCTCCTCAGGCCCGCAGGCCCGCTCTTGGGAAAATTTTCACCCCAAGTTTCGCCGGTCCATAACTTGAGAAATATGAGAAGTTAGGAGGACTTCTTTATATCACTAGAAAGGTGAGGAAATTCCCTATCTAATGGGAATGTTTTCAGGAAATTTTAATTGGATTAATCATGGGAAAAATCAAATTGAATATTTAACCTAGTTCTGGGAGTGGGTAAGTAACAATTTACTCTGATGATTTTAAATATGTATTCTTTCCCCCCACTATAATTAAACCTTGCTCTTGTCTTAGATATTGTGGAATTAAATACCTTGGGTATTTAATTGTTTTGGTCCCTTAACCCTAAAATTTTAATCAGAGAATATTTAGTTAAAATGTCAATGTAATCAGTGATTAAATTAATCCCTAAGGAGATTTGAGCTAGGTGTGGACTTATTTACCCTTGTTTATTTATAATGTGGAATTAGTAATTATTATAATGCGAAAAGATATCAGTTGAATTTAATTATGCTTGAGACTTTGGTTGTTAACACTTTAAAATATATATATTCCATAATTTTTTAACTAAACTTAGGTTGTTCATGGGTCTCATGTGGGAGATTTTAGTAGGCATTACACTTGGTATCAAATTCGTGGGTTCAAAGCTTGGTCCCTTGGCCACACTAGAAAACTTGAGACATGAATTGTAAACCTAGCACACTTTTGAATCTAAGAAAACAAACTTGTTTGAAAATTGAAAAAGAAATGCATATGAAGAAATATTACATTCTGTTCATTTGAACTACCAAAATTAAAATAATAATAAAATAATAAGTTGTTTAAATTTTTGTACTCACTCAGTGACATTTTTTCTGAACCCTAGGTAACTAAGAATGTCAAATTAAATTGATTTTTGTGAACTTCTAGTGTAGTGGAAACTTGTTTCTCCTTTAAAAATGTGTTGTTTTACAAGTCCTAAATCTTGATTTAATTGTATGATTCATTAAGCCCTTTGTTGAGACCCTTCCTTATTAGAGTTGTTTGAATGATAAATTGTATGGTGTTAATCTTGTGGTTGGACAATAGTGGTTGTGTCCTGGGGTCGGGAAGAGTTATTTAGAAGCTTGTTTAGAGCTTCCTTCCTTTAGTAGTTAGGAAAGTTGGTCTGGTTGTTAGTTTTTCATTTTGTTACCCATATGGGAGAGTGGACATTAATTCTGGGTGTAGTTTATGACCCAATCCTGTGTATGTGTCCTTGGAACTGACCTCGAGTCAAAGTACCCATATTGGTGACCATGAAGGGCTGCAGAGTGAATGTGATGTTAACATTTGTAATTTACATTTGTAAACTTGTGTCATTTTATCAAGAACCAACATCTTATTTCAGGATTATATTGAGAAGCTCCGAGGCTCTTCTAGTTATTTATATTTTTTGCGAGAATTTTCAGACTTTACAATGCGATTATTTAGCCACTTTTCTTGATTGCCGATATTTCTTGGATTTTATTTTGATTGGTGACTCAGAAGCTCATTATGTTGTTGGCTACTTAGCTAAACGTTACGTGGCTCCTTCTTGCATGATGATGAGCTGGTTCTATGCTTCTTGTATTGTGACATTTCATCATATGGGGGTACATCCTGGGTTTCTTGAATGTCTTCTTAGGTGCTTAAAGTTATGCCTTGGTTTTAGATGCACAAAACCTTGAGTGTGTCTAGGATCTTAGAGTGACATTTTTCATTACTCGACCTTGTTGGGAAGAGAGTTCGTTGTGTTGTGCATTCTAGTTGGTAGCCTGTTAGTGGTGGTGGTGATTCTCTTACAATCCGGTAAGAGCTTGAACCTCATCAGAGTAGAGGTGTTTAATTGTGTGTTGATGAATTATGGTGGGATCGGTTTGATTTTTGGCTGGCTGTGGATGTTAGTGGAAAAGTGTTTTTCTGGTAGTGGCTTCTCTTCGATGGCATGCTAAGTTTTATCAAGAGTTCCTCATTTCATTATATTAAGTAGTGACTTGAGGATTGTATGCATCTTGGTAATTATGATTAGTTTTAATACCATTTGATTATTGTGTGTAAATTAAGTGTGTTTGTTTTCCCTCTTGACCTATAAATAAGTCCACCCTTTCCTTAACTTTTTTTTAGTTACTATGAATAAGACTTTATGACCTATTAATTTTGGATTACGTGGAGACACTTATGGATGCTTTGAGTCTTTTGGACCATGACATTGGTGATGATAGTGTAATTAGACCTTGATAATTTAATCTCAGTGGTCTTTTATAATGTGATTCTTCTTGCGAAATTGTAACTCTTGGTCATAAATCCATGTTGAATAAGATAGTTGATTATCTGCTTACATTTGATGCTTTCTAGTGAGTATGTGGTGTTCTTATAGTTAAAATATTTCCTTGTCATTTTGATTGTACTTGGTTGGTGGTATCCTGTGGTAATATGGGTGTAGATTTGAAAAAATTCCTTTTCTTATCATGTGAGTAAAATGTTTTCACCAAAACAACAAATATTGTTAAACCCTAGTAGATCAGTAAAAGTAATTATGCTTCCTCAATGGGTCTTCCTTGTAACTTCTTTTGAGAACTTGTAGAAACCGACTAGTATTGTTTTATGATACATGTAATTAGTGGAAAAATATTGAAATATTGTTGTGATCCATGTTGGTTGATTGTTTCCTAGTTCTTACAAAATTAATAATGTGTTTTCTACGTTGAATGTCCCTTGTTTCCTTAGAATTAAAAATGTGATGTGTTGAATTACCTCTCTCTCCCATAAAATTAATAGTGTGATATGTTTACCGTTCCTTCTGATTATTTTTTTAATTGAAAAGTAGACTCACCCAAACATCATAAAACTATAATTGAGGAGATTTGGCCTTGAAGCTTAACAAATAAAATGGAACATAAAAAGATAAAATTGTCCATGCTTTAATGTTGATAGATTAATAGAAGCAAATAAAAACCATGTAGAAGAATAGAAAAGGAAAAAAAAATTCCATCTACCTCCCCTAGGAGTAGAATAAATATTTTTTTTATCTACCTATATAGAATGGCGAGATATCATGGCCACCTTAGTGGTGCTCCTTATAACGTAAACATGTGATATCATAATGAAAAGGAATATTTTAATTAAGAAAACTCGTAAAGGAATGTGCTAGGAAAAATGAAACTAGAAATTTTGACTTAATTAGTTGAGTTATAAAATAAGTAAGATTTATATGTATTAAGTGCAATGTATAGTTGAACCTTGTAGTTTTGTCGCCTACCTGAAATTGTGAAACACCTGGTGGATAGTAATGTGTTCTAGTTGGTTAGTACTTCTTGTTCATAGATGTATGTGCCTTTCTTGTGGGATTTTTGGGTCATCATACCCTTATTGTCCCGTAGCTCGATGAATGTGAGTTGTGGTCCTTTTGGATTGAGACTTATCTGTTGTTTGAGAAGTAACCTCCTTGCATGTTGTCTTGTCCTTGGAGACCTAAGTTATTGTAATTTTAAGGCAACATTTGTTAAGGATATAAAATAACTTTGGGAAGTCTTCTTTTCTTCATATTTTCTTTGGTCACCTTGTTGTTGTTGCCCCTTTTCCATTAGGATGGAAAGTGCAAGATGATGTTATTCAATTTTGATACGATGCACCCTTGGATTGTAATTGGACCCTGTTTTACTTGTTCTTCTCCCTAGTGACCTTGAGTGGTCCTTGGTGTTTCTTGTGCTATTTTTATGGTTATTCCAAGCTTGAAAAGGAAATAAGATAAATAAATCACATTGTGCTATAATGTATGATACTTATATTGATATGTTAGTTGCTAGGGGATATATATATATATGCTAAATGGTTGACTTCTTTATATTTGGTTGGTATGGTGTGTTTGATTCTTAAAACAAAAGTGTAATCACCGAATCACAGACTATAGGAAAACTTGTGGTCTTGACTCTCAAGGTGTGGGACTTTCTATTACCATGAAAAGTTAATTGTACCCTCTCTAATGCAGTTATAGAAGTGCTTTCCTATAATAGTTCTCCTTGATTTTAAATTCTTTTGCTAATTTAGGTGTCCTTATAATGGATTCACCTCATCCTGTGTGATCCTCAAATTGTGGGACCTTGTTTCAGTAGACTTGTTCCTCATGATAAATTTGGTCATAGCTTCACAAAGAAATTTTGACAGAGATTTGCTAGCCTTTTCTAGACAACAAACCTTGAAATCATGGCTTAAACATGTTAGTAGAAACCTTAACTTTTGTTATTGTAGTGCAGCATGATGACCATGTAATTCATGGGAAACTATGTGGTCATTCTCAGATAATATCATGGAATTCTCCTTTTTATTCTATGTACTTGGTGGTTACTCTGTGCGAAGACTATGGCCTTTGAACTCTTCATGTTATATTCATTATGTGTGGTATCTTAGGCATTTTTGATAGCTCGTTAAATATTACTCTCTAGAAGTTTTAAATGTTTGCTTTTCTTCGTTGCTGTCGACCGCTTCGGCTTTTTGCGTCCCTCGCGTTACATGTCCCAAATAAATCTCCTGTTCAGCCGAATTCTTGTTCTATTTGTGAAGACATCGAGATTCCATTCGTTGGCGGCTCTTTCGGCTTTCCGCGTCCCACAATTGGCCCATTGTCCCGACGAAAGTCCCCTGCTTTAGCCGGTTCGCATCCTCCGTGTACTTTTGGCCTGGATCCCAAACAGCGTGATAACACTTAGCGATTTTTTCCCTCTTTCGGCCGAAGCTTTTCAAGTCCCTCAATCCCGATAATGTCCCAACTGCTGTGAGGCCGCCTGGCGGCTTTTCGGCCGATTTCTGACGTTTGTCCCAACTTTGTTCCTATTTTCTCTCTTTCCAAGTGACTTTTCTAAATTGGGAGGAAGTCGAGTCTAAGGGGAGGGGGATGTAGTGCCCAACTTCCCTTGCATGACACTTTTGATATTGATCATGATACTGGTCTTGACTTATATTATGTTAATTGACCCTCTCAATTATTATAGTTTTGATTTAAAGTAATGGTGTTAGATGTCACCTCATCAGTGGATTATTGGGACCTTTGACTCTGATTCATATATGATGCATGATGATTGTTAGAGACATTTTATATAGATGTTGACATGCTGTTGGACATGGTTATTATATATATATGAACTATTATATATTATATGTGTGGTATCTTGGTTGATAGCGTATTTACTCTCTAGATAAATATTTGTATCCTTACATGAATAAAGTTTAGAATTCATGTCTTGCAATCTCCCTTCTTCTTGCTGAATTGCATTGGACCAAACTTAGTTTTTTAGGACATGTGATATTTGGATATATTGAGTAGACTAAGAGGAAGTCGAGAAAATTGAATTTAAAATTGATGATTATATAGTTTCTGATGAAATTGTAAGTGATATTGTTGATTGTCTGATGATGTTGTTGTGATTCGGTTATATATATATATATATATATATATATATATATATATACATATATATATATATATATATATATATATTTATTTTGATATTTGGATATAATTATATTGATAGTTTCATTGATATTGTTGATGTTTTGATTTTGAAATTATATTATATTATGGCCATGAGGCCGAACGGGTATTTGTATTGTGCAAGTTAAAAATATCACAACAAACATCAAGGGATTGGAGACCAACCACATTGGAATTCTAGATGAATTCAACAAGGTCACCATGGCAACTTGTATTATTCGTGTGTGTATGTGTGTTTGATTTTTAGGGATTCCCATGGGTGGATCACCTTTAAATATGACCAAGGGTTATGCGTATTTATTTTTTTGGTTCCTTTTATTGATTTTTGTATGTGTTTATTAAGTGATGTGTTTGCCCCCTTTCATTATTTATTAATTGTGGTAAATTAATGTGAGTAAACTTGTTGTTAAAATTAATTAATTAAAATATGTCATAAGAAAGTAATTAATAGAGTTGTTGGCCTTGAATTAAAGTGTTGTAAGAAATGTGTAAGTGACGTGTAAATTAATTTTGGAGTATGAAACACTCCACCACCTTTTGAAATTCAAATTTTTCCTTAGAGGCTTGTGGGACAAGTTAAACTTGTCCCATACCTCTTAAATTTGCATGCCAACCTTACTTATGGTTGAAGGGTTTAAATCTAGCCTTCATTATGCATTTTTGTAAGTCAAGTTGTACGCTTTAATTGAACTTTCTTACATGTTATTAATTTTAGTCCTTATGGGGTGTGGGCTTGATTTAAGTGTGTAAGTAAAACTGTCATTTATTCACCTACTTAGTTATTGTGCCTTGGAGATTGAAGTTAAATTATGAGTTGGAGTTGAGGATGTGTGATGTGGCATCCCACATGGATCCACCTCATCCTTTTCTCTTTTCTCTTCTATATATTCAAATTCCTTGGCTTGTTTTGGGGGTTACTTCACCTTGCATTGCTTCATTTTGGGTGACTTCTTTTTGTTTTGGGAGCTCTTGCAATTTTTGGAGAAAGTTGGAGATTTTTGAATGCTTGTGGATTATTGATCTTGGAATTTTTTACATTGGAAATCTTATTGTTTGGAACTTTGGAACAAACTCCATCATGGAGAGGTAGGAGCTTGGCTCTTTAAAATGCTCTTCTCTTATTTATCATATGTAAATGTTGTACATATGTAACTGTGTAGGAGAAGACTATAGGGATTATTGTTGGGAGGCATAAGTGTTTTGGGGAGGTATAAGTGTGGAGGGAGTTGGGATTTGGTTTCCACCTTGTAAAATAAATAGCTTGGATTTATTTACTCATTATGGGGTGCTATAAGAGGTTGGGGAGGCATAAGGAAATGTGAGGTATAAGGGGTACTTGGGGGAGGCATAAGGGAATGTCAGGGATTTGAATTGATATATTTTGGTGGTCTGCTTTTAGGTGGTGATACCCATTTCCCTTTTGGGAGGCATAAGTAGCTTCCCCAATAGTTCTTGCTCCTTTCGTCTTGCATGATGAAGCCTGAGTATTGTTTGTTGTTTTCAAGTGGTTGCAAACTGCATTATGTTTTGGACTATATTTTATATGTGAAATTTACATGTGTGTTTTTGGAAGCCTATTGTTGCCATGAGTTGAATCACATCTTCCATTGTTTTGTGGTTGGGGCTTGGGGGCCAATGAAGAATGATGGATTCTTCTTGTCATTGGATGTTTGGTTGGGTGGAGAACATTGCCTTTCCTATGCTCTTGTTGTGACCAAATTTGAGAATGATGGAAATTCATACTGTTGTTCTTGAACTGAGAAAGAAGAGAGTTTGACAGTCCTTGCTGAGATGGTTTCTTAATATAACCTTTTCCCACTTTAAGTGGATGATCTTGTATATTATTTGTGAAGGAAAGATGGTCTTTATGGGCTATGAAAGTTGTAAATTGAATTGTGAAAGAGATGTACTCTGTTATCTGTTTTTGAATAAATGTGGAAGAAGTTGTATTCGGTATATTGTAATTGAGGAAGAAGATAAATTTTTGACAGTCCCTTGTGAAACTACCTTTGTAAACCATTTCTCCACTTGATGTGGATGAAAATTTTATATACATTTTTTGTTGAAGAGTTACTATGTTTTGGAAATGAAATCCCTTATGAATGTGAGAGAAATATACTCTGTACTCTGTTTGTAAAAAGAAATGTAATGAGAAAGAGTTATGATTGCAAAGTTGTATTTGATTTATATAAATAAAAGTGGTTACTTTGTTCAAATGATATTGCTTTTACTGGAAATCTGATTTTTGAATGTAATTTGAAATCTCTGTTGGAAAGATGAGAAAGTGAATACGTATAAAGAAATGTCATAATTCTCTGTTCTTTAGAAATGAAAGTTTTGAAAATCAGAATTGTAATTTGGAATTTGAACATGTTGATTTGAATCAACTAAATGTATTAGATTGGAATTAGAATGTATCCTAATACTTGGAAGAAGAAAATGGAAAATAGATCCTTTCGAATTGGATCTCTGTTAGATATTTTCAAACTGACAAATAATTATCAGAAAAATTTACAGAACGACCTTGTAGACTAGGAAATAAATTTGAAACATTAATAAAAACTCAGAAAGATCAAAATGGTCCCACACAAACTATAATACTTAAGAAATTTTCATAGAACCTTTCAAAATCGGGCTCAAACAATTTCTAAGTTGTTTTTGCTATTAAATTGGGGAAATTCGAATTGATATTCAATCAAATAATTTAACCCTTGAAATCTATTCTAAAATATTCCAAGTAAAATCCTCCATGCCTATTTGGTGAGTGGAAAAATAATTAACGACAAATTTGACAAAAATTGATAAGTTAAAAATACCAGTTCACTTTTTAAGTGACAAATAGATGTTTTCTAAAAATTTACCCTTTAAAATTTTTTAAAATCAAATTCCTAATGTTTCTGTGTAAATAGGACATCGAGAGATTTCTATAAATTCCTCATTTGCCAAAAACTGAGTTCCCAATCAAAACTTATGGCCTTCTAAAGTTTTTACTTCATTTTGGGCTCAAAGTAATCTAACTGTCAAATTTAATTATTAAAATATTCTTAGGCGGACCCACGAGCTAACACTTTCCTTTTACGCTTGTGTCTAAAAGGTGCAAAGTCACGACATTTCCCTTCACTCCACCAACCTGCGAGCCTTCTTTTTGTCTAAAAATGATATAAATCCAAAAATTTAATTTGAAATTTTTTCCTCCATGGCCCCACCACCCCGCAACTAATCATTCATCGACACGTGGCTTCATTGAGCGTCGGTGGAGGCTCGGATCGATTTTAACCTTAAGAGCTTTCAAAAATAAATTTGGAAAATTTTGAAAGTTTTCACCGCAGCCCCGCCAGCTTGCAGCCAATCAAGCATTGCCACGTGGCTTCTTGGGTGTCGGTAGAGGCATGGATACTTTTAAAACCTTAGCTCTTTCAAAAGATTGTTTTAGCAAAATTTCTTAATTTCTTCTAGCAGCCCACCAACCCTCAGTCAATGGTTGTTTGACATGTGGTACCTTATGGCATCGGAAGAGGTTTGGGTTGTTTTAAACCCTTAATGCCCTTCTTGCAAAAATTCTAAATTTCCTTAGTTTCCCTGCGTGAATCAGGGTGTGACACGTGGCGTCCTTGGTGTCGGCAGAGGCACAGATCATTTTGATCCCTTAGCGCTTTTTGGTAAAAAAAGGATAAAATCCTTAAAATTATTCGACAGCCTGACTTTCCTTCAGAAGATGGAAATGTCGAGACTTGTTCCCTTACGGACTCACAAGAGAGTAGAGACAAATTGTGCCTTTTGTGACAAAATGGAAAAAGTGCTAAATGTCTTCCCTACTCCGCCGGCCCGCGTCTGGGAAAATTTTGCTTCCCTGCTCCGCCAGTCCACTTTTATCCTCCAAGTGAATTTTCTCTCTGAAGTCCACAGGCCCGAGTTGGGGAAAATTTTCCTCCCCAGGCCCGCCAAGCCTGCTCTTGGGAAAATTTTCACCCCAAGTTCCGTCGGTCCATAACTTGATAAATATGAGGAGTTAGGAGGACTTCTTTATATCACCAGAAAGGTGATGAAATTACCTACATAATGGGAATGTTTTCAGGAAGTTTTAATTGTGTTAATCATGGGAGAAATAAAATTGAATCTTTAACCGAGTTCTAGGATTAGGTAAGTAGGAATTTACTCTGATGATTTTAAATATGTATTATTTTTCCCACTTTAATTAAACCTTGCTCTTTTCTTAGATCTTTTGGAATTAAATACCTTGGGTATTTAATTTTTTTGGTCCCTTACCCCTAAAATTTTAATTAGAGAATATTTAGATAAAATGTCAATGTAATCAGTGATTAAATTAATCCCTAAGGAGATTTGAGCTAGGTGTGGACTTATTACACTTGTTGCTTTATAATGTGGAATTAGTAATTATTATAATGGGAAAAGTTATCAGTTGAATGTAATTGTCCTTGAGACTATGGTCATTGACACTTTGAAAAAAAAATTATTCCATAATTTTCTAACTAAACCTAGGTTGTTCATGGGTCGCAAGTGGGACATTTTAGTTAGCGTTACATCATGGAGTCAGGGCTACATGACACAGAGATGGATTTAGGAGCCCTAGGTAGTGTGATGATCATGTTGATATATCTAGACACATATAGTGTACAGCTACAAATCACATCAGAGAGATTCTAAAACACCGTCCATTTCATTTCAGTGGAGACACTGTGTTATTTAAAGTAGAGGCATGGTTGGTCAAGTTTAGTGGATGCTTCAAGCTATGTCAGTGTACCAGCAACACGAAGACTCATGTTTCCATCCACCTTCTAAGAGACGGAACCATGGTTTGGTAGAGCACTGAGGAATAGAGGCACCATGTGGATTCTAAAATAGTCACAAGGGAGCTCTTTCAGGAGTGGTTTAGGAGAAAATACTTATCCAAGAGGTTCATTCTGCAGAGCATTGATGAGTTCCACAACCTTTGTTAGACATCCATGAGAGTGGTAGAGTATGATAGTCACTTTCTGGACTTGCTTCAGTACATAGACTACATGTAGAATGAGCAGGTGAGGATCCACAGGTTCATCAGGGGCCTGAACCAAGACATTGTAGGGGCAGTGCACATTCATTGTCTGTAGACATTAGCAAAGGCTATTGAAAAGGCCTACATTAAGGAGAAGACCAGGGGGAAGACATAACAGGCTAGAGATAAATTATGCAGCCGCATCCAATAGATACAGGATAGAAAATCGAGGGGGTCAACTCCTCCTCGTGGCACACTACAACAACAACCTCAGCAACAGCAACAACAGACTCGTCCTCTATTTAGGCCTCCACAGAGATTCGATTATTATAGGGGACAAAATATGTGGCCTCCTCCTATGGGACCAGTCAGGGCTTAGGCATCACCTAGAGCTTAGTCTATAGGAGCTCATCAGTAGTGACCACAATAGTTTATAGTAGGATCATCAAGATCCACGACACATACCACTAGATTACCTGTAGGATCTTCTTCTCATTAGAGGGTACCTGGTAGTTAGTATGGGTATGGTGTACTTCGACATCATTGGAGAGAGTGAACTTAAATTTCTAATAATAAGGGTAAGGAACCATATTCAGAGCCTATAGTAGGTGATATGGCTACGATCTATAGGATATATGCACCGGTATAGAACCACCAAGCAGAGCACTAGGGAATGGTGATTGAGACTATAGGTAGAATTGATGGCATTTCTATTTCTGTTTTATTTGATTCTAGCTCCTCAGATTGTTTAATTTCTCCCTTTTTAGTAGAGTGATGCAAGATGGTGGCAGTTAGGAAGAGTCATAGTTGGGATGTGTAGATGGCTTTTAGATTCAATCTCACTATGGACTCCTTTGTCAAGGAGTGCATAGTTGATCTAGGACCCTTATCCATAACCTTTGATCTTCGTATCCTTCCTATGGTTTCCTATGGGATTATTTTTGGCATGGATTGGTTATCCACACCTAGGGTAAGAGTTGATTGTCACAGTAATATAATATCATGTGCAGATGATTTGGGAGTGGAGATAGTGATAGTGGGAGTTAGGAGACCCACCTCTATTCACCCCATATCCGCTATGCAACTTAAGTGGTGTGCATGACAAGTTTGCTAGTTGTATGATGTCACGATTAGTGATAGATCAGAGGCTAAGTCTAGTGGATCGTCTCTTGATGATCATCATATCTTGAAGGATTTTTCAAATTATGTATTTCCAGAGGATCTACTTGGGTTACCTCTCCCACATGAGAAAGATTTTCATAATTATTTCATTTCATGAGCAGAACCTATCTCACGAGTGCCTAATAAGATGATTACGCCTCAGCGCTATGAGTTCAAGTTACAACTAGAGGGCCTTCTTGAGAAAGGACTTATCTATTCCACTATATCCCCTTAGGGTGAATTTTTTATTTTTGTAAAGAATAAGGATGGATCTTTGTGATTTTGTATCAATAATCGTTATCTGAAAAAAAGTAACAATCAAGAATTATTATCCCTGTCCACGTATCGATGATTTGTTTGATCATATGTAGGGCACCACATTTCTTTCCAAGATAGATCTTAAGTCTAGATACCATCAGCTTAGGATCACAGAGGCATATATTCATAAGACATATTTTTGTACGAGATATGGCCACTATGATTTCACAATAGTGCCTTTTGGTCTGACGAATTCCCCCACAGTATTGATTAGTTAGATAAATGGGGTATTCCATACATTTATAGATATCTTTGTGCTCATATTTCTTGATGATATTTTGAGTTACTCACGTATGTGTGAGGATCACGAGGAACACCTTCTCCAGGTTTCCCAGTGTCTTAAAGAGTAGTAGCTTTACGGGAACCTAGAGAACTGTGCATTCTTTCAGTCAAAGGTGTAGTAATTGGGTCACATCATTTTTGGGGAAGGCATCGCCATCAATCCTTCCAAGATTACACCTATTATGGATTGGCCCATGTGAAACAATGTGACCGAGGTATGTAGTTTCATGGGGTTGGAAGGTTACTACAAATATTTGTTGAGGAATTTTCTCAGATTACGTAACCCATCACTTCCCTTTAGCGTAAAGGGAAGAATTTTTTTTGGTCCGATGGATGTGAGTAGGCCTTCAGTACACTGAAGGGATTCCTTATGATACCACCGATTCTTGTTGTGTTATATCCTCATAGGGATTTTGTTTTGTGTATGGATTCTTCCTTGGTAGGATTGGGTGGTGTTTTGATGCAGGAGGGCTATGTGGTTGTTTTTTAGTCTCACAAACTCAAACATCATGAACTTAATTATCTAACTCATGACCTTGATCTTGCAGGAGTTGCACATGCTTTGGTACATTAGAGTAATTTCCTTCTTGGTAAGAGGTTTATTCTCAGGACAAACCATTTGAGCTTACATCATCTTTTCACGTAACCCAATCTCAACACTCGTTAGCAGCGTTGGATAGAGTTTCTATGTGAGTAAGACATAGAGATAGATCATGTGAAGGGGAAAGGGAATGTTGTTGTTGATGCTCTAAGTAGACAGAGACATTTGGTTATGGGTACTTCCATGGGTACAAATTTACGGAGTAGGATTTTGTGACATCTTCCACATGACACTTTCTACCTTGTAGTTAGATTAGAGATTGAGTCTTAGAGACACCTTAAGGGGAAGTTCGATGGTTTTGCATTAGATTCAAGTAGACTTCTCAGACACAAAGGCTAGATCTATGTACCTAGGGATGGAGGTTTGAGACATGATATCTTGGTAGAGACTCATCATTCACCTTATTTAGCCCATCTAGGGGTGAAGAAGATGCACATGACCTTGATATAACTATACCATTGGAGAGGTCGAGAGATGTATCTCAGTTTGTGTCGTGTTGTTTAGAGTGTTAGAGGATGAATGTCAAGCATCAACATCCAGCTGGCCTTCTTTATCGACATTTTATACCGGAGTGGAAATGGGACACCATTTCAATGGATTTCATTTTAGGACTACCGACGTAAAAATACCACCACAATACATACCATCATGGTCATGGTGGATAGAATGACAAAAGTGGCTCATTTTTCTCCCATGAAGACCACATATATAGTTGGTGTAGTACCAAGAGTGTACTTGGATGATATTTTTAGACTGCACAGGATCCTATGGAAGACCATTTTCAACCCTGATCCCTTATAGACCTCACACTTATTGACTACCATATAGAAGGCCCTTAGCATGAGTATCAATTTCAGTATAACACATCATCTAGAGATAGATGGAAAAATGGAGCAAGTGAATTGTATTCTAGAGGACATGCTTCGGATGTACATCATCAATGATTAGTGGAGGTGGGAGGAGTACTTTTACTTGGTTTATTTTTCATACAAAAAAAAATTCCAGAGTTCTATTGGGATGGCACCATTTCAGGCACTTTATGGTAAGGAGTGCAGGACACCACTGATTTTGGGCAAAATTGGAGGAAGTATCTCTTGGCCCAAATTTTTTATAAGACATGGAGTAGCAAGTTATTTTGATCCAAAAAAGGTTGTAGGAGGCACATGACAAACAGAAGAAGTATGCAGATCAAAGGAGATTTGACTATAGTTATGAGGTGGGAAGGAAGCTGTTTCTTCATGTCAGACCTCATAAAAGTCCTATCCCTTATGTAAAAGACTCTAAGTTGTCTCCTAGAGTAGATCATTCCATTAGCTTATCATCTACCCTTGCCACCCAGCTTGTCTTGTGTGCATGATGGTTCCATGTATATGTTCTTATGAGATATACCCTAGATTCTTCTCATTTATTGGATTGGACCGCATTGCAGGTATAGAAGCAGGGGAAGATAATGGTGGAGCATATGCGTATTTTAGAGCGCAATACCCTGGGCCTTCGAGGATGAGATATTGATCAAGTGAGAGTCTGGTGGGAAAGGTATGATGTGATGGTTTTTACATGAAAGGATGCTAATTTGTTATGATTCTAGTTCCCACACCTATTTTAGTGACTTATAGGAGGAAGTTGAGTCTAAGGGGAGGGGGATGTAGTGCCCACTCCTCTTTGACATCTATTATATTTTGATTTCGATTATTGTTGACTATATACATGAATATTATCATATCATTTTGGTTTATCGTGATGTTAGGTGATAGAGACATTATGACTATTGATGGATTGTGATTCATAATATGGTTTTTGTGGATTCTTATAGACATAGAGAGACACTTTATAGTGATGATGATGATGTGTGGGTTAGCATATATATTTAAATATATTCAGAAATTCTCATCATGCTGACTATGATTTAACATTTGAACTAATCTCATGATCTTGTTGATATTGATGAATTGGTGGAATTGAAAAGTTGTTGAAAATTTTAGACAAATGATAGCATTGTTTATTTAAGATGTTGATTTAGTTATATGAGGATGTTTATTGATTAATGTGCGTATATTTTATCTTTGATGTATTTGATGCGAGCTACGAGGCCGGAGGATGTATTGTGTGATTTTTATAGTTAATTATATCACAATAATCAAAAGGGGGGTTAGCAGACCAATCAACAATGGAATATTGAGATGGATATAACGATAGTCACCATGGTAACTTGTGTAATGTGTTACATGTTTTTTAATTATATTTTTTAGGGAGTCCCCATTGGGGAAAATGATCTCCAAATGTCACCATGGGCTATGTGTGTAATTATTTTCCTTTTTCATTTATTTACTTTGGAGGTATGTGATTTATTTTGTGATGTAATTGATTTAATCATTGTTGATTAATGTGCCTTAATTAAGTGAGATTAATCATGTTTATTAAATTAATTGGGGTTGTAAATAAAATGGGCCATTCATGTAGAGTAGTTGGTCCCTTTGGAACTTGTGATTTAAGTTGAGTGTATGTGACTTTGAGTGTTGTACACCCTACCTTGCTTCGGAATTTCGGATTTGGGCTTAAGGGACCATTTTTGGAAGCTTGTGGGACAAGTTACAGTTTGTCCTTCATCTCTTAATTTCATATACCAACTATACCTATGGGTTGGGGGGGTCAAAAATAGACACACATTATGTGTTTTGTAAGGCAAAATATGACATTTATTGCACGTTATCTTACATTGAATTTTAAATTTTATCCTTAAGGGGTTGTGGGTTTATGTTGAGTGTATAAGAGGATTGTCATTTGTCTCAACCACCAATTTATTGTGCCTTGGGGTTGAGGTTTTACTTGTGGAGGTGGAGTTGACGATAAGTGATGTGGCATCCTACATGGAGCCACCTCACCCTCCTCTCCTCTTTTTCTATATATGCAAGTTTATTTGTTTGTTTGGGGGTTACTTCATTTTATTTCTGCACTTGTATTTTTGGAGTTAGAGATTTTTTGGAGTGCTTGTTGAAGATCTTGGAGCTTGTTGGAGTTAGATTGAGCTTGAAGGAGTTTGGAGTGTGATTCTTTGATCAAGTTCTTACTATGGAAAGGTAGGAGCTACACTCATTGTTTTAATTTGTTTGTTTTTTATATGTGTGTATTGCATGTAATGTGAAATGTGTTTGGTGTGCTTGTTGGGATACTTGGGTAGAATTCCTAAGTATGGTGTAGGAGAAGGGACTATGGGGATTTTGTATTGTAGGGAGACATAAGATTTTTATTTCATGTTTTGGGAGGGAGTTGGGTTGGGTGTCCCCACCTTTGATAAGAAAATGCTTGCATTTCTTACTTGGTTCTTTTGAGGGAGACATATGAGATTGTATGGAGGCATAAGAGATTGTGGGAGACATAAGAGGATCTTGAGGGAAGGCATAAGAGGTTGTGTAGGGGTTTTGAGATGTATTTTTATAGGGTTTTTAAGGTGGGCACCTGAATCCCATTGGGAGGACATAAGTGATCTCCCCATAGATCCTTGCTCCATTGGCTTTGACATTTTCAAGCCTTGTGTATTTTGATAGTTTAATTCTTGTGATTGTTATCTTGTGTTTGAATGTGTTTTAAATGGTTGTAAAATTTTGTATTGTGATGTGGAAGCTATTGTGTTAGTTTCCATGAGTTGTATCCATTCCTTGTTGCAATTTTGGTTGGGGCTCAGGGGGCAATGAGGAAGATAGCTTCTTCTCCTCATTGGATTATTGGTTAGGTGGAGAGTGTTGCCTCTCCCCCATTTTTTGTTGTTGTGAGTGAAGTAAAGAAATGGTGGAGATCTCTTTGAAGATTTAGGACTTGGAGCATTTGTTACAAGTCCAAAATAGAAATCCTTCATTGTAGAAAATTTTCTTGTAATTCCCCACTTAAGGTGGAAGGACTAGTAGACTTGCATTTAAAAGAAAATTTGTATTGTATATTTTGTTTATTAAGTTGTAATGTATTATTGGAAATAAATTAAAGTTTCAATTGTAATTGAAATGAGTTTATGCTTAAAGTTGTAAAAGAAATGCTCATTTTTGCATTGAAGGAGTTGCATTATTGTAAGAATAAAAGGGAAAACTTGGAAGTTGTATGATCATTGTAGTTGAATGTATTCTTAGTAAATCTTAAATGTATAATAGTTGTACTATGTGCTTTCCTTGATTAAATGATTGTAGTTGAAATGGAAGGATGCACTAAGTTATAATGACCTTTAGTTACTTTTTTGAAAGATTATCATTCTTGTTGTGGAAAGGAAAACAATGGCATACTTAGAAATATATTAAGTTTCATTCCTTCATTTGAGTTTAAAAATGAATTTTGTTGGACCCAATATCCTTGTAGTTGTTTTCTTGGACTTTTGACCGTAGTCTTTGAATTTGTAATTTAAGTGGTGAATAAAATTCTAAAATGTCAAATAAAGACTATTAAGAAAAATTCAAGCTAAAATAAACTGTTAATCACTCTTGTAAAAAAAAATTGAAAAAATTTGGAACTAATGGTTCTATTTTCAAATAACCAAACTATCACCCTTGTAAGAGCGGTGGTCTCCAAACCATCAATTAAGATGGTCTCTGAACCACCATCTGGCAAGAACAGTTTGTGAATTACCACCCAGGTAGGAAAGGCGTTCCCAAGACTGTCGGCCTACTTAGGCAAGATAGTTTCAACATTCAATGGCAAAATTAAAATAAGTGCTAAATCTCATAAATTAATAAAGGTAGGAATCTGAGCCTATAAAATGTAAAAATGAGACTCAACCAGCAAAATAGGGAACAAAATCATTGTTTGAAGCAAGTAAACTCTGGCATTTAAAGTATTAAATTTCATATAGTTTGGAAGTAGGGTTTTTCCTAAATAAAACCTGGAAATAAATAATCTACTTCAAATAGTGGAAACCTCTACAATTAGAAACATTGTTTTAACAAATCCATAAACCTAAACTAAACTAAGCTTGATCCTATGATGAATCCCTCCATGGATTTCTTCCCTCCTTGATTTCATGGCTTCCACTCCTCCAACCTGCAAATTAAAGAAAAGAAAAGAGACCAAATGAGGAGGATTAGGGCAAAGAAAAGGACTTAATAAAATTTCGTAAGGATGGTTAGGGTTAGCTTGAAACTCTAGGATCTAGTGGCCGACAATTGATTTGATCCAAGCGGTTAGGAATCAACCCTACAATTGTTTAGTAGTAAGAATGAATATTTATAAATGGGTTTTAAATAATTTAAAGTGTATGTGAAAATGGGTGAATGGGGTCATCTTAATACCTTTGTAGTGGTTAAGTTAATTATGTAACTCTCCTAGTATGTTTTTAGTAAAAATTCAATGGAAATGGGCATTAAAGATCATGGTAATTTAAGGGAACTAAGGGAACTAAGGTAACTAAGGATAAGGGTTTAATTATTATGGGTTTGAATGTTAATTTGAGAAGGAGGAAAACTATTTAACCAAGTAAAACAATTAATGGACACCTTTCTAGTGGATTGTAATTATATTGACCTTAGAAATGGATTAAGAATATTTAATTATTAACCTAGACCTGGTTCCATCCTTTGTAATGTAGTGAAAATTGTTGGCGAGGAATTAATTAAATGTATGTATAGGATTTTGAACACCCTTTGCAATCTTTTAAAACTTAATAATAAAAATTGCCGCAACTTTTGGGATAATTATTAAGGTTTAATGTTGTTCAATAAAACCTCATAGATTTGTGGGCGTTACAATAATAATGATTTAACATACTTCGTAGCTCATTTCGGGAGGTGTTGCAAGGGATATATCAACCCATAGTCCATATTATCTCTAATCCCTATGTCACAAAATAACCTAGGGAAGAGGTTCTTGAACTCGAGAGATACTACTCAGGATCACGCACTAATCTAGCAGGTTCAATGGTTTCTGGCCTTCTCTACATGTTCTTTATAGCTGGATAACTTAGCATTGGATCATGCACATCGATGGAAGGTTCAACCTTTATACCTATGCAAAGGGTATATTGTCATAGTTTTTTCTTGAAAAGCTAACACGAAAATCATAGTTGGAAACCTATGTGTATGTGAGTAACGTTATCTTCTAATGAAACCATGGTTCCCCTCTTTTAACCCAATCACAGAATATTTTTCTTGCAAATCAATTTGGATTAGGATACCTTATTTTCTCTTGATATTTTGGGACAAGGACAATTTTATTTCCATTTGAAATGTTCCAAGAAAAACTTTAAACATCGACTCCCAAACCACTGATTTTGCACACATAACATATGCTGGAATTTTACTTGAGCTTGATACTTCTAAAACCTTGCCACATACATAGAGCTCAAGGTCCAAAATAGAACTTGGACACAACCTTTAAACTTTGAAGGTTTACAGTTCAATGCAATAGGTGTTTTGAGCTAGGACACATTGTTTGCTTATTGTGGGATGACAAAGCAAAATAATGCGAAAACCAATTGGTGGAAATGTGTCATCCCCAAAAATTTGTTCTTTGATTCTAAGGAAGACACAAACTCAAATACAGACTAGGAGGAGGTGGTTGAATCAGTTCCAGATACTTTTTGAGAAATTTTAGCTAGTCAAAACAAGGAGATTATAAATGCGGAAACTCAGTGAAAGAAAAATGTTAAACCAAATTCTTGAAATGCGGATAAGAAAAATATCCCTCCTCTTTTTTCTTTAGAACAAATTGTTACCTACTGATAAAAGATCGTGATGTTATTATCTTTGTTGAGGAGATTTCAGATGAGTTGAAAGTAGTACAAAAGAAGAAAAAATCTAGTCTTATCGAAAACCAGTTCTTCCACCTAGTTTTTCATTCGCTACTGGGAAGTTGTTTCTTGGATTGTTATCGTCTTTATCTAGGTTTGCAGGCCTTCTTTGTTTCTAGGTAGGGCCCCATTTAAAAAACGTATATCATCAATAAAAAATAATGTAATAATTCTACGTTTATAATGTGCGTAAAACAAAGTTAAGAAGGAATATTGACCTCAAAAGCGTGTTTTAGCTTCTTAGTTATGGTATAGGGACCACAACATGCTTTCTATTTTCTTAATAATGGTATAGGGACCAAAGAAAAGTGGATGAAGCTTGCGACATAATCATGTCAGTCTCTTATTTAAAAGACAAAGCCATACTTGGTCACTAACTTTAATGGAGTTGTCACTGATAATGATCACACTCCTACTTGTAATTAGCATTCAAAAGTTGTGAATGATATGCACTTCTTGACGTCTGAGCTCAATGTGTTTAAGATTCTGTTAATTTGTTATGAGATAAAGTGTTGTTGGTATAGCTATACATACAAAATAAACTGCTTAATAGGTTCTAATGGTTTGGGTCCCAATAAATCCTTAAAACGAGTATGTGCTATTGAATTGTGCACGGTTAAACATTATAGCTATGGTGAATGAATGGGATAACCATATCCCTTATGATGGATCTTCTATCCACTGCATGGAATTTCTACATACTCATACTTCTAAGAGTTTGGGATAAATAAATATTGTTCTTGATGTTTTTTTCTTTGGAACACGAGTTTGATAGAAAGGTTCCTTTGTTTTTATGCCCTTAAAGGGATCATTGTTTATAATGAATGTTCTAGTATAGATTTAATTGCAGGGGCATATGTTTTAGCAAATTAACCGCATGTGAAAGAGAATATTGAATGGAAAACTCTCTGTTTAAAAGAAGATAGTCAAGTTAAACCATTGCAGACTCCACACGTGTAAAGTTGTCCAAAGGATAACGTTCGGGAATCGGGGTTGAGTTTGACGGCCACCTCTGCATTATTTCTCTTCAAACATACAAAAACAAATTCCAAATTCCAAACCCATGCAGGTTGTGGTGGCTGGCCATAGAAACGTTGATTGAAGCAGGCATTAAAAAATAAATCAAAATATAAACTAGTGTTATTAATATGTCATATAAAAAAATATTCTTTATTTATTTAATTCTTGTAAATATATATTTATGTATATTTCTATAGTTTGTATAGAAATTTGTATTAATTTGACATTACTTTTATTTTTATTATCTAAATTGACATGAATATTTCAGTACATAGCTTACATATATGTCTTTATTCTTAATGTGGGTATATTATTATTTCAAATTTCTTATACAACGGTCATCCTTAATTTGACGTTTTCTTGTAATTATTTATGATTTGGATTGGACTATTATTAGTATAAGATACTAATACATATAGGTATTAATTCATTGAATAATAATAACGAAAAACTATCAACAACTGTGCTTTAAAAAAACTCAAAGCTATCAACAATTAAAATGTTGGTTATGATGAGATGTTTTAGGTAGCATCCCACATGTTTAATGTCTCAAAAACTGACTCGAACAACGAAATCTTAACTTTTGATAACTTTCCACAAAAAAATTATATTTCAGAGGATTTTAATGTATTTTTTTAATACATTTAAAGTTTATATTTGATATTATAATAGTAATGACCCTCCCATGTCCATGTTGTCGAATCCACTAGCGGAGGCTCGAGCTCGAATTCCATTTGATGACAGTCTTAGACCCATTTTTTTTGTCCCATTATCCTCTACAACTTCGTACTCCAACCAAGTGGAATTGGACTATAAATACTAATCAATTATAACAATAAACCAATTAAAACCAAATTATGTAGTTGTCAATTAATAAATTGTAATATTGTTACCACCTGGTGGAGTTTAGAACCTTTTAGAATAACAAAATGGTCATTTGTTTTTTTATGGTTCTTGTCTCTCTCTTCTTCCTTCATGACAAGGAAACATAGAACTTGTACGGAGGGTTCTTACTCATACATTAACAATAAGTTTTTTAGATTTTAGAGCTTTTTTTAAGCTTGTATATAGGAGGATAGCTCACTAGTCGTTACCTCAGGTTCAAGTCAGGATTTTTTAGGAAAGTCACTTCCTTTAATGGGATCTCAGTGGATCCAATAAAAAAACCAACATAATCCATTGAGGATTCCAATAAACAAATTATCTAAGCTATGAAATTCTCCTACAAGGTGGACACTAGAAACACACATCAAGATGTAGAGTTAATAAATGATTTTTATCATAGGGTAAGGACATTGTCATTTGTGCAAAATAAAAAGGCATACTCACGTAGCTTTTATTTTATTTTGGTGTATCAACAAGTTGATTCCCAATTGGTCTGCTACTATTTCCAACGTATTGATATCCTGTGTCAATATGGGAACCTTGGACAGAGTGTGGATGACAATGAAATCATAAATAAATAGAAGAATCTCGATAGTGTTGCATTTGGTAATGCTCTAGTAGGCATGTCTGAAAAATGGGTTTTGGAAAGGGTGTTAAAAGCTTCCAACAAGTTCATTGACAACTGTAAAGTCATATTCCATAGCATCTTCCATTATCCTCCCTTTTTACACCAAGATAAGAGGTTTGGAACATAGTCTAGTAATCAAAAATGAAATTTGGAAAGGGGAACAACAAAAAAAATGAACCATTATAGCTCCTTCCACACCTGTGTTTCCATGGGAAAATCAAGACCGAGTGCGATCATCCATAAAAGTGTAATTGTAGAGACAAAATCACGCACTTGGGTACATCTCTAGGTCCTAATCACATACTACTATTGATATGATTCTTAAACTACAAAACTGTTAATTAATTGTTGTCTTTGGACTCTTTCTATCTTTCTTGCTTTCTCTCTAGTCTTGCACACCCCACAACCTAGTCTAATCCTCATTGCTTTATCTTTAGTGACCTTGGACACCCAGACCATGCCAGGACACTAGCACCTAGGTGCCCTTGTCCCCTTTGGGAAATCTCAAACTCTTTGTACCTTAATCACCTATTTTGGGCCCCTTTTATATTTTAGGAATATTTTTTAGTTTTGCGTCCTCTTTTTAGTTGTAAATTACAAAATTCAAACAAGGGAATCATATAAATACATAAGTTATATGACCATAATAAAGGACCAATTTATAAGCATCTATTATCATCACTTAATGTTGCATCTAAAGGCTTTTTAAGAGCATCAAAGGCATCCATCTAGATTTCATTCAAGGGACAAGGGACTACATTTTCTAGATACATGCATAAGAGGGCAGGTTCGTTTTGTCATCCACACATCTTTCTACATTGCTGCATCTTTTTATTTCTCGTTATTAAGTGCAACTTGCACAAGAGACTCCTAGGGGACGATTTCTACACAGATGTAAAAGAACTACATGGAGTCTGAGATGTATTGAAACATTTGGTCGTAAGTTCACTCTGTTGGGTGACCACCAGGGTCATTTTGACTCCTCCCTTACATCTTTCTTATTATGATTTGATGTAGTTTAGGGTTTTGTAGGATACCATTAGGTTTGCAGGTTACAAGTTAATTCTATGATCATCGAGCGATATACATGTGACCACCTTGTGACTTCTAACAAAAACCAAATTCTAAGTATTCACATAGTCACAAGTGCCAAACTGATATCTCTAGTTCCTAGGAACCCTTTCCCCATCCCAGACACACTAGTCTAGGCTCATCCGATTGTTACAAAATTTTGTGAGTGTGGTTGCGACAGTCTCCTCCTCCTTTTCATAAGTTTTCTAGTCTAGAACACTTTGGAATTTATAGAAATATCAAATAAGTCTTTTATCCTCTCTTTTGTACCTAGGGTTTCATTTTTATTTATCTTATTTCGTGTGTCAGATCTATGTTTTATCATCTATTTATCATACATGACTCTCAAATATCTATGGTTTAGCAAAATTTTATATTTGTTAAATAATTTGGTTAACCCCACTCATGATCGGTCATTTGATTCCTTAATTTTTAATTTTTCTTTTCTTCATGGCTCCTAAGGTTTCTCAAGTCTCCTTTTAGTAGTTTTTCAAATGCACCCACCTTAAAAATATTCTCTCCAAAAGCACGTATACACTATGTATCTCCATAGGAATATGTCTCCTTCATAGGTGAGTCCCATCTTTGATCATATTTTTGATGACTCTACTAGTTCTGATGTCAATCAATCCATTTGCAGGTCAATCTAAGCTTTACATTTTTTATTTCAAGATAAAATTCAGGCTAGAAAATCTATGATCACATCTTTCACATCTTAAATCCAACATGTTAAGGTGGCTTCCCAATCAAATATAGCCAAAACTAGTTCTTCTAGTTCATCTCATCCCACTTCTATGTCTTCTACATGTGCTCTTATTAGTGGATCCCAAGTCTTACCCCCCCTGCACCTCTCACGTTTGATCATAATGCTAAGCAACATGAAATTATTCATGAGCTTATCAATCACTAACCATTCAATTTTCCACCTACCCATTGTTATCATCATTATCGAATTTCCGAATATCAAGTTCATCCATATTACAATTATCACCAAATCAATGGACATAATGACAATGATTTTTATTCTCTAAAATGACAAATTGGGTACCTTAAGCATTATATTCTTGTTTCTTTCGCTACAGAAAATGTTGCTACATTTTCATCTCCAATTTCAAAATCTCATAGGGTTCCTAAATATGATTCATCTATGTTTACTGAGCATCATTCTATCACTTCTATTCTTCCTACTTCGGTAAGTCAGGCCTCACCTATACAATTCAATGTCAGGACATATTCCAAATTATCTACCCTTTCATCTCCTCCTATTTAGTCTTCTATATCCATACATATTCCAAATAAGGAACCAACTCTTAAATTTAGTCTAAATCCTCCTTGATTCCAGTCATCTATGGTATTACCAAGTGAAACTAAGAAACCACCGCTCAAAACAAGTCTAACCTACCTCCTATGACAACTTCTACAATGTCAACAACCCAAATAAGCTATAACCAATCATTGTTTTCAAGGAAAATACTCCGTACATTGATTCCCATTGAAACATCAACTATATCACCACCTCATCACACACTTGGGAGGCATAATACTTACTGTGCCCCACCTAGAATTATCAGGTGTCTATCATTTCTATTACTACACTCTGTGCTTCATACTTCTTATTTGTAAGCATAATTACACAACTTGAAAAATAAATTATATCATCATTATCCTATGATGCACTCTTTTGCTAAGGTTCACACATGAATATTGAGTGCATACTAAATCCATGAGCCTCACACACTACACATTTCACACTCTGCATCTCACGACACATTTATCTATCATTTTCTTCTCACACATATCTCTTTCATGTCCTACAATCTACGCTATGTGCTTCATTGATCTATGTTTCTAGCATCTATTTGCACACCATTACCCAATGACGCACTGTAGTTCCAAGGTTCATAGTCAACTGTTGAGGGTCTAAACCTTAAATTAACTTCACATTACTCATCACATTCGCACACTCTTTATGCTCTATGCTTCATTTTTTATCTATCTAGCACACATTATCAAACCATTTTCTGATGATGCAATCTTGTTCTATGGTTAATTCTTGACTGTCGAGGGATATGTTATAAATTAACATCATCTCGTACATATTCATCTACATATGCTTAGGGTAATGTTGTTCCAATCACACTCACATTCATATAATTCCATCTCACACATTCACAACATACTACATATCTTGGTTGCACATACTCTTTCTTTCTTAAACTAGCTACATGTACACTTTGTTTCACATGTTAGACAAATACTTATTATGCCATTACCTTTCTATAGATACACATGCACATTCACTTATCCTCTAATCGTGAATGTAAAATTTTTGTATATGTTTACATGCATCATTAATGTTTGAAAATGTACCTCTTACCAATCCCATTGTGGCTCCTGGGGGAATATACTATTGTACACACTACAGGTGATATTGTTTCATTTTATACTACTTCTTATACTTACTAGCACACTACTCTATCGAAATATATACTCAACTTCATATAAATTTTATCATTCTAACATGCTAACGGGTGCTTCGTGTGCAACATTTTCTTTTTAGGAACTATTTTCTACCATGGTTGTCTCTTAGTTTTCTTAATACTATTTTTCATTGTTTTTCATTGTCTACCATTCTTTGCAAGATTTTCCCTATGTCTTGCTTATATTCTTTTAGGTGCTTCGTCCCTAATTGTCTTGTGACATTGTGAGTGATATCCCGTGTTCGAAACCTTATTTTCGTGGTATAATTTTTCTTCAATATTACTTGTTTCCATTATCTTCTATAGCATGCTTTCTTTTTTTCTACTAACAAATGTTTCTAGCCACTTTGTTTGAATGTGGCTTTATTTCTACCATGAACATTACCTACCCTTTATGTATATAGTTTCAGATAAGCATCATGTCCTCTCCTTTTGGCTACATCCTCCTAGCGATGTGACAGGCACCACAAAAGATAGGGGTATATGTAGGGTGAATCAGTCACCCCATACAACAGCTCATAGTATAGGAGAAGAATAATCTTCAATTAAACAAATGATCAAGAATCTTAGTTGGGTCCTCAATTCAACATAGACACCAACGCTCAGATACATAAACTAGTGATTAAGAAAATATAGAATTTTAGATATCCCTGAATCTAAATATATAGCAGTGAAAATCATATGGAAATTAAGTATAAATATGACCCAAGAAAATAAACAATCAATATTTAAAACCCTAAGTGCAAATGAAGAGATAAAATGACTTAGCTGTTTTCCTATGATTTTAAAGGTTAACATAAATGATGAAATAAAAATATGAAGTTTAGAATTACGTAAATATGTCCATAATAATGTAGAGGTGTCACAATATGTTAAACTAGGGCACCCGTACAGTTTCTAGGGTGCTTGGGGTCCCATATACCTTCCTGCGCACCTTTGACTACTCATAAACATAGAAAACCAACTTTGCATGGTCGCAAGATGTTTGTCTTCCTTTGCTTATTTTTACTGGTATGTCACACAAAGTTTGCGGATGTCACTTGTAATGTGCAATGAATAAATAACCTATAAAACCCCAAAATGAATCAAATCCAAAAAATAAAATAATTTAAATGAGGGGGTCAGACTATCCTCAGATGTCAGGTACTGAACTTACACCCAAGTGTTGCACTAACTTTAAGACCCAATCCAGTTCTGTGTTTGTGTGTGTGCAGAGATAGTGCCCTAGGTGGCTATTGTGTGTGTCACACTTGATAGAGAGCAAGTAGATAGACATAAGAAATGTAAATAGATGTGTGCATGAAAGAATCAACTTTCCTACCTATGCATTTATGCAAAAATATCATTGTCTTGATGTTGTGTGTGGATGCTAGATAGATGCTTGAGTGATCTTGTAATGGCCTTTGAATACAAACTTAGGTGGTGATAGCTAATTCTTAGTGCTTGGTCCTTTATTATGATCACATAACTTTAGATTTATATGATTCCCTTCCTTGAATTTTTAATTAACCTCTAAAAGGATGGCTACCAAAAATATAAGATGCCCAAATGGATAGAAAGGACCCAAAATATGTGAACAAATTACAAATAGGTTAGGAGCACCCATAAGGGATAGGGGCTCTTTGTGTTGGCATCTTGGCTGAGTGTTGGTTTCAAGAGTGAGAAATGTCGAAGTATGAAAAAAAAAATAGGATAGAATGAGCGTAAGATCGACAATACAATGAGAAAGTAAATAAAGATGGCCAAAGACAAGGATAAATTAGTAATTTTCTTTCTTGGGAATCATATGAATAGTAGTATGTGATAAAGGACTCGATAGATACCTAAAGTGTGTGATTTAATGTCTACATTTTCCCCCACTTTATGTTGTTGAGAAAATGCTCAATAGCATAAAGTAAATAAGAGATATGTACCTAATAAACGTGTAGATCGATAGAAAAAATGTGCCGAGAGACAAGGAAAAGCATGGAGTAATAAAAAAAAGTGAAGCGTTGAAGATAGAGAAGAGGAAGTGAAAAACAATGAAGATGATGACCCTAGGGAAAGAGCGTATGTGTAGATGTCATCATGGTATTTTTTTTTATGTCGCTTGATTTCTTGATCATGTGTGATTGATGTGATGACCTCTTCCCATAAGGACATTCCTGTAAAAGAGAGGAACAAACAAGTAGTTAAATACATGGGTTTATTAAAAACAATTCATAAAAATATGTGAAAATTTTAAAAAAGGAACATGTGCAGCTGATCTGTGATGAGTGAAAAGTGTAGAAAGGATCCTAAAAATGATGTATAAGAATGATTTTATTTGGTGATGTTACACCAAATGTGCTAAATGTGAGTTTTTTGGGTGACCTCATTCCAAGAATGGAATAAGTGTGGGGAGAAAAGTATGAATTCATCCTACAACCTCTAATTCCCTCCTTAAATATGAACACTGTTGTATATATCTCCCCCCAGGTAAATATAGGCAAGAAAAGAAGAATATGGAAATCAAGGAAACTCAAAGTGTCGACATGCAAAAAATTTGCGCCCATGGCACAAGTTTGAGGTGCATAGCGGAAAATGTTGACATGAAAATGGATGCACCTATGGCGCAGGTAAGAAGATGTTGACATGCAAAAAGTTGCGCCTGTGGTGTAGTTTTGAGGCGTAAAGCGGAAAATGTTGACATGAAAATGGATACACCCATGGCGCAAGTAAGAATATGTAGACATGCAAAAAGTCACGCCCATGGCGCAAGTTTGAGGTGCGAAGCGGAAAATGTCGACATGAAAATGGATGCGCCTATGGCGCAGTTAAGAAGATGTCGACATGCAAAAAGTCACGCCCATGGCATAGGTTTGAGGCACACAACACAAGGTGTCGACACCACATTTTCAGTGCCTATGTCACACTTAAAATTAGGTTAACATGAGGATGGATGCACCGAGGTGCATCTTTAGGAGGCGCAACATTTTGAGCGTTGACACCTGACAGAAAGCAAACCCTGACGCAGATATTAAAATGGCCATAACTTTTCATAGGGAGCTCAAATTCACGTAAGGTTGAACTTTTCAGAAATCTTACGAGGTCCTCTGTCCAATTCAGTGAGGACAAGTTCTTTAAAAATGCAAAATACAATTCACCAATTTTTGGGTTTGCTAGGGTTCTCACCTACTGCCATAATGAGATGAATTAAATGCAACCTAGAGGTGGTTGGGGTAGATTTGGAATTCCTCTCTCTTCCCTCACTCATTCTTCCTATAAATTTTAAGGAGGGGATTCTCTCTAAAGTTTGAACATTCTTGTGTTTGCCCTCCCTTCTACTCTTTAGCAGGTGGATTTGTGGAGTTTAAACCTCCCATCTAAAATTGTAATGCAACTTTGTTGCTTGGCATTTTGTAGTGTATCATATCAATCTTTGGAGCAAATAATGCATGTCTGTGGATGATTCTCATCCCTCTCTGTGTTCATTTACATCCTCCTAAGCTTTCATTGCAAATCTAGTTATCTGTGCATGATCTTGCATTACATTTTAATGGTTTGTGTTTATTGGCAAGACAAATGTTCTTCATTCCTCAGTGCATCACCTTTGTTAGTTTAGGTTTATTTTTATGCATCTTCTTACCTTGTCTCCTTGGAAACTTAGATTAGGTTATTGAGTAAACCTATACATTTTTATGTGTGCATCTGAATAGAGGAATATGAACCGACCTTCATCCGGAGAGCTTTTCCAATTTCGCAAGGTCCCACACTTGGGAAAAGCTCCATGTTATGCAATCGCACTAAGAGTCTCAACCCGTCGAGTTGTAGACATTCAGGGGCACTATGATTCGCCATCAATAGTTTTGGCATGCCTGGTGGGACCAAGAGGTCATTCCACAAGATTTAAAGGAATTTTCAAAAAATTTGGACATGGAAATGGCAGGTTTTACAATTTCATATTTTTTCACCTTCTAGGATGAACTTTGAAATTGATTTTCAAGGGCTTAACTTGCTCAAAACAAGTCAAACTTTCACCATTTGATAGATCTGGGGGTAATCTTCAAAAGGGTATCTTTAGTTTTTTGAAAATTTGATTTTCAATTTTTCATAGTTTTTTGAATTTCAGATTTTGGGATTTCGGAAGTCTCTTATTTTTGGGTTTTCAAGACTGTCATTCCAAATCAAATTCCAAACCCTAAAATCTCAAATATACAGGTCTTTCAAAATTTTGAGTTTAATTTTTATCGAGGTTGGTGTGTAACTTCGCAAAATCTAGCCTTTTGAGGCTCATTCCCCAACACATCTGGCCACTCCGAAGGGACATAATTTAGTGGTATAGCAACACAAGTTACCCATGTACATGAGAAGAATTCAAACCAGGTCTGATACTCAAGAAGAAGGGTTATTTGTCTACTTACAGCTATCACTAGGTAAGGGAAGGAGAGGAAGAAGACCACAAAGATCACCATCTCCACCTAACAGGACTTTATCAACCCCTCCACCTAGTAGACCTTTCATCCAATCAACAAGGGTTCTCAGGCCAATCAGAATGGTGCAAAAGAACCTTTTTCTCAACTTAACTAGCAGCATCCCACTTTCCCTCAATGCACAGAATCCAGTTCCAATTGCAGCATTGAGGAAGATTCCATTTTTCACTGGAGAAAATCATACCACTCTTGGTGATCATGTCAAAGACATTTCTAACGTTTGTACAATCCATGAGATAAATGAAATGGATATTGCTGTCAAATTATTGGGATCTTCGTTCAAAGGGAAGGCATTGCAATGGTTTAGGAGCCTTGGAGCTGGTTCTATCCAAAATTGGAATCATTTATGCATAGTTCTCCATGAGTAGTTTGGAGAAAAGGGAGACAATTTGTCTCTACTAGAACAATTGACAACTATCAAGAGATCTCCCAATGAGCAACTGACTGACTTCAACTTCAGATTTCAAAGGTCTTGGGATAGGATTCCAATGGCCATTAGGCCAACGGCTGAAGGTGCTTTTCTATACTATCTTAAGGCTTTGAATTCTGATATTTCTATGTTAATTCAATCTATGGGAGGCACAAACTTACCTGCTACTTATAGCATTGCCATTAGGGCTGAAAACTATCTTATTCAAGCTGGTAAGCTGGCTCCTAGGCCTCCCATGCCCTTGTATCCAAACTTAGAAAATCTAAGTACTAGTCAAGCACCCACTTTGTCTCCTATTACCACTCCTAGAAATCAAAGTTCAAATTAAACTTCTACTTCATCCTCTAGTGTTTCAAATGAACTCCAAGACGTCATGAAACAATTACAAAATTTGGCAAATGAGCTGGTTACACTCAAGAGGTAGCAAGCCCAAAGCTTTAGACCTTCTTATCAGCCTCAATCTCAACCTAATAGGAAACCATACCAGCCCAATAGGCCACCCAATCTAGCTACAAATCAAAGCCAAGTAAGGCCTCCCGCCACTAGACCATTTCAGCCCTATAACCCCAATGTTGCATCTGCTTCTAAAGCATTAGTGCCAGTGCAAAACAACATAGCTCAAGAGTATGATTGGTGTTTCCCATGCAATGAACCTCACAACCAATGTATGTGCTTCAATGGTTCTTTGAACTAGGCCTTGATGGTGACAACTACTGGCGTAGAGGGTGAAGTGAGTCAAGAAACAAATCAGCAACAAGGGACATCTTAGCAAAACACATCTCCAAATGATATCGCACTTGTGAATTGGCAAGCTGAGGATTTTTGTGGCATGAATCAAAAAAATTCTCAGAGTGTAGAAGCTAACACAAGATCAAAGAAGAGGAATATTGGTGAAGGGAAGTCATTGGCTTTAAGTGATCTACAACCTTCCATCACTCCACAAGGTGTTGGTAAGCAAAATACAGCTGCAAACATGCAAGGACAGCCCAAACCACCTTCTAAACCAACTCAAATGCCAACTGTTGTTTCCCATGCGCAAGAGAGGAATGTGCAGGCTAAAGGACAACAAAGATATGTTTCATCCCCTTTTAACACCATCGATCAAATGAAGAAGACACATCTGAACATTTCAATGTGGGAATTTTTATCCTTCCCAGGACAAAGAGATCTTCTACAAGCTGCCATTAAGAATTGGTCAACTTCAAACCAGAAGGTCCATATGTAAGAGAATGTCCTAAAAAATGCTACTCAGCCTAAAGGGAATCATGGAGGAAAACAAGGTAAAGTTTTGAAACTCCCTCCATTCTATGTTTCATTAATCATTGGGGATAAACTAATACACAATTGCATGATTGATTCTGGGGCAAGTAGTTCTGTCATGCCCAAGCAAATAGCTGATTAGCTGGGTCTCCAATATGAAGTCATATCAAAGGGGGTAGTGCAATTGGATGGGATAGTACTAGCAATGGTGGGAGTGATTAAAGGTTTGAATCTTACCTTGCATGCATGCCCCAATGTTACCATTTTGCAAGATGTGTCAGTGATAGATTTGCCACCACTCTTTTTCCTATGCTTATCAAGGGATTTCGTAGCTAAAATTGGAGGTTAGGTATCTGCTGACTTGTCACACATGATTTTCAGGACGAGGTATGGGGCCAAAGCAACAATCAGATCTAAACCAATTGCAAACTTTCACATTGAGCCTCATACTCCTAGCCAAATCAATGCCAATTGTTCATCATTTGATCAAGAAGATTATCCAAGCAAAGATGAAGCTGACACCAAAGTTGGAACCATCCCAGATTTGACTCTTGATTAATGGACAAGCAAGGAACATGCTTTTGATCCCTACCAAGAAGTAGAAGAATCTGAGCTAGGATTCTATTTCATACATGAAGAAAACCAACCTATTCCTAACATCACCAAACCAGACCACAAGGATGACAATGAGATATGGCAATTATTTTTCGATGGATCAAGGAGTAGGCAAGGTGCAGGAGGAGGAGTTATGCTTGTTTCACCTTAAGGCATCAAATATTATTTAGCTTTTTGTTTCTAGTTTTCCTGTTCAAACAACATAGCTGAATATGAGGCCTTGATTCATGGACTTCATTGGGCTAGGAAAAAGGACATAAAGAACTTGCAAGTGTTTGGGGATAGCAAGCTAATCATCAACCAAGTTAGGGGACAACATGCTACAAAGAATGACCTACTGAAGAACTACAAGAATATGGTATGGGACCTCATTAAGGATTTCGAAGCTTTCAACATTGTGTCTATACCCAAGAAAAAAAATGAAACTGCAGATAGCCTTGCATCAGTTGGAGTGACGTTTGATGTGATTGAAAACATAAAAAAGGGAAAAAACATAGCCACATATCTATGTAATTGTGAGGCCAGCAGTGCCTTATAATAACACAAGCTAGCAGGTGTTTGAGATCGATCAACAGATCGTCAATTTTTTGCAAGAAGAGGCTGAATTATCAGCTAGGAATTAGGACAGACCAGAGCAGTAGTATAGGGATCAGATAATGCAGTTTTGGACAAACAAGCTTCCCAAGGGTTTAGTAACATTGGAGTCTATCTTCAACCCTAACGAACAATTCTGCAAGGAAAAGGCTAACATACAGTTCAAGAGAGATGATTTAGAGCCAATTCTAGTTGGGAAAGGCAGAACACTTCAAATTGGTAAAGTGGCCACTAAGCAGGAGAAATCAGATTTCATACAGCTTTGCCAAGAATTTCCAGATGTCTTCACTTGGAGCTATGAAAATTTGAGAGGATTCAACCCGAAGTTGGCACAACATACCATAGAATTGGATCCAGATGCTAAGCCCATCAGGCAGAAGCAGACACTAGTCAACCCTCACATTGAGCCTCTAATGAAGAAAGAGTTAAACAAGCTAATAGAGGTGAGCATTATATTCCCGATCAAGCACTCAAGCTGGGTTGCAAACTTGGTTCGATTCAGGAAGAAGAGTAGAGAAATCAGGTTTTGTCTGAACTTTCAAGACCTCAACAAGGCATCTCTCAAAGACCATTACCCATTTCCTTTAATGGAACAAATATTGCAAGTGGTATCTGGTTCGGAGAGATTCTCTCTCCTAGATGGCTACTCACAGTATAATAAGATAATGGTGAAAGAAGATGACCAGTTCAAGATGGATTTCACCACCAAATGGGGCACCTATGCCTATAAGAAGATTCCATTTGGACTATCACATGCTGAAGCCACTTTCCAAAGGGAAATGGATATGGCATTCAAGGGGTTGATCAACGAAATAGTTTTGATATATCTTGACGACATCGATGTATTCTCCAAATATGCAGCAGATCACCTTTTTCATCTGAGGCAGGTATTTCAGAGGTGTAGAATATTTGGTGTATCATTGAATCCCAAAAAATGAATAATCTTGGCTCACAAAGGAAAACTTCTAGGCCATATTGTTTCAAAGGAGGGGTTAACGATTGACCCAGAAAGAGTTGAAGCAATTCAAGCGTAAGTCACAAGAGGGCTCTTCAAAGCTTCTTGGGAAGGATCAATTTTGTTTGCAGGTTTGTTCCAAACTTTTTAGCTCTCGTAAAGCCAATAACGCTAATGTTGAAGAAGAGCATGGCATTTAAATGGACAACTGAAGGCAAGGCAAGTTTTGAGGCAATAAAAGAGGCTATATCTCAAGCTCCAACTCTTTTCAATCCAGACTTCTCCAAGGACTTCATGCTATATGCCTTCGGTAGTGGAGACACAATTTCTGCAATCCTAGTACAACAAAACAAAGAGGGATAGGAACAACTAGTTTTTTTCTTCAATCAAGTGTTGGAGGAATATGAAACTAGGTACTCTTTCATTGAAAAGCATGTCCTTGCAGTGATTAAGAGCTTAAAGAAAATCAAGCACCTAGTCTCAAACAACAAGATCCAATTATTGGTCTCTCATGCGGGAGTCAAGGACTTCCTTCTAAAAAAGGATCTGAATGAGAAACGTGCAAGATGGATCACTCGTGTCATAGAATATGACATTGAAATTAAGGTCACTAAACTAGTACATGGAAAAGGACTATGTGAACAAATAGCTTTGAGTCGGCAAGTTGAAGCAGGTGATGAAAAAGAGACTTTCTTGGTACTACAGGATGGTCAAGAACAGGAAAATGATGATATGCCCTCTCCTTGTTGGACTCAAAATATGATACACTTCCTACAGGAAGGCCTATGCCCTCCAGAAATGAGCAAATCAGAAAGGAGATACTTCATATTACAAGCCATTCCATATGTGCTTGTTGATGGTGTTTTGTTTAAAAAAGACATGAATGGAGTTCTATTGAGGTACATTGGGATAGGTCAAATTGAGAGGGTGTTATGAGATTTTCACAATGGAGATTCTGAGGGACATTTCACCCCATGAGTAAAAAATCTCAAGATAATGAAGGCAGAGTATTATTGGCCGACAATGTTCAATGACTGCTATACATGGATAAGAAAGAGCGAGAAATGTGCACTCTTCACAGGAAAAGAAATAGTAGCAGAGCTTCCATTGCACCCAATTTTAGTTGACCAAACATTTATGTAATGGGGATGGGACTTCATCGGAGTCATCAATCCAAACTCAAGCCAAGGCCACAAGTGGATTCTCACGGCAACAGACTATTTCACCAAGTGGACCGAAGCAGTAGTGCTCAAAGAAGCAAATGAGTCTAACATACTAGACTTGTATGAAGGAATAGTGACTACGTTCGGTGTACCGACCACTATCATATCAGAAAATGCATTAGCATTCATAGGTTCCAAGATTATAGAATGGGCTATCAAGAATGAAATCTATTTGAGCACCTCTTCAAATTATTACCCATAGGGTAATGGATAGGTAGAGTCCACGAACAAGAATTGGCTAAGGATCATCAGAAGGACTCTGGATGAAAACAAAATGACATAGCATACCAAGCTAAAATCAGCATTATGGGCTGACAGAATGATGCCAAAGAGGTCTACTAGTAATTCTCCCTACAAGTTGGTCTATGGGAAAGAGGTAGTATTGCCTATATCATTATAACTGCTAGCATTAGAGTGCATGAAACAATTAGAGTTGTCTGAGTTCGAACCAATGGAGGCCAGGTATGCAACGTTGATGGAATTGGAAGAAATCAGAGAATGTATGCAATTCAAATGATTGAAAAAGATCAAGCCTTAGTAAAAAGATGGTTTGATAAGAAAACAAGAGCAAAAACCTTCTAGGAAGGGGACCTAGTTCTAAAATGGGATGCAGATCGGGAAAAACTAGGAAGGCATTCCAAGTTTGATTCCATTTGGAGTGGCCCCCACATGGTCACGGGATGTAAAAGTAGTAATGCCTTCCAATTGTCTACATTGGATGGAGAATAACTCCCGATTCCAGGTAACGGAATCTACCATAAACATTGCTACTAAAAGGAAAAGCTTTACCCTTGTAAATATTAGCCTGATTTCAATTCCTCTAAGTGCAGATGCACATCATCTTGTTGTAGTTAGGTTTCAATTTCCCTAAGTGCTTCGGCACAAGTTTTGTTGCTCTCAGGTTGAATTTCTACAATTCAACATGCTCTCAGAGAAGGAGTTACAGTATCAGGCTTGGGATCAGATATCAGGTTGGTTTCAAGTTATTACTTATGACTTCATGCCCAATGCATTGCTAAAAGGTCACTAATCTTCTACCTAATAGGTAGGTGATCCCGTTGAGTCGCCAAATTGTTGTATATATCTCCCCCTGGGTAAATATAGGCAAGAGCAAAAGAATATGTAAATGAAGAAAACTCAAAGTGTCAACATGCAAAAAATTTGCACCCATGGCCCAAAGGTTTGAGGCACAAAGCAAAAAATGTCAACATGAAAATGGATGCGCCTATGGCGCAGGTAAGAAGATGTCGACATGCAAAAAGTCACGCCCATGGCACAGGTTTGAGGCGCAAAGCAGAAAATGTCAACATGAAAATGGATGCACCCATGGTGCAGGTAAGAAGATGTCGACATGCAAAATTTCATGCCCATGGCGTAGGTTTGAGGCGCAAAGCAGAAAATGTCGATATGAAAATGGATGCACCTATGGCACAGGTAAGAAGATTTCGACATGCAAAAAGTCGTGCCCATGGTGCAGGTTTGAGGCACACAACACAAGGTGTCTACACCACATTTTTAGCACCTATGGAACACTTAAAAGAAGGTTAACATGAGGATGGATGCGCTGAGGCACATCTTTAGGAGGCGCAACATTTTGAGTGTCGACACCTGACAGAAAGCAAACCCTGACGCAGATATTCAAATGGCCATAAATTTTCACAGGGAGCTCAGATTCACGCAAGGATGGACTTTTCGGAAATCTTATGAGGTCCTCTGTCTAATTATGTGAGAACAAGTTCTTAAAAAATGCAAAATACAATTCACCATTTTTTGGGTTTGCTAGGGTTCTCACCTACCACCATAATGAGATGAATTAAATGCAACCTAGAGGTGGTTGGGGTAGATTTAGAATTCCTCTCTCTTCCCTCACTCATTCTTCCTATAAATTGTAAGGAGGGGCTTCTTTCTAAAGGTTATACATTCTTGTTTTTCCCCTTCCTTCTTCTCTTTGGCAGGTGGATTTGTGGAGTTCAAACCTCCCATCTAAAACTGTAATGCAACTTTGCCTCTTGGCATTTTGTAGTGTATTGTATCAATCTTTAGAGAAAATAATGCATGTCTATGGATGATTCTCAGACCTCTTTGTGTTCATTTTCATCCTCCTAATCTTTCCTTGGAAATCTGGTTATCTATCCATTTGGTAAGACAGATGTTCTTCATTCCTCAGTGCATCACCTTTTTTAGTTTAGGTTTATTTTTATGCATCTTCTTACCCTATCTCCTTGAAAATTTAGATTAGGTTTTTGAGTAAACCCTCTGCATTTTTATGTGTGCATTTAAACAGAGGAATAGGAACCGGCCTTCATCCGGAGAGTTTTTCCAATTTCGCAAGGTCCCACACTTGGGAAAAGCTCCATGTTATGCAATCGCACTGAGAGTCTCAACCCATCGAGTTGCAGATATTCATGGGTGCTATGATTCACCATCAACAAAAACCCCTCCGTATGTTGTGTAAAAATATGATCCTTTTCAAATAGTTTCTATCCAATGTGAAATTCAAAAAGAGAGTGCAGTGCACACATTTTTAGTGGTGAAGGAATATTTGTCCTATAAAATTTGTTGTGTGAGATGTTATGGAATTCGATAAATTAAGAATGGTGTGTAAATGCCACAAAGTCATAAGTATCCAGGAAGGTTCAGGGATGACCGGGCGCTACTATCCAGGTCTTGGTGTTGGTGTTTATGTTTCAGTAAGAACCAAAGTCAAGATCTTGACCTTTGTTGTGACTGATGAATATGTTGTACATGTACTAAATTATTTTGTTTGGTGACTGTGAACTGCTATATGTGGTGACTAATTCACCAGATAGATTCCCCCTCTTTTGGGGTACATTTAATGTCCCTGAGAAGTATTTGACTCGAAGGATGATTGACTGTTATTCTAAACTAAAGCTTTGCACAGGGAGTGTGGTTGGTGGAAATGAAGGCACACATAAACAAAGTGGCTTGGAGACAAATATTAGTACAAGAAAGATAAAAACACATGTAGAAGACAAGATGTAAGCTAATTACATGCAAAAAGAGACTGTGAACACGTAAGAAGAAAAATTATACCTTGGAAAGTGGGTTTCAAACATGGGACATCACTCACAATGTCGCAATACAATTAAGGAAAAAGTGGCCACAAACATAAAATCACTCAGAGAACAAGAAAAATGTAGGTAAAATCCCACAAACAATAGAAAGTAATGGAAGATAAGAAAAGAAAAAGTAGCGGAAAAACATGGTGGAAAACAAACCTATAAAGAAAATGATGCACATGAAGCACCATTAGCATGTTAGAAAGAAAAATAGCATGCCAAAGCTTGTATAATATGATGTAGTAATGTGAAATGAAAAATGAAATAATATCACCTATAGTGTATACAAGTGGATGCCACCAGGAGCCACTATGGGAATGGTAATAGGTACCTCTCCTAACATCCATGCTACGTGTATCGATATATGTAAATCCTATGATCACAACTATAAGGTTAGTGAATGTGCATATGTATATGGAAAAAATAATCACATACAAATTATCTATCTAGAATTTGTAATAATGTCTACATGTAAGCATAAGAAATAACGAGTAAATGCAACTGTGATATGCAGTATTTTGTGAATGAGTGTGATAGAATGGAATGCAAAGTGAGTATGATAGGATCTGCGTAACCCCCAATGGAATGTGAATGTGTATGCAAGTTATGAGGTTCATTTATACATGCCCCCTCAGTAGTAAATAATGAACCATAGAACAAGAGTGTTATTAGGAAATGGTTTTAATGTGTCCACTACAAATATATGATCATCAAAGTGTATAACATAGAGAATGCATGAGTGAGTATGTTGGGGTTCATTTTATATGGAAACCCTTAGAAGTCGTGTATAAACTTTGGAACTAGATTTTTTCATATGGTAATGAGCGCAACGTATAGAAGTATATGCAAGAAAGATATATCGTTAATGTGTAGATTAAATTTTCCATAAAAGGATATTAATATGTAGAATGTCAAGTGTGTGGTGTGTAATGTGTAGTGTGTGACGTATAGTGTGTAGTGTGTAGTTTGTTAGATTCATGTTTATAGTATGCCCTAAAGATTCAAGTGTGAACCAAAGCATGAGATTATGTCATCGAGTAATGACGATATAAGAGTGCATCAAGATGTGTATAATGTATGTCAAAGATTGGATAACAAGGAGTGAGGTTTTGTGAATAGTTGAGCAATGAGTCATTTCAAATGAAAACGCAGCCAAGTGGCATGGGGAATGAAATATAAGTATGATCCAGGTCCAAGTTTCCCATGATGTAATCAAGCCAAGAATATCCAAGTGTAAGTGGAGAAGTACGAGGATCGCATGCAAGAAATATGATGAGATGAAAGATGTGAAGACCATAAGCAATAATAATGTGAATAAATCCATGGTAAATATGAGGATCATGAGGTGGAGGAAAGATGTCGTCTACTATAAATCCTAGTTGAGTCAGTCCATCATGTGTGCATATAGTATCCAAGAAAATAGGATCTAATGGAATGTGTTCACAATAAGAGTCATTCATGAAAAGCGTGCATGTAAATTGATGGCACACTAATGGAGGTAGCTTATGAGGAATTAAAGTAGATGGAACTAAAACAAATGTTTGGAAATACCCCCAATAAAGTACCATAACATTAGTAAAAGTAGGAGGACTTGGAATTAGATGGAATAACGTCTAACGTGAAAATAGTTCCTTCAAGTGGAGGTAAGTATTTTGGATACTGTTTGCATCATGGAACAATAGTAGGATGCACAGTGGTAGAATCAAAAATAGGTAATACAGTGTCACGATCTATGTTGCAATATTTGAATGGTGTATTATCAGTAGGAATATCATGTTCAAATCGGACATGTAAGAATATGACACATCAGTGAACCATAGAAGACATTGCTTGCATTCAATGAATTCGTAGTATACCAAGTAAGTAATTATATGAAAGTTGGAGATCAGTAGAAAAAATGGAACTGGAATAGTCTTTGGCCCAATTCTGAGTGGCAGAGTGATAGTTCCTAAGAATGGGCAAATAGTAGAATCAAATGATCAAACATAGAGATATGTTCGGTTAAGGTTAGCTACATAAAGTCCTATAGCCTGAATAAATGATAGAGGACTGGTATTGAGCTCAGATCCAGTGTCGATTAAAAGACACTTGATGCCTAAGTTATTAATATAGACTTGTATATATAGAGGAGAATCATTATCATAAATAACAATATTTTTGACTATAGCTGATGGAAAAATAATTTGTTGAGAAAATAAATTGACAAATGTTTGATTAAAAATATCTAGATGAGTAGTGTAAGGAATACGAGTAGTATCCAAAAGATTAATGATTTTAGCATGGTATTCATGATGGGCTAGGAAGAAATCATGAATAGAGATAGCTATGATAGGATGATCCTAATAAAAATTTGAAAGTTCAAACTTTGAGGATCCTAAGAATGTTTAAAATGAGTCAAGTTGACTAAATGATTAAGAAAATATAGAATTTTATAGATGTCTGAATATAAATATGTAGAAATGAAAATGATATGCTAATTAAATATAAATCTTACCCAAGAAAATAAGTAATTAAGATTTAAAACCCTAATTCAATAGGTATTCAGTTATAGAAGGTTTGTAAATCTACCCGGTGTGACATCCTGGCTTTCCGTAGCAATCATAACGGAGGGCATGGTGATTAATTTCTCTTATTTCCATTAAATAGTGGCCCTTTTTTGATGGATCATGGCATTAACCCTACCAACCATTCCATATAGGTCCTATTTAATATCGAATGCTTCCCCTTTGGCCTCATTAACATGTATACCTCGAATGATGTGGCTGAAAGGGACGAACTGTTGAGAAGGATAGTGTTCATAATTTTTGCACTTGTGAAAAAATGGGAAAGTCGAAACTTTGGTATGATGGATAACATTTGTGAAGTATACCTATGTTAGGGGATTTTATTTCAAAAAATATTATTACTATTGAATTAATTAATGATTACATGAAATCTGCAGCGATGTGTGTTGTTACAAAACATAACAGATCAGTGCTTGTAAATAGACAATGGAGATCATTCAACATGTTTATGATCGATTATTATAAAGTGGAATCTTTTTACTTGTTAGGTTGTGGAGCCTGTTTTTATGTGAGAAAGTGTTGAAGACTATAGACTTTCCACAGTTGTCTCACTGGGGTTTGGGGGCACAGCCCCCAAATTTTTTTTGGGCCTTAAAACGTGCTCGATATATTGGGAAACGTGATTTTCTCATATGGGTGGGTTTTTTGACCCATAGGTTTACGGAACAGTTTTGGCCCATGGTTTTGATACCCATGGTTTTTTAAAACTACTTAAGTAGTTCTCTATTTATATGGTTTTGTGCATATGGTAGATATAATGTAAACATTGCAGATGTGTTTTGAATTTGGCTATGAACTCTATAGTGTTTGTTGAGCATAGCTCCATACAAGATCTAGGTATTATAATTGTAAGAGAGCTGTTGGCTTGTAATAAAATATGAGCAAGTGATTCTTGGTGGATGTAGCCCAAATTGGGTGAACCACTTTAAATATTGTCTCTTTGTGTTGTGTTATTTTATTCTGTAATTTTATTTGAGATATGTAATATCTTTCTGCATATTAGTTTCTACTATTGTGATTTTATGAGGGATTATTCTGCATTAGATTTTATCCCTTAGTTTCCTAACAACTAGTATCAGAGCTTGGTTTTGGTTTGCTAAAGTGTTGAATCACAAGGAAAGTTTTAGCTTGAGTGGGAGCTATGGCAAATGATGGAATATCTAGGGTTGATAAATTCAACGGGTAGAATTTTAGTCTTTGGAAGATGTAGATGGAAGATTACCTTTATCAGAAGGATCTTTATATTCCATTGTTTGAGAAGGTAAACAAACCCTCGAGCATGACAGATGCAGAATGGGATTCGCTGGATAGGAAGGTAGTTGGGAAAATCCAGTTGTGTTTTTCATATTCAGTATTATTTAATGTTTCAATGGAAAATACTACAAAAGATCTGGATGGATGCATTAGGGAAGTTGTATGAAAAACCCATCTGGCCTCTAATAAGATATTTTTAATGAAAAAATTGTTTAATATGAAGATGTCTGAAAATGGTTTAGTAGTAAATTATTTAAATGATTTTAATACGGTTATAAATATGCTAGCTTTAGTTACAATAGAATTTTTATGAAAAAGCTAGGGCTTTATTAGTTCTGTGCTCTTTACCTGAGAGCTGGAATAGCCTAGTAATGGCGGTAAGCAACTCGGTTCCAGCTAACTCGAAGTTGAAATTTGAGGATGTTGTAGGGGTGATTCTAAGTGAGGAAATGCAAAGAAAAAGCTCTAGGGAAACTTCTACTTCAGGGAATGCTTTGACAGTGGAAACTAGAGGGAGACCAGAAGAATAGAGGAAACCGTGGAAAATCAAAAGATCGGGCAAGGTCAAAATCCAAGAACAAGATTGTATGCTAGAATTGTGGAAAGTCTGGGCATGCAAAGAAGGATTGTTGGGAGCTTCGGGATAAGAAGAAACAACATTAAGAAAACAAGGAGGCAAATGTGGCATCGAGGTAATGTATGTCAGGATGCTTTGATTCTTTCTTTGCATAATATTTCTGAATCTTGGGTTTTAGATTCAGGGGCTTCTTTTCATGCTACTCCACATAGGCATTATTTTGTTGATTATGTTCAAGGGGATTTTGGGCATGTTTTTCTTTGGTGATGATGAGCCTTGCAGTATAGTTGGAAAAGGTTCTATTCAGGTTAAGATGCAGAATGGGAATAAATGGCTATTGAAGGATGTCAGACATGTGCCTACATTAAGAGAAATTTGATATCAGTAGGGTAATTGAGGAAGTGATGGTTGTACTATGATATTTATAGCTGACTCTTGGAAGGTTACCAAGGGTGCTCTTGTGGTGGCAAGAGGTAAGAAGGTTGGAACCTTGTATTTAACCACTGATAGTACTAATGATTGTAATCTTGTGGCTTCAGATGTAGATACAACATTATGGCACTATAGGCTCGGTCATATGAGCCATAAGGGCATGGACATCATAAAGAAGAATTTTCCTAGATATATAGAAATAGGTTTGGATTTCTATGAGAACTGCATATATGGGAAACAAAAGTGAGTAAGGTTTCTCAAGGTTGGACCTACGAAAGAAAGAGAGTAAGTTAGAGTTGGTACATTCTAATGTGTGGGGGCCAGCTCAGGTATCATCTCTTGGGGGTTCAAGTTATTATGTTACTTTTATTGATGATGCAACAAGGAAAGTTTGGGTTTATTGTATTAGAAACAAATCTGATGTATTTGATACTTTTGTTAAATGGAAAGCCTTGGTAGAGAATGAAACAGGTCTTAAGTTAAAATGTCTCAGGTCAGATAATGGAGGGGAGTATTGCAGCAATGAATTTGATAATTATTGTTCTAAGAATGGAATCCACAGGCAAAAATAATGGTTCCAGGAACCCCGCAGCGGAATGGGGTGTCAGAAAGGATGAACAGAACAATAATGGAACATGCTAGGAGAATGAGGATACATGCAGGACTGCCTCTTTATTTTTGGGTAGAAGTGGTGAGCACAACTGTGTACTTGATAAACAAAGGACCCTCAAGTGCCTTGGATGGAGGCATACCTGAGGAGGCTTGGTACGGTAAGAAAGTTGATTACTCATTTCTTAGAGTCTTTGGATGTGAGGTGTTTGTTCATATTGACAAGGATGATAGGACCAAACTAGAGGCTAAATCAGAAAAATGCACTTTTATTGGTTATGGTGGTGATGAATTTGGATTTAAATGTTGGAGTATTAAGGACAAGAAAATCATTCAGTCTAGAGGATGTGGTCTTTAATGAGAAAGTCATGTATAAGCAATAGTTGCAGGAAAATAGGGAAGAATCCAAGAAAGAATATGCAGTGGTAGAGGATCTTCTGGATGGGACAGTGACCCATGAATCAGTTCAGGAACCTACTCAATAGGAACCCCAAACTCCTACAGTGAGGAGGTCTTCTAGGGTAAGAAAAGAACTTGAACGTTTTTCTCCTTCTCTTTATTATTTGTTACTCAACTGATAGTGGAGAGCCAGAGAGATTTGATGAAGCAATGTAGGTAGATGCCAGTAAGAAGTGGGAGCAAGCCATGGATGAGGAGCATAAGTCTCTCATGGAGAACTAGACTTGGGATTTGGTGAAGCTACCGGAAGGCAAAAGAGCATTGCAGAAACAAGTGGGTGTATCAGAGTTAAGATGAAGAATGAGGAAAGAAAAGATATAAGGCCCGGTTGGTGGTCAATGGGTTTGTATAGAAAACAAGGTATAGATTTTGATGAGATTTTTTATCCTGTAGTAAAAATGACTTCTATTAGAACTGTTCTTGGAATAGTGGCAGCAAAAGACTTGCACTTAGAATAGTTAGATGTAAAGACTACATTTCTCCATGGTGATTTAGAGGAGGAGCTATATATGCAGCATCCAGAAGGATATGAAGTCAAAGGTAAAGAGGAGATGGTGTGCAAACTGAAGAAGAGCTTGTATGGCTTGAAACAAGCTCCACATCAGTGGTATAAGAAATTTGATAGCTTCATGATGGAGCAAGGTTTACATAGATGTCATTCTGACCATTGCATGTATACAAAGAAATTTGAGGATGGAAGTTATATTATCCTATGTTTGTATGTTGATGACATGTTAGTTGCAGGTAAAAACATGCTAGGAAATAAAAGTACTCAAGAAACAGCTAAGTGAATCCTTTGATATGAAGGATTTGGGGGCAGCCAGACAAATCCTTGGTATGAGGATAACTCGGGATAGGAAGGAACGGAAGCTGACTTTATCTCAGGAAGAGTACATTAAGAAGGTATTTGGATAGGTTTAACATGTGGGATGCTAAACTGGTTGGGAATCCTTTGGCAGGCCATTTTAAGTTATCAAAGGATCAGTGTCCCAAGACAGAGCAAGAAAGAAACCAGATGTCTAAGGTACCTTACTCATCAATGGTTGGCAGTTTGATGTATGCTATGGTATGCACTAGGCCAGATATTTCCCATGCAGTGGGAGCAGTGAGTAGTTTTATGAGTGATCCAGGAAATGAGCACTAGACAGGAAGTAAAGTGGATACTTCGGTATTTTAGAGGGACCATGGGTACTGTTTTGTGTTACAGTGGATCAGACACTATTCTGTGTGAATATGTTGACTCCGATATGGCTAGGGATTTGGATAGTAGGAGGAGCACAATAGGTTATGTATTTACTATAGGTGATACAACAATGAGCTGGATTTCACGATTACAGAAGGTTGTGGCTTTGTCAACCACTGAGGCTGAGTATCTTGCTGCTACAGAAGCTAGCAAGGAGATGATTTGGCTACAACAATTGCTTGATGAGTTGGGGCATAAGCAAGAAGTTGGAAAGCTATATAGTGATAGTCAGAGTGCTAATTCACTTAGCTAAGAACTTTTCTTTCCATTCTAGGACAAAGCATATATAGTTGAGATATCACTTCATCAGGACAACTTTGGTGGAATATTAGTTGAAGTTGGAGAAGATTCATACCAGTCAGAATCCTGCAAACATGATGACCAAGGTGGTTAAAAGGGATAAACTAAAGCTATGTTCAGCTTTGGTATGGCCTTCACGGATGACAGTGAAGGGTTGAGAAGCTTGCTCAGTGGAAATCAGTCTCCAACTGGGAGATTGTTATGTTTGTGGAGCCTATTTTTCATGTTAGAGTTTGGTACACCTTTCCATGGTGTTACACTCAGATATTTTTATAGATGGTCCCACTCGCACGGTGAGCGGGTTCAAGGGGTTTGGAGGGATGAAGCCCCTGAAGCAAATTTTCCATGGGTGGTTTATTAATCCATGGGTAATGGGTAACCGTTATGGGCTGGTTTTGGAGCCTATGGTATTTCGGTACACATTGTTTTGTAAATATACCTCTTCAGCTACCTATTGATGTAATTATAAATAGATGGACATATAATAGGATTGATATGAGTGTGTTTTGTGAAGGTGAATAGTGTGTACAAATTCACGTGTGAATTCGGGAGGGTTTGTTGAGCACAGCTCCAAACAAGATCTGATTATTGTAACTGTGAAGGACTATTGGCTTGTATATAAAATCTAAGCAAGTGTTCTTGGTGGATGTAGCCCACATTAGGTGAACCACATTAAATATTTTCTTCATGTTTTGTATATTTCATTTATGTAATTCTATTCATACTTCTTATTATTGTGATTTTGAGGAATGATTTCGCATTAGATTCTATTTAATTCCTAGCAAAAATAACACAAGGCCCTGAAGGACAGCTATGTCTTGTCTTTATGAAGACACCGAATTGCACAATAAGTGAAGTTTTTAGGTTTTGAAGCAACAATCAAGACTATAAAATTACAGAAATCAGGGTTCATTACTAGATGTTACATGTATTCTTTAATGTTATTTCCTTCATGATTAAGACATTCAATTATATTATTGGGTCATTTAGTTCAATATACAATCCATATCAGAAAGTAGAAATGCAAAAAATAAATACACAACTCAATTTCGTAATTCAATGTTTTATTCATAAGGAATTTCAAATGTTTCCCACACAAGTCATGGGATGTAACTGGAAAGTAAGTACAACTACTTAAATAAGAGGTACACATGCATGAACGATAAAATAAAGGAGTATGAGTGAACCCATCATTGCCTTGGAGGTTTTTCCTTCAGTTGATGCATCCTCATCTTCATCTTTGTTCCCTCTTCATCTTCATTGTTGAGAGCACTATAATTAAAATTATAAAAGAGGAAACTATCAATTATGATCTTAGGGTACAATCCATATTCCTATATTGTCTTAATTCATGCACATGGATATCTAATAACAAGGAGATATAGATTGCTTGAAGATCAAAACAGTATACATGATTTACTCACTCTAAAGGAAATAAGGAGAAGAAAAGGAAAACATGGACATAAGAGAGGCCAAAAATCCTAAATATTTTCTAACTATGTTCTCAAGTGTGCAAGAACAGGTTGTAGTCAAGAATATATAAATCATATCTTTCAGTCTTCACTATGGATAAAGATTGTAGATTTCAATAACTTCTATCCTATGGTACATAAAGTAGATGAGTGACCAGTACATATTGGAATGAAGGAAGAATGCAACTCGTACAGAACAAAGAATTGAAGACCAAAGTGCATGTTTCAGATTGAAACTAAAGAAGAAGGATCAGAATTTAAAAGCTGAAGTTAACTAGAAAAGATAAGATTACGGATGAAATAGAATGAGAAAGTAATGTGAGAAAATTTTGACAGGGCTTGTACCATGTAAAATGGACATTTACATCTTTCCATCATGTTGTTTTAAATTAATACATGCTTTTTAAAAGCTGTATATAAACCAAATAAGTGATACAGAAAAGTAGAAAAGTATGCCATGATCAAGATAACAGTTATTATGTTTTAGTTTCCAACAATAAATCAGATTCAATAGGAAAATGATACATTTTTGTATTCTAAATCAGAAGATAAAACTATTACAGATGAAAAAATAAATAAAGAAAGAATTCAAGCTACTTCATGTTTCAGTATCAAAAGAATTCAACATTAAAATTTCTACTGTAGAGGTAGCAGGAAATATTGTTCTTTAGAAAACAAAGTACAAGGTTTTCAGTTTTCAGTTATAGGCTCATCCATCTATGTTCATTTTGTATTCACATTACAAGTTACAGAATAAGCCAAAACACTTAAGCAATAGTATCAGGTTTTCATATCAAAGGATTATAGAATATATCAAAACTATGGAGGAAAACCAAATAATAAGATTAAGTGTTAGTGGTACTTCCATTTCAGAGTTGAATCATTGAGTTCAGAATCCAAAGACATAGAAAATATAACTTCAAAATTCAATGCACACACGTACGGTGAGACCAAATAGATAAAAGCTATACAGAGCCTTGAATAGAGTTCTTGAGTCACTAATAAATCGAGCTTCAGAATCTAATAGAAGGAATACAAGCCAAAATCCACCAAATGTGGAGATTTAGAGATCAACATTTACAATGCCAGATAACAGTCTCAACTTGCACTAGAGCATGATGTAACATATACCCACACCTCTACCTTGCTATGAACATCATCAATTACTTCAAGTTTGAATATTCAAGTACAACCCAATGGATAAGGCAAGATTAAATAATATAGAATCTACATTTGCAGTGAAATAAGTTGATTCACACAGATGTAAATATTCATGGGAGATCAATAAATGATATCACTATAAGAAAAACACAACATGAGCTTAAATTTTTTTTTATATATATGCTCCCATGGGCAAGAATCAATACAACTTAGAAGATTTCAGAGCAGTAAGAATAGAGAATGGAGTTTTCTTTTAATGGTGTTTCAAAGCTTTTCAAAATTAAAGAAACCCAGATAATCCTGGGGAAAAGAATACAGAGAAAATATCCTAGAAAATATGAAGATTGATGGCATAAGAATGGCGTCCATAGTGAAAAGGAAGCTATCAGAGAAAATATGAAATAGAAACTTAAACACCCATGTCACTTGTACAATAAATGCTAAAAGAAGTGGTGAGAATAGAAGAAGTATCAGTGGCTGCAGATCACATAAATTAAGAAATAAAAGTGTAGACTTAGTATCTTCACACAGATCTAGGAATATGAATATCAAGGTTCATAGCTACTCAAAAGAGTAAAAAATGACAAACACCTCAGATCCAAATCCTCAATGAAGGAGAAGCGGAAGTTAAGTATGGTTTGGGAAAATGGTTTTAGTTGAGGGGAATACAAAGTAAAGATAACACACAAATGGCTCTCAAATAAATCTCAAAGAAGAAAACCCACAACAGAATAATATACATGAGGACAACATGCCTCCATCGTAAGAACAATGAAAGCTAAAAAAGTGAAAAATATCTATATTAAGAACCTCACTGTGTACAGGATGGTATTTCTGAGAACCTCATTTTGAGTAAAGTACATGAGCAAACACAATAACCACAGAGGCTCTTCGAGCTCATCTAATTAATGGCAAAGCATGAATGATACAAGGAAACAGAAAGTATCAGTACTTGAAAAAAAATCGATACTTCAACTTTAATAAATATTTTTCAAACAGAGTTGAAGAAATTGTCAACATTACAACAGTAAAGTAAAAATTACTCAAATAACATGATTACGACCACTGATCTCAAAAGAATAAAGCGTGAGATTTGTAGCTATAGTGGACATGACCACAATGGTCTTGCTTAGAATCTATAAACAAAGCAAAAACTAACCAAATGTAGATATTTCATAACCCACAAGGTGGATTTGCATAAAGAAAAATTGAAGCTCAAACATATAGGCATGAACCACACAATATAAAGATCACAAAGAACTAAAAACAACGTCAATGGCTGAATCTAAGCATGTGCATGCTGAAAACCTCATGATGATTGATTGTCAGAACTTCTTCTTCGCAAACAACAAAGATCGAAGGTTACAACAGTGATGGTGAGTATTAACTATCCCACTTAGAAAGCTCAAGAGAAGATAAGAGATAACAAAGATGTAGATGTTTCAATGTTCAGAAAACTAAAAAAGGGGAACTGAATCGAACTCAACACATCAACCATGGTAGTTAGAAATTATTGCCAGAAGCTTTGCTACTAATGGATTCAGAGGAAAATGAACTTGAGTTCATTTTTCATTTTGTTACATATCCCAAACATGCTCTAGTAACCCTAACTCGTTTGAGTTAAACAATCGAGGGAGGAAATAAAACGGTAGTGCAGATCAATGATTGAGAATCGATCTCTAAAATCAACATAAACCACCTTGGTTAAGATGTCACCAACCACCTTAATTGCCAAGGTTAGAAAACCGTAACCACAGGTTAAGAATCAACGATACCTAATCAAACAGTATAGAGATTGACAGCCCGAGATCGATACCATTTTCCAAAGAAAACTCGACCCAAGTTAGATGCCACCGATAATTCAAATGGAAGGGGTGAGTCACCATGGAGAGGGGGCCATCCCCACGATTAAATAAAATTATCATTGCATCGAATTTCAAAAGTCTAAACCATAGACTATGTCCTCATGGTCAAAGCGAGCCAAATCACCTATACTTGACAGCAATAATAACCAAAAAGGTAAAGTTAAACCTTATCCTCTTCAAAAATGTAAAATATGACAAGTAATTTCATGGTCGTATGTTAATCAAAGGTGGCCGATTATGGCATGGTTTCCTTTTTACAAAGTTCCCACATATATATGTTTAAAACTGTGGCAATGTCCCAAGTCTAGAAGAAGACCAAAACTCAACAAAGACATTTGCAGCCATCTAGAGTGGTCCCCACATGGAATTATCACAGAACAAAAGTATTGTATTTTTTAAATGATATATTTAATAGATAGACAAAGAAATCTTGTTACTACATTAGGGGAGAAAGGGAATGTCAATATCAAAGCCCTGATCTTGAAGATGGTCCCTGTCAAGATTTTTACCTTGAGTGAGTTATTTTTCCAAAATATTGTAAATAATGGATTATATTTACTCACACACAGAGATCAAATTTTTCATGTGCACCCAAGGGGACAAGCGGATCATAATATTAGATGTCACATCAACAACAAAAAGAAAAATTTGCATGCACCTAGAAGGAGAGTTGCTCATCAAGCAAGGTTTTATTTTTAGCATTATTCACCCATGCTTTTTCTTAAAAATAAAATAGTCAACTTTAGTTTGACTGTATGTAATCAAAGGCTATTACTGTCTCTTTGTACTAGTTTTCTTTATTTTATTCCTTTATTATTAAATAAAGGATGAAAATAGGATGCATGGGCGAGTATAACCTTAGTCTATTTTCTAGGAAAGGTGGGTGAATCAATTTTGCTATATATTGTGTGCCTTAACAAAGCACAAAGAAGGACTTTTTAGATGCATAGGAGTGTTGAGATAATATTTTCTGCCATTTTTTCCCTTTGAATGTGAAGTATTTTCTACCTTTCCTATTATTTACAGTCTTGTGTATGTTTTCCATTAATCATGTGAATGTTGAATTCCCTGATTAATCCATCTTACCCCCTGTTGCAAATTCAGTAATCTCTTCATGATATTAATCTGTATGTGTAACTTAGTAGTATTCTTGTTATATCTATACCCTCAGTACATCAAAGTGTTTACCCTTAATTATCTTCAGAAATCTATTGGCCTGTGCATCAGAAGTTTATTCCATATCAATTTTGGATGTACTCAGTGAAATACCTCATACAAGTTTGGTGTATCACCTTAGTTTTAATTCATTTTTTACAGTTATGTTTTACCCTTAAACCCCCAGAAATTAGTTTAGGATACATCAACAAGAAACCGGCATTGATACCGGAGACTCACCTCAAAATAGGTATACCCACAGACTTGAGGTGTTTCCATTGTATCTACGAAAGAGAGAGAGAGAGAGAGAGAGAGAGAGAGAGAGAGAAAGAGAGAGAGAGAGAGAGATAAAATTTGCAAGCTTAGAACACCTGCAACCATCTCTCTACAGGGTGCACTTTCAAGATATAACTGATAGCTTTCTCAATTCTCGATGCCAAGTGGGTAATAAGTGGATACTTTAATATGGTGGAGTTTCCCTCTGATAAGTGTGGGCTCATGCCAATACGACCCTAATGCTTCTCATACTCCCACCTCTGAAGCATGGTTCACTTGGTCCAAATCTCCGTGGTGGATTGGATCGGTTTCTCAAACAGCTCGACAGAGCTATGTTGTCAACTCAAGATTTTTTTGAGTTTGAAAAAAATTATTTCTTACCAATGGAGGTCATGCCTGATTTTTTCCTTTTAGACCACTCTCTAATTTGATTCTGTATCACTTGGCAAAGATCAACATTCCTTTTGTCATAAATTGCAATTTTTTCTCAATATTGCCTTAATAGAAACATGTTCCCAATCTCAATCATATTAGGCATGTAGGGAACATGTCCACTCGACTAAGTCACCTTCAACGATTTCATCCACCTATGCATGTCAGATGGATTAAATGGTGGGAGGATGCTCTGACTTGGACAACTAGATTCCCTAAGAATCTATGGCTAGTAATTAGCTAAAATTCTTCTGCTCATACTTTGCTACCACCTCCGTTCTTAGCTGAGAAGTGGTGAAGCTCGAAGAAAATCCATTCTCCGAAATGAAACAACTTCAAGTTGCAGAGCATTGTCAAAAAATCCAAATTTCAGACAATTACAATGCCCGAGTGAGCTGAAATTTGTGTTCGCAAGGCTTGGATCAAGGTCAAGGATCGGGTTTCCAAAGAAAATTTTCATTACTCTCAAAGCTAATAAATCCTCCTAGAAAATTTGTACCATCTCCGACTATGAAACTCATATTGTTGATACGCAACTCATTCTTCAGGATGTTGTAAAAACATTATAAGTAGGTGTTTCAAGCCTAAAATCCCATTGATGAGTATCACACAGTGCTTGAATAGTTCCTTGATGATGTGTCATGTACTATCTCATCCGCATAGAGGGTATCCTGTGATCACATTCTCATCTTAGATGAACTTCATGATGCAGTCCTATAAATGGCTAATGATAAAGCCCTAGGCTGTGAAGGTTCCCCCTTGTGATTTCTATAAATCTCTGTGGGACACCATGGGCCCGGACCTACATCAGGTCTACTTGGAAGTATTTAAGAATCAAAACGTTGGGTGCGTGGGTCAATAAGGGTAATATAAAACTTATTCCCAAGCCAGGGGTTCCTGAACAAATTACTAGCTAGTGGCCCATTACCTTACTCAATGTTTCTTAATAAGATCATTATTAAAGCCCTGCCTATTCGGTTGCACCATATTCTTCATGTTATCATCCATCCTAAATAAACTGGATTAATTAAGGGGAATCTCATTCTTGATAATATGATCACTATTTTGGAAGGCATGGTCCTACCATTCCAACTAAGCTACCTTATTCATCAAAATTGACTTTGAGAAGGCTTACGATCGAATTGAATTTCCATTTATTATTTCCATACTTCAAGCTCTTGGTTTAGGACCCAATTTCATTCAATTTGTGTCAAACTCTTTTTGTCAATTCCTCTACTCAAATCACCATTAATGGGCTTAGCTATAAGTCATTTGATTTATTTCGCTATATCCAATAGGGATGTCAGTTAGCTTATGTACTCTATGTTCTTACTGCTAAAGGTTTTTGTTATCTACTAGATCAATGCTAAATCCCAAGGGCTTGCTTGAGGAATTAAGATTCCTTCTTCAAATAACTCTCAACTTCTCAATGGGTATCTTATGGATGAATCATTTCTTACCCTCATTGAGGAAGAAACTAATTTTGACAATGTTATGCACTTCTTGGATCTCTTTTTCTTAGCTTTTGATTCTTCTATCTAGTGGCGAGAAAACACACTGTTACTAGAAATCCTTCCTTCCTACGCCTTATTAGCTAGCCTCCTTTTATTACAAAATGTTCACACATGGAAAAATGTTCAAATTTCTTGGCATTACCTTTTCCTTCTAGGTGTCACCTACGTAGAGTTATAGGAATATGTGGTCCAAATGGTACATAAAAAACTTGAATATTGGATCACTAATCCCTTCTCTTTAGCAGGGAAATTCAATATTTTCTCCAAAGTTCTTATGGCCACCAATGTTTATTACTCCTCATGTTGGGTGTCTTCCAAAGCCTCCCTTCAGAAACAAGAGAAAATTCTTAAGAATTTTCTCTGGTCTAATGTTTCTTGTGGCCGAGGATTCCGTAGAGTTTCTGATGAAATCTATTACCTCTCTAGGGACTCTGGAGGTATGTGCCCTTATTGACATACTATGAAAAGGAAAAAAAACTTTGTGTGAAATGAATAATATAATGAATTGAAGGAAAAGAAACATGGAAATTTCTTGTGTGTCATGGCATCGGGGAAGGTTCTCCTTATGGTCGTCCCACCTGGAAAGGTCTGAGATTTTCCCAACATTCTCATTGCACCCGTTCCTATCAAAGTAGTTAGTACCTTTGTTCTTAAAAGCATCTAGAAATAATGGGAATGTATCAAACCATGGCTTTAGTGAAAAGGAAATGGAATTTGCAATGGCCTCTCTATATATCAACAATCTCTATGGTGGTTCCTTGTCATTGAAGAACAAGGTCAGTGTCTTGCTGAAGTCCCTAGAATTCCTATGCTCAAGCTCTTTAAGTGAGGAATCCCGATGATCCAAGATTTTTTCTGTAAGAACACTTAATCCAGTTTTTCTTGGAATCAAGTCAAAACTATTTTTCTTCTCATCAACCAAGATCATGTGCTATCATCACTGTTATCATCAATTCTTTCCTCGATCATATGTTGCACAAAATATATATTTTTTCATCCCAACCTTGGTGGAAAAACTAGAAATGGTTCATGGATACTTCATTCTGGAATCATTCTGATACTAAAGGATATCGTTGTCTTTCCCCACACTTAACGTATGGTGGAGAAACTTAATTCCTTCTAGGGACTATATTATTCTTCCTCGTGTTGGAGAAATAGATTTGAAAATGTTTGGTCTACATGCATGGAGCCTAAAATCACACATTCTATGTGGTGCATCCTACATCAAGTTCCCTCTATATGCTCCTTCCTAGTTTAAATTGGCATTCAGGCCACCAAATGCCCCTTTTATGGCCATTTAGAAAATTTAATGTTCTTGTTCTGGTTCTGCCCCAAGGCCCGACGGGATTGGAATTTGATTCACTATTTTTTCAAACCTCTTAGGCCATAGTGCTTCACATGGCACCATGTTCTCCTAGGAGATAATCCCAAATTCTTGATATTGTTCTCCTAGATTTGAAATGTTTTTTAGAGGGGAAATATTATTTTGGTTATGGAAAGAAAGTAATTCTTTTATCTTTTCTAATTGTGAAGTTGATTAGTAATTCTTGGTTCATAAAAAATCAATGGTTCTCTCCAATCTATTTTTGTAGATCCAAGTGAAGACAAAAAAAGTGGCACTAGAAGTAGAGCACTTGCAGAATGTACTGCATCACTAGAGATATGTCCCTTGTAATGATTCTCGTGAGCCACCATCACTTCTCAAGATATCTCTACCCCATGGTCACTTCTAAGGAGAACTCTACCATACAGGATATCGATGTTTCTATCAACGATCTTTCCTCCATGGATACCATTCCCTATTCAAACTTCCAGAGATGAATGTCTCTCCACCTTCTCTCCGTAAGGGCTAGGGATTTCCCCCACCTTGTCAAACCAACTGAGGCTCGTCGGTGGCCTCTAGGCTACACACGCAGGATGGGTGGAATTTTCCTCCTTAACGCCCACCACCTTATGATAAGTTCTGAAAGGTTCTGCTTGTCATATCTCCCATGCGGGTGACAACTCAAGTTGAAGAGGATACCCCATCTTGTTCAGGCTCGGATATTCATGATATGGTAAAGGATCTCCCTAGTGGCGGCTAGCCCAATGATCATGATGCTCCCTCAGCTGTAATGTTTGTGACGACAACTTGATCTCTGTTTGTTCCTTTTTTAATGTTTCCCTAGGCATTTCCTAGTGTTTCAGTGTTCTCCTAGGCTTGACCTAAGTTTGTTGTTCTTTGTGGGACATGTTCTCATACAATCAAATTTTTCATTAAAAAGTTATGTTGCATCATTTTACATTTAATATAATATAAGATACTTTTTCATCAAAAAAATAAAGAGATAAAATGACTTAGTTGTTTTCCTATGATCAAGAACATGCAAACAACTGATAAAATGAAAAATCTGAACTGTACACTATCATAATGAATTCTGGAAAATGTAGAGGTGTTATAATATGCTGGGAAAAGGGTGCTCATCTAGGGTTGAGGGTTCTTGGTGCGTGGTGTCCAAAAATATTTCACTTAGAAATCATGGGATACCCCATTTAAAATTTTTACAGATTTTCTTGACAATTCTGTAGAAGGTTGAAAATTTATTCTTGGAATTATTTAAAGGAATACCCATGTAATTAAAATGCCTAAAAATCCATGAAAATTCAATTACTTGTGCCCTTAAGTTATCAGTTTTCCTAGAGTACTTTACTTCTAATTAAGAAGTTGTTTGTTCCCCAAAACCTGCTTCACAAAAGTATACTTCTTTATATTGATTGGGAGGGATTCTACTTATTCAAATTTGGCAAGTTAAGTAGTTCAATAACTCTGCATAACTGGCTTATACTCCTTATTTCTACGCTAAACTAAAGTGTGTTTAATTCTCATCTTTGCGCTAAACCAAATAGCTTTTACTTCGTAATATGAAGGAAGTAAAGGAATTCCTGAACACTGCAAAGCTAAGATACTGTCTCATACTAAACTGACTACTGAGAACTTCCTATACAATGTAGTGACTAGAATTACTTGTGCTTCATAACCTAAGTTGTGTTAAATTGATAGATCATCACTTCATATGATTTGCACTAAACCAAGGTCCAATGACATCTAATATATTTCATTATTTTAAACATATTTTACTTCCCCTTCATTAAAAAAATTTTAATTACTTCTACTTGTTAACTTTAAGTATTAAGTAAGAGCCCAATAAAACCTAAAAAGAAGGAAAAAGAAGAGAGTAATGCAGAAAAATGAAGTTACTTTACTTCATAAAGTAATCTAGTAAAGCAGACGCAAAACCTTGCAAAGAAGGAAAAAAGAAGAGAGTAATATCGAATAATGGAATTACTTTAATTTTATAAGTAGTTAAATACACTATTTGAAAAAATCTAAAAATAAGGAAAACAAAGAGAGTAATCCGGAAAATTGAGGTTACTCAACTTCTACAAGTAACAAGTAAACAAGTAGCTAAATCCCACAAAGAAGAGAAGTTACTTTACTTATACAAGTAATAAGTAATGGAGGGTCTGAATCCCATAATACAAAGAGAAATTTATTTAATTTTACAAGTAATAAGTAATGGGGGGTTGAAATCACACAAAGAAGGGAATTTTGAAAACTTATTTTTCGCATAACGATTTATCAGGTGCTCTATTTTTAAAGATATTGGAATTTCAGGAAAGCTCTCAACATCCCAATGCCATGGAATCATCAAAATCAATTTTTTTGTGAGAGTAAGCGAGAGAAAATGGAAAAAATATCTCAAGAATATTAATGAGAAGTAATAAGTAATGGGGGGTCAATATCCTGCAATACAAAGGGAAGTAATAAGTAATGGGGGATCGAAATCCTATAATAGAAAGGAAGTAAGAAGTGTTAAACCAAATTCACCCCCTCAGGTTGATTTGGATAAATCATCATAAATAGACTTAGCCATTCATATTATTGGATGTGTAGAAGACCGCAAAAGTTAAACTCCATTAGAAGAGAAACGCATCCCATGCTTTTTCTCAATCAGGTTGGCCGGTTAGGTTGGTTAGTTAGGTTGGTCAACCGGGTTGGTTAGTTTGGATGGTCGGCTGGGTTGGTAGGGTCACCTAGTTGGATGTGTAATGAAGGATATGGGTGACATGATGGATTGGACAAACAAGTTAGTTGACTGCGTTGGTCGGGTCATAGGTTGGTCATTTTGGTTAGTCGGGTGACAAGTTAGTCGACTAGGTTGGCCGGTCAGGTTGGATGGATGGGTCAGATGGGGAAACATTGTACAGACAAAGATTGACCTAGAGGGTTAGTTGACTGGGTTTTTCGGTTGATTTAGACGGATGGGTTGGTCAAATCATCAGGTTCGTCATCCTAGCAATCGTACGGGTCACCAGGTTGGACAGGTACTAAGCTTGGTTGGCTTAGCAAATGAATGATGGTCGGCCGGGTAGATCATTCTACGAAAAGAAATAGATGGCCATATAACCCCCCTCGGGTTGGACAACCCATTATGTAGATATGGAGACCGAGGTTGTTTGGAAACCACATTAATGTATGGCCCACATAGTTGGACAGTCAAAGTCAGGAGACGTATGATTAGACAGGTCATGAGGCTGGATGGCCGATGGTGGTACATCACTGTTGTATGAGTTACATGGTTGGGTGGCGCTCGAGTCCCAGACAGGTGAAGGTAGCTAAAAAAATGACAACCCAACAATCATATTTAATGTGGTATGGTGCCTATGTCTTTTCTGACAGAAGTACCCTCAGGAAGTGAAATTTTATCTTTAATGAGGGTGGGTGAAAATGGCTATATAATGTAATCAAACCCCTTATTTTTAAAGGAGACATTCTGGGAGCTAGGGAAACTTTTGCAAAATTTTCCCTCAACTCCATTTGAGCTGCAATCCTTCTCTTAGGCGTAGCAATGTAATTATTCCTTTGTACATCAAATGTAATGGTCTGTGCATACTTTAAAGCAATAAAAATTGTGTTTTTTGATGTTCCTTCAACCCTAGTTCATTTTTAATTTATTTTCTTTCCTCTCCATTATTATGGTTGTATTTTGTGCACATTTTTTCACTTGCAGGTTTATGATGTTGTGTTCCATGGACTTTTGAAGGTGGATTAGGATCTGGGTCTGTGTCACATTTGTCTGACCTCCCTCAACAAAGTATCTCACCCCTTTTCTTAGTGTTATCACCACCTTAGTTTAGGAATTTCATGTTATGCATCTCTTTCTTTGCTTGTCCCTTGGAAAGTCTAGGTTAGTGTTAGGATAGTTGCATTTCCCTATCTAGGAGTATTTTAGAATTAGGATTAGGTAGAGGAAGCTAACATTCTCCAGAGGTCCATCTCAGGTTCGCAACTCCCACAACTTGAGAGATGAAGCCATGTTATACATATTACATCAAATGCCCCATTCAAACTCATGCCATTTGGGGGGTGCTGTAATTTCACATTAACAGTTTTGGCATGCCTGGTGGGACAAGTAGGTGAAATATTTACATTTCAAAAGTGTTTCATTATAGATTTTACTCAGAATACCTTTTGTAGGTGTGCAGTTCAACACCCAGAGAAGAGTTCATTTCGTCAAGTTAGTGTGTTCTTGTAAAATTTCAGCCGTTGGAGTTGCATGCTCAAGCACATCTTTCGACTCCATCTAGTCAAAAATCCCTTCTCTAAGTTGCAGACCTTCATCCTTTCCATTCATTTCCATTTTCTTTCCATCCCTCTCATTTTATCCCATTCCATGAAGTTTTTAAATCATGAATTCATTCCCCACAATGAATTCACACTTTTAGGAGTACAATCATCATTTAATGAGCTTCAAAACTCCTCCAAACTAGCACAGATTTAGAACCACTATGCTTACCAATATGAGCAATGCCAAAAAAAATTTGGATATGAAACCTATCAAGAATATGGGTATGCATATAATCAGATGGAAGATGTTGGTCTACTAGAGAAAATCGAAAGAATGGTGGCAAACATGGTTCAATCTCGGGCTATAGCATAAATTAAGGCATCCAAGATTGGTTACAGGGCATCTTGTCCATGGGAAGTCCCTTTTCCAAGCCACTATAGATTACAAGAAAAAATTGATTTCATGGATGAAATGCTGCCTCAACTTACACGGTGGATTCAGCGTATTGAAACATATGACCAAAGTGCAAGACAACCTTGTCAATGGGTAAGTCAATCACCAACTCCTTTCTTTCCTTTTCCCCCTCTCTCAGATCTATCATCTTAGCATTGTCATGAGTCAAGCCCATTGTATGTTGTCCCAAGTGTGGATTCCCATTATTTATCCTCTAACCTTCCACTTAATCTTAATTCTTATGCCCCTTTCCTTCCTGAATGATCACTCCCTTTGTACAAATTGGAAGTTCCATCCCTCCCACCAATAAAAAAATTGCATCACTTGAATCTAAACCCACCCCTCCTATTTCAATCCCAAATATATTTTACGAAGAAAAGGATCAAAAAAATAGACGAGGGAAAAAAATTGAAGACCCTAGTAAGGAATAACTTGCAAGAAACATGAAAGAGTGCATTACAAGCTTCAATATTAAGAAAATACCACTGATAACAAGGCCTTCAGAAGAGGTTGAGGTTCAAAGGGTGAAATCTCAAAGGGAAGAAGAAGCTCTAAATCAACAAGAAGAGGAGAATATGTAGATGAGTAAATAAATTAAGAGGATTTGAATCACAAGTCAGGTGCACAAAAACTTGCAGATCTCTCTCACATTCATTCTCCCCAAAAATCTGATTATTTGGAAGAGCCTGAGATCACAAGCTTCATGTTTAAAGATGAAGCTATACATGATGAAAAATTTGCAGACTCAAAGACCACCATGCAAGAGGGAGAAACATTGGCACAACAATATGACGATGAGCTTGATTGCTTATCTAACTTAGAGGAATGTTTTAATAAAGAAAAACCCATGGAAATCACAACCTTTTCTTCTACATCATTAATTCCCCAACAACAAGATCTTGCTACCATGGAAGAGATCATTCAAGAACAACCTTCCAGTAACAACAATACCCCTGAATCAGATTCAGAAGATCTTGATGAAGATATAATCGGTGAAATCCTTTTTCTTTTAGTTAAGGAGTCTGGATTTACCGAAAAATCTACCATGAAGGAGAAGGAAGACAAAGATGACACCACTTCTATACCAATCATCGAAGAAGAGGGTTAGCTATTTGTGGATGCACATGAAATTTTACAAGAAAGCATTATCTCGGAGGTTAAAATTTAGAGCAATGGGAAAGTACAGCAGAACGAACCATGCCCCCATCAATTATTTGACTTCATTGGAGCCAAAGGAGAAGCGAACACCATTCATGCTCACTTCAGAGCTTGAGGATAATCTTCAAAGCACCAAGGGTCAACTACAACACCTCCCATGAAATGATAAGCATCCTGAGGAGCTATTTATTTTATTTTTTGATACTTTGGGTAGAAGAGTGGAAGGAAATTGTTCACTCTTGTTATAAGCCATGTCCATTGCTAATTTAATCACATGGACACGCTTTATAAAGAAGGGAACCTATTTCTCCTTGCCTATTGTAGGATTTTTTTAGCTTTTCCTTGTTCTGGTTAGAGTAGGGTAGGAGTACATTTGCTTTCAGTAGAAGAAGTGCTTTTGTACATTCTGCATATCCCACTTGGGCTATGTATTATTTTCAGTTTTGTACATTGGGTTTGTTGTGGTGTGTGGTTGCTCACACACAATCCATTCATTGGAAGCAATAGTAGTCATGGAAGAAATTAGATTTTGGGGTGTTTTTCAAAGTACATCTTTCAGACCCAATAGATTAGTTACGCGTCCAAAGTTCTCCATGCCTTTCCTTGGTCAAAATTTCAATTTTTTTGCAGTTTACAGGATTTATCCAAAATCCCAAAATCATCTTTAGATGTAGGCCAAGGAAATTTCATCCCAAGTGCTAAGTTCATTCGAAGTCTAGGGGACAATTTCAAAAGGATCAGTTTTGCAATTTTAGGCTTGACTCCATGCCCAAAGGATACTTCAAGGAAACTTGTCACACATCTAGCAGGAAGATGTCCCTAAGAGGTCGTCATTGTTATACCAAACTCACCCCCTCATGTTAATTTGGATAAATCATCATAAATAGACCTTATCCCATTCATATTCTTGGATGTGGAGATGAACATCAAAGTTAAACCCCATTATAAGAGAAAGGCATGTTGTGTTTTGGCTCAATCGGGTTTGTCAGATAGGTTGGTTGACTAGATTGGTTAGTTGGGATGGTTGGCTGGGATGGTTGGGTCACCTGGTTAGATGTGTAATCAAGCATGCAGGTGACATGCTGGATTGGATGGCCAAGATGGATGACTGTATTGGTTAGTTGGGTTGGTCGGCTGACAGGTTGGTCGGCTTGGTTAGTCAGGTGACAGGTTGGTTGGCTCAGTTTGTTAGGTAACAAGTTAGTCTGCTGGGTTGGTCAGGTGACAAGTTGGTTGGCTAGGTTGGTCAGATATCTTGCATGGATGGGTCAGATGGGGTAGCATCATATGGACGAATGTTGGATGGCCAGGTTAGTTTGTTGGTTTGTTCAACTACGTTGGTCAGATGGGTTGGATGGATCATCATGTTGGTCATTCCAGGAGTCATGTATGTCACTAGGTTGGATGGGTACCAAGTTTGGTTAACCTAGTAGATGGATGACCATCATTTTGGTCAGGTAGCTCATTGTATGGGTAGAAATAGATGGTCATCCAAATCACCTTGGGTTGGATGACCCACGATGTAGAGATGGCGATTGAGGTTGGTCGGTGACCATAGTAATGTACAGCCCACATAGTTGGATGGCATCCAACCACCAGGGTTGGATGGTCAAATTTAGGCTTATGCATGGTTAGACGGGTCATGAGGTTGGATGCTCGATGGTGGTACATCACTGTTGGATGGGTTACATGGTTTGGAAGCCCATGAGTCCCATGAAGGCGAAGGTAGCTAAACGAATAACATCCCAACAACCATATTTAATGTGGTATGGTACCCATGCATTTTCTAACAGAAGTACCCTCGGGAAGAGAAATTATATAGGTTTTCATACCTCTTTAATGAGGGTGGGTGAAAAATGTCTATATGATGCAATCGAACCCCTCATTTTTAAAGGAGACATTATGAGAGATGGGGAAACTCTTGAAAAAATTTCACTCTATTCCATTATAGTTACATGCCTTCTCTTAGGCCTAACAAGTATCTACATCAAATGTAATTGTTTGTGCATACTTTAAATAAATAAAAAAAATTGGTGTTCCTTCAAGCCAAGATAATTTTTATTGTATTTTCGTGCCTCTCCATTACTATTGTTGTATTTTGTGCATGTTCTATCATTTGTAGGTTTACGATATTTTGTTCCATGGCATTTTAATGGTGAATTAGGATCTAGGTCTGTGTCACATTTTTCTTACCTCCCTCATCCCCCTTTTCCCTTTTTCATCCTCCCTCAACAGAGTATCTCACCCCTTTTCTTGGTGCTATCACCCCCCTTTAGTTTAGGAATTTAATTTTATACTAGTCTTTCTTCCCTGGTCCCTTGGAATGTTTAGGTTAGTGTTAGGATAGTTGAATTTCCCTTTCTAGGAGTAGTTAAGCATTATGATTAGGTAGAGGAAGACGTCCTTCTCTGGAGGTCCATATCAGGTTCGCAAGTCCCCCAACTTGAAAGATGGACCCATGTCATGCAGATTACACTGAATGCCCCATTCAAACTCGGGCCATTTGGGGGCTGTTGGAATTTTTCATTAACAAGAAGTAATAAGTAATGGGGGAGTCAAAATACTAGAATACAAAGGGAATTAACAAGTAATAGGTAATGGGAGGTCGAAATCACACTATACAAAGGGAATTTGGACAACTCATTTTGGCCATAACATTTTTTCTGGTGCTTCATTTTTTGAGATCTTGGACTTTATGGAAATCTCTCTACCTCCACTACACCATGAAATCATGAAAAATAGATTTAGATGTGGGTAACTTGGTGTAAAATTCTAAAAATAATCACAATTATAATTGGGTTATCAACAACTTATTACTTCATTAAAGTAATAAGTAAAGCAGTTCTTGAAACCCCCCAATACACTTGAAAGAAGTATTCAGTGTCAAAAACCCCATTGGCCATAAATTTTGCTTCATTGCTCTATTTTTCAAGATCTTGGACTTTATGGAAAGCTCTCGATTTCCTCTAGATAATTGAAACTAAAAAATATAATTTTGCAAAGGGTAGCTAGGATAATAATGAAAAAACACTTTCAATATGAAATGAACAATTATAGGCAACAATGCTACTGAATTTAATATAGTATGGAAAGATTTATTCTTCAGAAAAAAGGTGAAAACCAAGAGTGAAGTGGTTCCACCAGAATTTCTTCTTTTTATTCTTCTTCTTCTCCTCCTCCTGCTCTCTTTATTTGACCACGTCTCAATGTAATCAATTAATTAAATTCATTGTATGAATCAAGTAATTTTGTTAATTATTGTTACTTTAATTCAGTTGCTAAATTCAACTACTTGGTGATAGTGGAAAGTTAGATATTCTCGTTTTAAATATGGAACATACCAAAATCATATCCGACATGCAACGATGATTTTAAGGAAGAATTTTCTCAACTCCTTGTAGCATTATAGTTAGATATTTATGAAAGTGTAACATAAATTATCCCTTTTGTATTGTCCTTGTGATAACTACAAATAGAAGAAGAGACCTAAAAGGTCAGAGATCTTAGATTTATTGGAAAACTATTCTTTTATGGTATACATGGTTGTTTTAAACTTTGTGTTAAAATAATTAGATTTGCATATTGTAAACAATTATAAGTTCAATAATAAGGAAGGAGGATTTTTTCGAAGTTTGTGTCTTCAGAAGTTTTATTGTGTAAATTGTGGAAGATAATGGTAAAATTTGTGTTATCCTTAAGTTTCATTTGAGTATGCTTCTGTTCATTTGTTAAAAGCTATAGAAATCATTAAATGATTATTTATTCCATGTGGTCATAACTTACTCTGAAATATACTTGTTACCAAGCACACTTCTTTCACATAAGCTATTTTTTTTTTTTAGATTCCTTTTCAACTTCTACTAAGTAATCACTTCAACGTATAGTTGCTTACTTATTGCCAAGTTGTTTTAGTTATGGTTCATGATATATTCAACTAAATTAATACCCTAAATTTAGTTTAAATAGTTCATACAACAAATAAATAACTCACATGGGAGATTCACTATTAATAAAAGGGGATTTATCCCATGATTGCCTAGGTTTTGTGTTTAGCCGAGCATAAAATATAGCCAACAATTTTTGGTGACCCTGCTGGGGAAATGAACAAATTGCGTTGATTTTTGCCTATCCTGTGACTATTTTAAAAATAAATTGGTGACTTCGTAAGACTAATGTTGTTATAGTATTCACGACTTCATTAAAAAAATTAAAAAACCAAAAAAATTAGAAACTTTTTATTTACCTTTTCCTATAGTTTCTTTCCACGGTCCAATTAGAAAGAATGACGTAAACTCAAGAATAATGCTCTACAAACAACTATCATGGTTTTGCAACAACCACAAGCTCCAGTTCTGTAGGGTCTTACTATTGGCCCTCTTACATTGGTTCAGCCAATATATGAATTAGCGAGAGGATCATGTAAGAATTTCCCAAAATTCAATGGTGACGGGAAGCAACACCTAGATGAGCATATAACGATTTGTTTTTGTAGCTTGTGGAGTTCTGGGAGTGCCTCATGAAGATGTATCTTTTCGACTGTTCATTGAGACACTTTAATGTGTCATCATAGATTGGTTTTATATCATTCCTCCTGCATGTATCACCAACTTGGCTACTAGGAGAACACATTTTGAAGCTAGATTCAAACCCATGGATGATTCACATGCTTTGTTAGTACAGCTCACCTGGACGAAAAAATAATCACATGAACACATGAAGGATTTAATTTCTAGGTTCCAAAGGATTATTTATAATATTCCACATTCCACTCCACTTAGCGATGACAATGAGAAGGTATTTTTCATTAATGTTATATCTTCTGAAGTTGGTTATCAGCTATGTAGAAAAATTCACGTTACCTTTGTTAACAGCTCAAATCATTTCTATCAAAGTAAATAATGATTTTAACATGTTAGGTAAAATCAAGCATTCCACTCCTAAGGTTGAGGGTTCTAATTTAGCTAGTACTTCTCATCCAATGCTGTAAATATTGGAAACTGATATGTTGTAGATAAAAAACTAGTTGGTGCAAGGTGACAATGTTGCTCCTCAAAGGCTAGGAATTGAATATGCCCCAAGGAATAATGAAGGAGTGAATGAATAATATCAAGCTACTGCTAACTATGATCCACCTGAAGACCATGATGTTTTAGACCTTGATTGTGACTCTAACATTGCCTACCTAGACTATGAATCAGAAAATGAGGTTGATTTCTTATCAGGTTTAAATGACTGCATTGAAGAAGAAGAAGCCATTGAATTCATCGCTCATAGCATTTTCATCATGTATTTTCCAATACCAAGAGCATTTTGTTGAAGAAAATACTCACAAATCAGCCACTGAGGAAATGGATAAAGAAGAGTTTTCTTTCCAAATCACTCTGTATGAGGAGAGCCATGAAAAATCAATTGAAAAATCAAAATTTATCATTGAGAAGGAAGATTCTTTTGTATAATTGTCTCTGGAAGTGTAACAAGTATCAAATTGGGTTACATATAGCTTTATTCATAGAAAGGAGAGTCTTTAGGTTTCCCCCCATTCATGGAAATGAGCTTACAAGGAATGAGAAAACATGAGCATTAGGCCTTGCCCAATAACATATATGTCTAGTTTCAAGCCAATCGAGGAGTTGTAATAGTTCATGCTCATTTTAAAGCATGAGGATGAGATAAAAAAACCCAAAGATCAAGCGCAATACCCCTCAAATAAAAATACAAAACAACAAAAGGAGGTATTTATTTTTTATTTTTTTGTTGATACTTTTGTAAGAAGGGTGGAGAACCAACTTTAGAACAATTTTTCACTGTTACTAAGGACCATGTTCAATGAAAAATCAATTACATGGTCTAAGTTTGTAAGGAAAGGAAAATATTTCTATTTTCTTGTTGCAAGATTTGTTTGAGCCTCCTTTTCCTCTAGGTAAAGTAGAGTAGGTAGTTTTGTTTTCAGTAAAATAAGTTCTTGCACACAATCTACACGTTTCAACTTGGGACATGTATGATTTTATATTTTTTTATATAGTTTTTGGAAGTTTTTGTTGTTGTTTCCATCTCTCTTCATAATCAAATAAGATACTTCGAGAAATTTCTCGTCTTTATTTAGAGCTCCATAGATCGATTTCAGTTAGCAGATATTAGGTAGTTCTAGTTCAGTGTTAGGTTCATCATAGATTTGGGAGAAAAATTCTCAAAGGGAAAGATAAAGGTTAAAATCGACTCCATAGCCCAAAGGACAAGAATTGAAACCATATATTTTAGGATCTCATCTCCATTTCTTCCATTTTAACAGATATAAATATGTCTACATATGGAGCTAATTGGTGTTCCCAAATATTTCACTTAGAAATCTTGGGGTACCCCTTTTTATAAATTTTGACAGATTTGCTCTAGAATTCTCTAGAAGGTTGAAAAATATTTCTTGGAAGTAATTGGAGCAATACCCATGTGCTCAAAATGCCTAAAAACAATGAAAACCCAATTACTTGTTCCCTTAAGCTATAAGGTTTCCTAGAGTCCTTTACTTCTAAGTAAGAAGTTTTTTGTTCCCAAATCCCAATTCACAAAAGTCTCCTTCTTTATGCTGATTGGGAGAGCTTCTCCTTATTAAAATTTGGCAAGTTAATTAGCTCAAGAACTCCACATAACTGGTTTATACTCCTTAGTTCTATGCTAAACTAAAGTGCTTTTACTTCTCAAATTTACACTAAACCAAATAGCTTTTACTTTTTAATATCAAGGAAGCAAATTAATTCTTGAACGTCATAAAGCTAAGTTGGTGTCTTGTGCTAAATCAACTACTTACAACTTCCTATACAATACGGTGATTGGAACTACTTCTACTTCATAACCTAAGTTGCGCAAAACTGATAGGTCATTACTTCATATGTTTTACGCTAAATCGAGGGAAATTCATTTCTCATATATTGCACTATTTTAAAGAGGTTTTACTTCCTCTTCATTATGTAGATTTGAATTACTTCTTCTTGTTAACTTCAATTCTTAAGTAAGAGCCCTCTCAAAATGCACAAAGAAGGAAAACAAAGAGACTAATGTGGAAAAATGAAGCTACTTTTCTTCATAAAGTAACTAAGTAGAGAATTTTCAAAAACCCATAAGGAAGGAAAAAGAAGAGAGTAACGCAGAGATATATATTTAATTTTTTTATTAATTTAACTAAGTAAATAAGTTGTAAAAACCCGCAAAGAAGGAAAAAGAGGAGAGTAATCCTGAAAAATGAAGTTACTTTACTTCTACAAGTAATAAGTAAAGTAGTTGCTAAATCCCACAAAGAATAGAAGTTGTACTTATAGAAGGTATAGGTAATGGGGGATCAGAATCCCACAACATAAAGAGAAATTGCTTTACTTTTACAAGTCATAAGTAATGGGGGGGTCGAATTCATTCAAAAAAGGGAATTTTGACAGCTTATTTTGGCCATAACATTTACTCCAATGCTCTATTTTTCGAGATCTTGGAATTTTCGAAAAGATATCGACATCCTTTATTGCATGAAATCATGAAAATAAGTCTTTTGTGGGAGTAGGTGAGATAAAAATAAAAAAAATCTCCAGCAAATTAATGAGAAGTAATAGGTAATGAGGGGTCAAAATCTCGCAATATAAAAGGAAGTAAGAAGTAATAAGTAATGGGGCTCAAAATCCCCCAATACAAAGGGAAGTAAGAAGTAATAAGTAATGGGATGTCGAAAGTCCACAATACAAAGGGAATTTATAAGTAATAAGTAATTGGGGTCGAAATCTCACAATACAAATGGAATTTTGAGAACTCATTTTGGCCATAAATTTTGTTCCGATGCTCCATTTTTCAAGATCTTTGACTTTCCAGAAAAATCTTGAACTCCTCTACAACATCGTATCAAGAGAATAAGATTTATATGTGTGTAGGTTGGTGAATTTTTTTACAAAGAATCTCAAGTATAATAAATTTTTCAACAACTTATTACTTCATTAAAGTAATAATTAAAGTCGTTCTTGAAATCCAAAATACACTGGAAAGAAATAATAGGAAGTCAAAAACCCAATTGGACATAAATATTTCTTCGGTACTTTGCTTTTTGAGATTTTGTACTTTCCAAAAATCTCTCAATGTCCTCTACATCATCGAATCTTAAAAATATAGTTTTGGAAAGGGTAGTTGGGATAAAAATGGAAAAAACACTTCCAACATAAAATGAATAGTTATAGGCACCAGTCTTATAGAATTTAATGTAGTATGGGCAGTTATTCTTCAGGAAAAAAGGGGGAAAACAAGAGTGAAATTATTCATCTAGAATTTTTTATTCTTCTTCTTCTTCTTCTCCTCTCTTTCTTTGACTACTTCTAAATGTAATCAAGTAATTAGATTCATTGTATAACTGAAGTAATGTAGATCATCACTATTACTTTAAGTTGGTTGATAAAGTAAACTACTTGGTGATATTGGAATGTTGGTTATTTTTGTTTTAACTGTTTGCATAATTTAGCATAGGCATATTTATTACATTTTATTGCATTGTCTTTTATTTAACAATGTGCAACATGTGCACTATAGTCTAGTGATTTACATTCAATATTGTTATGTTGGATAACATTCAATATTGGTATTAGTAGTAATTACATGTGCATGTGAGATGGGTCTTATCATCTCATAGTTGGTTCTTGATAGAGTGTCATGTCTATCCATATGAGCCTATCTAATATCTATAAATATTACAGCTCTTGCATTGTTATGTAATCTGATTTCATAATCAATAATATTTGGGAGGCTTATCCTCCCTCTTTGGTCATTGCAATATAATTCTATTCTATCATTTGGTATTAGAGTTATACCATTGTTATCATTTTGTATCAGAGCAGGTTCTATCCAAGCAAGGTTGAAGAGGAGCACTATTAGAGAGGATCCATTGGAGAAGAAGATCTGTATCAAAGGAGAGCCATTGAAGCATCCTGTAGCCTCCATTCCTTTCAAGCATCCCTCAACTAAAATTTGACCTATCCACTTATTTGGAAGGTAATTTTTTTTTATTAGTCATTGACATAGCCAATTGATTCAACATATTGGCAGAATATTTCAGATTTGGAGATCTTTAAAAAAAATATCTTCAAAAAAAAAAACAAGGATTTGTGAAAAAAAGAGATCTTAAAAAAAAGGAGAAAGATCTTCAAAAAAAATTGCAGATCTAAAAAAAAGAGTGAAAAAAAAAAATCAGATCTAAAAAAAAGAAAAAATCAGATCTGAAAGTGGAGGTGTAAAGAATTCGGGAGCAAAGGTTAAAGCAGTCCCGTCAACAAAATTCCAGCAGATAGCTCTTAGAAAAAAGGACATAACATTTTTCATAAAATATCGATATTTATGTGCTATTTTTTTTTTCTAGAAAGATAATAAGAAGGTGCACAACTTTGTAGTTTACATCATCTACGGATTCAGGCCTCTACATATGACGAAAAGTCTATACAAGTCGGATCATTTTTTCTGAAAAAAATCAAGATCTAGCTGAGTAAATTGGTAAGATTTCACAAAAAAAAAGATTCTAATTATTTTGAAATTTTGTGAATTTCAAGAAAAATATTGTATGATGTTGCTGTCAAAATTTTAGAAAAAACCCAGATCATGGTTTGTGAGAAAAGGTGAAAACAATATTGAGATTGTTTGTTTGGATCTTGGGAACAAACAGGCCAACGATTCAATTCCCACTCTCTCCATATTTTTTTATTAAATTATTTTTTTCTGGAAAATTTTGAGAAATTACTAAATTTTAGTGATATTTCCAAATTTAGAAGCTCACCAAAGACATTTAGAGCCACCACTTAATTTAGCGAAAAAACACCTATTGGGTAATAAAAAATATTTTTTTCCTAAATTGTGTATTTTGTGATTCTAGACCCTTTTTTCTAAAAAGGGGGGACACAAAAACTTCATTTTGATGTACTTTTGGAGAATTTTTTACTAATATTGGTGCATAAAGTGCCAAAAAAGAACAAGAAGTGCAAATTTTTTTATGTTATGTTTGGTTCTATAACACGAGATCTTTGATCTCATAGCAGTGTTCGGTATATACGGTGCCTCTAGGAAGTGCTTATGGGTGATGTCATTGCGACTACTACTGCACTTAACACCTAACATAGCTACCTAAACTTCATCTAGGCATCAACCCTATAAAATCGACGGGGAGTAATAAGGACACAATACACACACATTTGAGCCCTTCCATCCGTTGGTGCTTACACAAACCCCTCTCCGTACTGTCTACGTACCATGTACTAAATTATTTCATATGCGTTAACACCTCTTTCCATACTGACGGGTATATTGAAAGGGTGATCTTCTTCCATGTACTGATGGGTATATTGGAAGGGAGCATATATAGAAAGGTTTGGTATATCGTCCTGATGGTATATTGAGAGGGAGACCATAAAACTAGAGTGATAAGAGTCTTACCCTTTGTCAGAAATTTAGAGTTTCAAAAATTCAGATTGTAGAAATGGGTGCACAAGAACCAAATTTCTTCTTGCCAGATTCACAACTGCTTAGAGGAGACAACTATGCTACATGAAAGCCGAATATCAAGATGTTACTTGAGTTTGAAGACCTATGGACAGTTGTAGATGGAACAACAACAAGATCACTTGATGATGGAAGACAACAAGTTCAATTTGATAGGGTCAATCAAAAGGCCAAGTTGATCATCTTGTTTGGCGTAACAGACGATGTACAACCCCACATTAGAGATGCCACATCGTCCAAGGATGCATGGGATAAGTTGAGCACAGTCTATGAGGAAAAGAACAAGAATGCCATCTTTAACCTACTATCACAACTGCATACTCTCAAGTTCAAGCACAATGAGAAGGTTGAAGTTTTTTTGAGATGAGTTACTACTTTAAGGGCATCTCTGTTGGCATTGGAAAAAGAGATAAGTGATGAGGACCTTGTACCAATTGTGTTGCGAGAACTTCCTCCTTATAGAATCTTTATGAAAACTATCAATATGAGTGAACACACAGTCACCTTTGAGAAGTTGGTCAATCTACTCTAACAAGAAGAGGCAATAAACAACAAATATCATGAAGATGAGCAAGCACTATCTTCCAATCATAAAGTAAAGTGGAAATTTCAGTCCAATCACAAGAAGTTCCAACAAAATAAAAGTCAACAAAGGAACCAAATTCAATGATACAACACCAAGAAGTGTCCCATTTGCAATAGAGGGGGACATGACATCAAAGATTGTTGGTACAATTCCTAGAAAAAGGGTTCATCAAGAAATTCAAAACCTAATAACCAATAGGGTAACAACAATTCAAATCAAGGGAAGAAAATGGTAATTGGAAAAGAAAATCCAAACAACAAGGGTACATTACCAAACATGAGAATGATTCAGATGAATGACACCACCTGTATTCTACTCAATTTGATGAGGAAACGAAGTCCACACAAGATATCTGGTATATTGACTCGGGTGTAACTCGACACATGACTGGACACAAGGATTGGTTCTACACACTACATGACTCACCTAAAAAGACCCATGTTTCATTAGGTGATGACTCATCATACAGTGTCAAGGGGATTGGAAACATTTCACTACCTCTTGGAAAGCATTACTGTAAAATCACAGATGTATTGTATGTACCTGGGTTGACCAAGAATTTTCTATTAGTTAGTCAACTCCTTGATCACAACTTGAAGTTGTATTTTGAATGTAATAATGGAGAAAAAGTGTGCTTGATAAGAGATAAGTCAAGGGGTTCCAAGCTTGTAGCAAGAGCATCCAATATGGGACACATGTTCCAACTTGATTTTGTCCACAAGGATGATCAAGCTCTAGTGGCCAAAGACACACAATCTTCAGAACTATGGCATCGCAGATATGGTCACATTAGTTTTGGTTATCTCCAAACACTTCAAAATGGCAACATGGTGAAAGGATTTCCTACACTCAAGCACAACATTGACAAGTGTCACAATTGCCTAGCTAGAAAGAAACATAGAGTACCCTTTCAAAAGAACACATATAGAGCTAAGGGAAAGCTTGATTTGGTGCACACAAATCTTTGCGGGCCCATGTAACCAAGTCATTCTAGATGTCAATACTTCATGATTTTTGTTGATGACTACTCGAAAGATGTGGATATATTGTCTAAGAAAAAAGAGTCAAGCATTTGATACATTTCAGAATTTCAAAGTACTTGTTGAGAATGAAGTTGGTCGCAAGATCAAAACTCTCCACTCAGATCGAGGGGGGGAATTCACAAGTAATGAGTTCAAGACTTACCTGGAAGCTCATGGGATGCATCGACAAATGCCTCCTACTCACACACCACAGCAGAATGGTATAGTTGAGAGAATGAATCATATTATCATGGAAATGGTGCGATGTATGATTGACAACTCAGGTTTGACAAAGACATTTTGGGCAGAAGTTGTAAGAACTGTAGTCTATTTGTTGAACAAAGTACCCATAGTAGCTCTTAAAGGAGTGACACCTCAAGAAGCATGGTCAAATTGAAAACCATCAATTGCACACCTAAGAGTATTTGGTTGTAAAGCTAGCATGCACATACCCAAGAAGAACAGTAACAAGTTAGATATGAAAGATGAGAAACTGATATTCATTGGATACAATGAAGAAGCACTTAGGTGTAGATTATGGGATCCAAAAGCAAAGAAAGTATACACAAGTAGGGATGGTGAGTTCTTTGAGAAGAAACAAGCAGATGCTCCACTCAAGGACTCAACAAACATGCATAATACACCTCTTGTGAAGACGGAATTTGATGTTCCCACTGAAGATGATAGTGATGAATTGCATGATGGTGAGAACTTGGATCCACAACAAGCCACTGGAATAGCTAAGAAGTTACCTAAATGGTATACTCAATTAATAAGAGATGAAAATTTGGATGAAGCACCTAGCACATCATTCAATCTCGTGAAGAGGTCAATTATGCCCTAATGAGAAAATTTGTTGAAACAGTTGAGCCATCTATAGTTCAGGAAGCCATAAAATCAAAATCTTGGAAAGATGCCATGGATTCAGAGTATCATTCAGTGATAAAGAACAACACATGGCAACTTATCGACCTTCCACCAGGGAAGAAACCCATTAGATGCAGATGGATATTCAAGACTAAGTACAAATCAGATGGGACTATTGATAAGTATAAATCAAGGCTTGTAGCAAAAGGGTATGCAAAATAAGAAGGAATTGATTATGAGGAGACATTTTCTCCCATAGCCAAGATCAAGACAATCAGGATGATCTTTGCTCTAGCTACACAATTTGGTTGGAAAATCCACCAAATGGATGTGAAAAGTGCCTTTCTTAATGGATATTTGCAAGAATTCTGTATGACTTAGCCAGAGGGTTATGTAATACCAGGAAAAGAGATGATGGTATGCAGACTCATAAAATATCTATATGGAATAAAACCGGCACCCCAGGCATGGTACATCAAAATTGATGAGCATCTCATAAGTCATGGATTCGAAAGGAATCCTTATGACCCCAATCTCTACCTCAAAAACCAAGGGGGGGAGATTTTCATTGTGGTTTTTTATGTTGACGATCTATTCATTACATGTAGTTCTGTGAATATGATCGATGCAACAAAGAAGGATTTTAATCGATCGTTCGACATGACAGATCTCGGGCTCATGCACTATTGTCTTGGGTTGGAAGTATGGAAAAAAGAGAAACATATCTTTGTGTCGCAATTGAAATACACCAAGACAACGCTCGAGAAATTCAAGATAATGGACTGCACTCCTATTGCTACACCTATGGAAGTAAGATTTCAGTTATCTCATTCCGATCCATCACCACTGGTGAATAAGCCTCTCTATTGGTAGTTGATCGGGAGTCTCATTTACCTGACATATACTAGACCAGATATCAACTTTGTAGTCAGCGATTTATCATGCTTCATGCAAGAACCAAAAATATGTCATTGGAAAGCAACAAAGAGAATAATGAGATATCTAAAGGGTACAATTGACCTTGGTCTAGAGTATAAGAAGAACGACAACTTCTTCTTGACACGATATTCAGATTAAGATCATGCAGGAAATATGGATGATAGGAAGTCAACATCAGGCTTCGTCTTCTTTATGGGACCTGGACCGATATCATGGGAAAGCAAGAAACAAAACTTTGTTTCTCACTCTTCTACAGAAGCAGAGTATCAAGCTGCAGGTGAAAATGTTTGTGAAGCAATATGGCTACATGAAATACTGGAAGGAATTGGTCTACCACAATAGAAATCTACTCTAGTATATGTTGATAATGAAGGATTATTTAATATTGTTCGCAATCCAGTATTTCATGAGAGAACCAAGCATATTGAAGTACATGTTCATTTCATACGTGAGCATGTCTTGAAGCACAACATACATCTGCAGTTATGTCCTACAGCTGAATAGAAGGTAGATGTTTTCACTAAGTCACTTGCACGTGACAAATTCACACTGTTCAGAGAGTTCCTCTCCACTTCATTGGAAACTATGCAAAATTAAGGGGGGGAATGTTAGCATAATTTAGCATAGGCATATTTATTGCATTGTCTTTTATTTAATAATGTACAACATGTGCACTCTAGTCTAGTGACTTACATTCAATATTGTTATGTTGGATAACATTCAATATTGGTATTAGTAGTAATTACATGTGCATGTGAGATGGGTCTTATCATCTCATAGTTGGTGCCTGATAGGGTGTCATGTCTATCCATATGAGGCTGTCTAATATCTATAAATATTACAGCTCTTACATTGTTATGTAATCTGATTTCACGATCAATAATATTTGTGAAGCTTTCATCCCTCTTTGGTCACTGCAATCTAATTCTATTCTATCATTTGGTATCAGAGCTATACCATTGTTATCATTAACTATGGAACATTCTAAAAACATATGTGGCATGCAATGAGGATTTCAAGTAAGGGAGTTATCAACTCCTCACAAATTCATAGTTAAATATTTATGAAAGTTGAATGGACATTATCCCTTTTGTATTCTCCTTACGATGTCTATAAATATAAGAAGATACCTACGAGGTCAGGGATCTGATATTTTTTTGAAAATTGTTGTTTTACGTTATATATGGTTGTTATAGATTTTTTGTCGAAATAATTAGATGTGCATATTGTAAAAAATTATAAGTTCAATAAGAAGGAAGGAGGATTTTACTCAAAGTTTTTGTCTTCTAAAGTCTTACTATGTAAATTGTGGAAGATAATGGTAAACTTTGTCTTATCCTTAAATTTCATATGATTACAAGTTTTTATTCATTTGTTAAAAGGTATAGAAATCATTAAATGTTTGTTTATTCCATCTAGCTGTAACTTACTCTAAAATATACTTGTTACCAAACACACTTTTTGTAAATAAGTTATTTATGTTTTCCACATTCCTTTCCTAATTCTACTAAGTAATCACTTCAACATACAGTTGGTTACTTGTTGTCAAGTTGTTTAGTTATTGTTCATGAATTATTAAACTAAAGTAATACCCCATATTTATTTTAAATAGGTCATAGAATAAACAAATAACTTACATGGAAACTTAACCATTAGATAAAGGGGATTTATCCCATGATTTCTTAGGTTTTGTGTTTAGGCGAGCATAAAATCTACCCAACATGGTGCTAGAGACCTTGCCGGGTGCATGTGACTGCTCAAGAAGACACAAAATAGCTTCACAGGGTTACAAGATGCTCATCATGTTTTTCTTATTTTTACTAGTATGTCGCACAAAGTTCACAGATGTCTCTTGTAACCTATAAACTAGAATGAAGAAATGACTTGCAAAACCCCAAAATGCATCAAATTCCAAAAATAAAATAATGCAAATGAGGGGTCATACTTTCCTAAACTATCACACAATGAAATTACGATGGAGCATTGCACTACATCTCAAACCCAATGTACTTTTAAGTGTGTGAGTGTGCGGAGATAGTACCCTAGGTGGTGTTTTTGTCATGTTGCACTTGATAGATAGCATGTATCTAGATGTAAGAAATTTAAATAAATGTATGCATTAAATAATGAACTCCTCCTCCTATACGTATATGCATGAGTATCAAATTGTTTCCCTTGTGTGTGGATGCTAGATGGATGCTTCAGTGACCTTGTAATGGATTTTGAATGCAACCTTAGGTGGTGATAGAAAATACTTAGTGTTTGGTCATTTTTTATAATTACATAACTTTATAATTATCTAATTCCCTTGCTTGAATTTCATAATCATCCCCGAAAAGGTTGAATACCAAAAAGATAATATCCCCAACCAGCTAGAGAGGACCCACAAGATTTTAACAAAGTACAAAGAGGTCAGGGGCACCCAGAAGAGATAGGGGTTCTTGGTGCTAGCGTCCTACATGGGTGCCAATGTTTAGAGTGAGAAATGTCGAAGTACAAAAAAAAAGACCGTGTTAGAATGAGTGTAAGGTAAACAATAGAACAAGAAAACAAGAAAAGATGGCTAAAGATAGGGATTAATTAATAATTTTATTTCTTGGGATTCATATGAATAGTAGTATGTGATTTAGGATATATAGATACCCAAAGTGTGTGATTTACCTTCTTCAACTAGCACCTAGGTGCTCCTAAGTTTTTCTCGGTGCCTATGACTCGGGGGCAATTACAATTATTTTCTCATATCAGCACACTTTTCAGTATTTCACATATCATTGTTCACATTATAGGCAAGACCTCCAACAATAAATCTGTATTATATCTCCTTTTTCTAATTCCTTAAATCAAACTAGAATAACATGGAACAAATCATGATCACACCATCTGTATTGGTATATAAATTTAGGAAGAAATCAAGGATGGATGATAACACGATACCTTTCTCCCCAAAACTCTTTTGTTGTGGCGTGAGATCACCCAAAAAACTCAGACCTTGTGTGATATATCCCAAAAAACTCAAACTTGGTGTTAGATCACTTGAAAAACTCACACGTGGTGTGCGATCACCTGAAAAACTCACAATTTGCGTGAGATCCTTTTACAACATTTACATGACATTTTCTAGCCTTTTTACTCATCACGGATTAGGTGCACACTTTTTGTTTACTACTTTTTCACATTTACATGATTTTCATAGAGTTTTCATAACACATGACTTTGACTAATCTTTCACTATTAATTTTCAAGTCCTTCTTTAATGTGCAACAAGAATCAACCCTTTATAAAGATGCAACAAAAACAAGTACAACGCAGTGTAAAACATATGTTTCACTCTTAAGTCCACTTCCTCATCATTAGCTTCCATGCATTTTCTTATCTCTTTAGCATGTTTTTGCCATCAATATACATGGTTACCAGGTATGCATCTCTTATTTACTTTATTTTATGGATTATCCACTCAACCACATAAAGTAGGGGAAAATGTAGACATAGAATAACACACTTGGGTACATTTCTTTGTCTGAATCACATACTATTATTCATATTATTCCTAAGTGATAAAACTAGTAATTGACTATTCAACTTGGCCTCTTTTTGTCTTTCTTTCTTTCTCTCTGGTCTTACACACCCCACAACCTAGTATGATCATCATTTCTTTATCTTTATTCACCTTGGACACCAGCACCCAGCCAAGACGCCAACACTCGGGCTCCCTCATCCCCTCTCGGTGCCTTGACCTCTTTCTATCTCACTCACCTCTTTTGGGACTCTATTATATTTTGGGAATATTTTGTTCTTATGGTTTGGCCTTTTAGTTGTCAATTATCAAATTCAAACAAGGGAATCAATTAAACAAGAAGCTATGTGACCATAATAAACGCCCAAGCTCTAAGCATCTATTATCATTACCTAAGGTTTCATCCAAAGGTATTCTAAGAACATCAAAGGAATCCATATAGATTTCATTCAAAGGACAAGGTAATGCATTTTCTGCATACATGCATATGAGGGGAAGTTAATTTTTCCATCCACACATATATCTTCATTGATACATCTAGCTATAGCTTGTTATCAAGTGCATCTTACATAAGAGCTTCCTAGGGAATGATTTATACACACATGTACAAGAACTACATGAAGTCAGAGATAAATTACAACACTTGGTTGTAAGCTCACTCTATCGGTGACCACAAGGATCAGCCCGAATCCCCATTTAGAAATTTATTTTTTATGATTTGATGTTGTTTGGGGTTTTGCGGGATATAATTGTTTTTGCATATTACAAGAGAATTTTGTTATCATCCAGTGACATACAAGTGACCAAAAATGAAGGTTAGAAACCACCTTATGAAAAAATAAAAAAGGATACCCAGTATTTTACAGTCATAGGAAGAGGTGTCTAGTGCCTAAGTGCCCTCACCCTAGTCTAGGTGCCCTATTTTAGGCTCATCCAAAATTATATAATTTTCTAAGTGCGGTTGTGAAATTATCCTCCTCATGTTCATTAGTTTTCTAGTCCATAACACTTTGGGATTTATTCTGATATTAGCTAAGTCTTTTATCCTCTCTTTCGCACCTAGTGTTTCATTTTTATTTATCTTATGACTTGTGTCAGATATGTTATTTATCATTTATTTATCATACTCGACTCTGAAATATCTAGGGTTTAGAAAAACTCTATTTCTATTAAATCAGTTAGGAGAGAAGTAGATTCGCAGATGTTGTATACACCTTTTCTCTGCTAGACACATTTTAAAATGAAAAAAATAGATAAAAAATAAACCATAATTTTTTTGAAAAAAATAAAAAAATAGAAATGTGGCCTTTATGGACACCAGTTCCTACAAGGTGTGGGAAATGGGATTCTTTTAAAACATCTTTAGAATGATGCAAACTAACTTTGGAAGCGGATGGCTTGGATTTTTCTCTTTTATATTTTTCTATTAAAGGTGAGAGCATATACTTGACAACGTAACTCCTAACATCATGAACTTTTTCATATTTTACCAATCTTGTTCCTTTTTTATCACTTGTAAATTGTTTTAAAAAATTCCAAGGATACATAGGATATATATCCTTAAAGCATAAAAAAACAAATAAGGTTGTTTCGTTGGTATTTTTTGTAGTCTCAATAACTCTGACAGTCAAACATGCAAGATTTGAATACATAGAAAAGGAAAATGAGTTGTTTGATTGGATGTTTATGGGAGACATGGACTCTTATACTATTGGACTTTCTTTAAACATGTGAAAAAAAAATTTGCACTCCAATTAAGAGGAATATAAAATGGGTACATCTCAATACTCTTTGAAGAATGTGTCTGTGTAATGTTTCTATCTAGCCTATATTGGTTTCAGTAAAAAGGGTGCGGGATTGAATCTCAAGTCTATTTTTTCTTCCTTTGAGGTAAAACACTAATATATCTTAAAGTTATCAAAATATCAGGAAATTTAAATCACGCTAATTGGGTTCATGTTTGACCTCCTTGGCGGTGTGGTGATATTGAGGAAACACTTCACTCTACCTATAACATGCCAATAAGGTCTTGGGAAATTTTTTCATAATTTATCTTCGTGGGGGGATATGTAGGAACATTGAGTACAAATATCCTCCTTTTGTTTGAAATTGCTTCCGTTGACATAATCAGTAATTGTTATAAGGACCTTTCCCTTTTGAATGGATGGAGTTGAGTTGCATCTTTCACAAACTTACCCACAACAACCTTAAAGGTGAATGAGGTTACCATCGACATAAAAAACATGAAATGTTTGTGCTCTGGTTAACAAGTTCTCTTTTGTGGACTTACAAATTAGGTGCATTCAATTAGCTTGGATCACTCGTGCCTCTTCACTAGCTTAATCCCTTATCCTTTTCCCAAATTATTTTAAAATTTTATTTTTTCCTATTTTAATGAAATTTAAATATAAACCATATAAAAAATAATTTATCGATGAATTAGATAAGTCATTAAATTATATAGTAATTTACCTCTTGTTTTTACACAACTTCAACTGTTACTTTAAACATGAACCTAGTTCTCTATGTACCTATTTGAGATGTTTGGAAAGCTCTTCTTATAGTACCTATTATTGAAGTCATGTGGGTGGCACATTGATCTCCAAATTTAGTAAACAATACATCTTAGCAAGCTTTTGAAATTGTAATAAATCTTGTTTTTTAATGAGAGATGGGATATCGCTATTGACCCCAAAATGAGAAAATCAAATATCGACCTTGTTCCTGTTTAACATGATATGTCAAAAAAAATCTAAAATGCTAGTATTTGATCATTTGATTATTTAACACAACACGTTAAGGGTCATGTTGACCTTGTTGTAGATTTGGGTAGCTACTTGAAGTTAAAATTTTGGTTTGGTTTTGACCCAAAGTTTAGGCTCGGGGTGGAGAATCAGTATTTCTATTCTATAAACATCTTGTATTTCTCTATTATAATCACTACCAAACCTTAGTTCAAAGAAAATATTTCCATAGGACAATTTTCTTGTTGGGTTTTTTAGGCCTTCAGTCATTGGGTGATGAGACCATTTCAGTGCTATTACGATTGATCGCTTCAGATATATGGGTGCGAAATGAACCTAGTTTACAAAACTTGGGTGATGTCAGCTCTAAATGTTTCCCTATATAGAGGGGAGTAGGTAGGGAATTGACTTTTTGTGTGTTTCGGTTTCTGATATTATTTTTGAACGTAGATTCTCGAGAAAATTCAATAAATTTTACGCTTTTTGAAACTTGCCACTAAATGTTCAAAGTTGTCATACAATCTTATCTAATCAGAATATCAATTGAGAAACAATGTAAACAATAACAAATGATTATAGGAAACTTCCTTTGAATCTTGTTTTGTAAACAACTTAATTGTGGAAAAATTATGTCTTTCTCTCTCCTCTTTCTTTCTCTCTCTTCACTTTTGAAAATAAAATGAATTCAATGGATTTAATCTCTCTTGGTGTGTGTTATGTGTGTTATCATCATGAATGGAAAAATTTGAAATCATTAATTGTGTTAGATGGTAGGAATATTCCACGATAACTTTTTGTTGACCATGTTATGATTGTAGGTACCTTTGATAAGCGGATTAAAAATCATGCTTAATTTTTTGTGATGATGATTTGTACCTTCTTAAATGAATACAATGTAAATTGGTAATAGTAGTACTAGTGTGTGCAAAATTAAAAAATTAAATAAAACGTTGTATCAAGAAAGAGAAATATTATTGCTTTCATGATAAAATAATAATCTTTTCTTCTTTGGATAAATTGTTTAGATGAAATTTGATGTATTAGATGCAAAATCTCATGTTGTGTTATTTATATGTAAGAAATTATTGACGGTTATATTATCATATTCTCCTCATAATGATCAAAATGTATGAGAGAAATTCATTACACTTAAAATAATCAAAGATGGCTAAGTTTTAATCGTTTTTCCATATCTCCTCTCTTAGTGGCATCATGACTAGTTTGAAAATGGCTAATGACTTTGGAGACATAACTTAGATCTAACAAGGGTGTATTCCTTTCATATACCTATAATTATTCCAAAATACCATTTATACGACTTTAGTTTCCTTACATGAAGTAATATATCGGCTGACTCACCTTGCCATTTATATGATAAATAAGACTAACATTTATTTCTATCATAGGTTTAATCATCTTCATGGACAAGCTATATTTCATTGTTCACATTTGTTCATGGTATCCTAATGGTCAAACGTATTCTTATGAGGATAGTATGGGTTAAATTAATCATTAATTGGTCTCTTTGTAGGATCTAGATTATCCAAGTGGAATGATTGTATGAGTTTTCTTATGTTTTAAACCTTGGCTAGCAAATACAAAACATCTGAAGCTTTTACAAAGGTTTTACATGGTAAAGATGTTTGCACTCTTTAAATTGTTCTATAGTTGGGCGCAAATCCTGTGAGGGAATTTGGAATTAAACTAAACTCACCTGAACATTGAGATATTAACATGTGGGTGACAATTGTAACTAATTATTAGCAACTGAAGTTACTTTTGGAATATGATGACTTAAGGGAAATGGAGAAATCGAAAAATTTATCCATTAACCCATAGATAATTCCTTTCATGAAATTAAGAAGAAAAGAAAATCCTCATGTGGGATTGTGAGATACAGATACATGAGATATTACCTTGTACACCATTTTTTTTAAATTTTTGCATAGTTTAAAAGGTCTCAAATAATGTATTAATCAATATGTGTAAGAAAATAATTTTTTAACTCATTTTGTTGTTTAGGAAATTCCTCTAAGACCTATAAAATTAGAAGATACCTACGAGGGTCAGGGATCTGATATTTTTTTTGAAAAATTGTTGTTTTACGTTATATATGGTTGTTATAGATTTTTTGTCGAAATAATTAGATGTGCATATTGTAAAAAATTATAAGTTCAATAAGAAGGAAGGAGGATTTTACTCAAAGTTTTGTCTTCTAAAGTCTTACTATGTAAATTGTGGAAGATAATGGTAAACTTTGTCTTATCCTTAAATTTCATATGATTACAAGTTTTTTATTTCATTTGTTAAAGGTATAGAAATCATTAAATGTTTGTTTATTCCATCTAGCTGTAACTTACTCTAAATATTACTTGTTACCAAACACACTTTTTGTAAATAAGTTATTTATGTTTCCACATTCCTTTCCTAATTCTACTAAGTAATCACTTCAACATACAGTTGGTTACTTGTTGTCAAGTTGTTTAGTTATTGTTCATGAATTATTAAACTAAAGTAATACCCCATATTTATTTTAAATAGGTCATAGAATAAACAAATAACTTACATGGAAACTTAACCATTAGATAAAGGGGATTTATCCCATGATTTCTTAGGTTTTGTGTTTAGGCGAGCATAAAATCTACCCAACATGGTGCTAGAGACCTTGCCGGGTGCATGTGACTGCTCAAGAAGACACAAAATAGCTTCACAGGGTTACAAGATGCTCATCATGTTTTTCTTATTTTTTACTAGTATGTCGCACAAAGTTCACAGATGTCTCTTGTAACCTATAAACTAGAATGAAGAAATGACTTGCAAAACCCCAAATGCATCAAATTCCAAAAATAAAATAATGCAAATGAGGGGTCATACTTTCCTAAACTATCACACAATGAAATTACGATGGAGCATTGCACTACATCTCAAACCCAATGTACTTTTAAGTGTGTGAGTGTGCGGAGATAGTACCCTAGGTGGTGTTTTTGTCATGTTGCACTTGATAGATAGCATGTATCTAGATGTAAGAAATTTAAATAAATGTATGCATTAAATAATGAACTCCTCCTCCTATACGTATATGCATGAGTATCAAATTGTTTCCCTTGTGTGTGGATGCTAGATGGATGCTTCAGTGACCTTGTAATGGATTTTGAATGCAACCTTAGGTGGTGATAGAAAATACTTAGTGTTTGGTCATTTTTTATAATTACATAACTTTATAATTATCTAATTCCCTTGCTTGAATTTCATAATCATCCCCGAAAAGGTTGAATACCAAAAAGATAATATCCCCAACCAGCTAGAGAGGACCCACAAGATTTTAACAAAGTACAAAGAGGTCAGGGGCACCCAGAAGAGATAGGGGTTCTTGGTGCTAGCGTCCTACATGGGTGCCAATGTTTAGAGTGAGAAATGTCGAAGTACAAAAAAAAGACCGTGTTAGAATGAGTGTAAGGTAAACAATAGAACAAGAAAACAAGAAAAGATGGCTAAAGATAGGGATTAATTAATAATTTTATTTCTTGGGATTCATATGAATAGTAGTATGTGATTTAGGATATATAGATACCCAAAGTGTGTGATTTACCTTCTTCAACTAGCACCTAGGTGCTCCTAAGTTTTTCTCGGTGCCTATGACTCGGGGGCAATTACAATTATTTTCTCATATCAGCACACTTTCAGTATTTCACATATCATTGTTCACATTATAGGCAAGACCTCCAACAATAAATCTGTATTATATCTCCTTTTTCTAATTCCTTAAATCAAACTAGAATAACATGGAACAAATCATGATCACACCATCTGTATTGGTATATAAATTTAGGAAGAAATCAAGGATGGATGATAACACGATACCTTTCTCCCCAAAACTCTTTTGTTGTGGCGTGAGATCACCCAAAAAACTCAGACCTGTGTGATATATCCCAAAAAACTCAAACTTGGTGTTAGATCACTTGAAAAACTCACACGTGGTGTGCGATCACCTGAAAAACTCACAATTTGCGTGAGATCCTTTTACAACATTTACATGACATTTTCTAGCCTTTTTACTCATCACGGATTAGGTGCACACTTTTTGTTTACTACTTTTTCACATTTACATGATTTTCATAGAGTTTTCATAACACATGACTTTGACTAATCTTTCACTATTAATTTTCAAGTCCTTCTTTAATGTGCAACAAGAATCAACCCTTTATAAAGATGCAACAAAAACAAGTACAACGCAGTGTAAAACATATGTTTCACTCTTAAGTCCACTTCCTCATCATTAGCTTCCATGCATTTTCTTATCTCTTTAGCATGTTTTTGCCATCAATATACATGGTTACCAGGTATGCATCTCTTATTTACTTTATTTTATGGATTATCCACTCAACCACATAAAGTAGGGGAAAATGTAGACATAGAATAACACACTTGGGTACATTTCTTTGTCTGAATCACATACTATTATTCATATTATTCCTAAGTGATAAAACTAGTAATTGACTATTCAACTTGGCCTCTTTTTGTCTTTCTTTCTTTCTCTCTGGTCTTACACACCCCACAACCTAGTATGATCATCATTTCTTTATCTTTATTCACCTTGGACACCAGCACCCAGCCAAGACGCCAACACTCGGGCTCCCTCATCCCCTCTCGGTGCCTTGACCTCTTTCTATCTCACTCACCTCTTTTGGGACTCTATTATATTTTGGGAATATTTTGTTCTTATGGTTTGGCCTTTTAGTTGTCAATTATCAAATTCAAACAAGGGAATCAATTAAACAAGAAGCTATGTGACCATAATAAACGCCCCAAGCTCTAAGCATCTATTATCATTACCTAAGGTTTCATCCAAAGGTATTCTAAGAACATCAAAGGAATCCATATAGATTTCATTCAAAGGACAAGGTAATGCATTTTCTGCATACATGCATATGAGGGGAAGTTAATTTTTCCATCCACACATATATCTTCATTGATACATCTAGCTATAGCTTGTTATCAAGTGCATCTTACATAAGAGCTTCCTAGGGAATGATTTATACACACATGTACAAGAACTACATGAAGTCAGAGATAAATTACAACACTTGGTTGTAAGCTCACTCTATCGGTGACCACAAGGATCAGCCCGAATCCCCATTTAGAAATTTATTTTTTATGATTTGATGTTGTTTGGGGTTTTGCGGGATATAATTGTTTTTGCATATTACAAGAGAATTTTGTTATCATCCAGTGACATACAAGTGACCAAAAATGAAGGTTAGAAACCACCTTATGAAAAAATAAAAAAGGATACCCAGTATTTTACAGTCATAGGAAGAGGTGTCTAGTGCCTAAGTGCCCTCACCCTAGTCTAGGTGCCCTATTTTAGGCTCATCCAAAATTATATAATTTTCTAAGTGCGGTTGTGAAATTATCCTCCTCATGTTCATTAGTTTTCTAGTCCATAACACTTTGGGATTTATTCTGATATTAGCTAAGTCTTTTATCCTCTCTTTCGCACCTAGTGTTTCATTTTTATTTATCTTATGACTTGTGTCAGATATGTTATTTATCATTTATTTATCATACTCGACTCTGAAATATCTAGGGTTTAGAAAAACTCTATTTCTATTAAATCAGTTAGGAGAGAAGTAGATTCGCAGATGTTGTATACACCTTTTCTCTGCTAGACACATTTTAAAATGAAAAAAATAGATAAAAAATAAACCATAATTTTTTTGAAAAAAATAAAAAAATAGAAATGTGGCCTTTATGGACACCAGTTCCTACAAGGTGTGGGAAATGGGATTCTTTTAAAACATCTTTAGAATGATGCAAACTAACTTTGGAAGCGGATGGCTTGGATTTTTCTCTTTTATATTTTTCTATTAAAGGTGAGAGCATATACTTGACAACGTAACTCCTAACATCATGAACTTTTTCATATTTTACCAATCTTGTTCCTTTTTTATCACTTGTAAATTGTTTTAAAAAATTCCAAGGATACATAGGATATATATCCTTAAAGCATAAAAAAACAAATAAGGTTGTTTCGTTGGTATTTTTTGTAGTCTCAATAACTCTGACAGTCAAACATGCAAGATTTGAATACATAGAAAAGGAAAATGAGTTGTTTGATTGGATGTTTATGGGAGACATGGACTCTTATACTATTGGACTTTCTTTAAACATGTGAAAAAAAAATTTGCACTCCAATTAAGAGGAATATAAAATGGGTACATCTCAATACTCTTTGAAGAATGTGTCTGTGTAATGTTTCTATCTAGCCTATATTGGTTTCAGTAAAAAGGGTGCGGGATTGAATCTCAAGTCTATTTTTTCTTCCTTTGAGGTAAAACACTAATATATCTTAAAGTTATCAAAATATCAGGAAATTTAAATCACGCTAATTGGGTTCATGTTTGACCTCCTTGGCGGTGTGGTGATATTGAGGAAACACTTCACTCTACCTATAACATGCCAATAAGGTCTTGGGAAATTTTTTCATAATTTATCTTCGTGGGGGGATATGTAGGAACATTGAGTACAAATATCCTCCTTTTGTTTGAAATTGCTTCCGTTGACATAATCAGTAATTGTTATAAGGACCTTTCCCTTTTGAATGGATGGAGTTGAGTTGCATCTTTCACAAACTTACCCACAACAACCTTAAAGGTGAATGAGGTTACCATCGACATAAAAAACATGAAATGTTTGTGCTCTGGTTAACAAGTTCTCTTTTGTGGACTTACAAATTAGGTGCATTCAATTAGCTTGGATCACTCGTGCCTCTTCACTAGCTTAATCCCTTATCCTTTTCCCAAATTATTTTAAAATTTTATTTTTTCCTATTTTAATGAAATTTAAATATAAACCATATAAAAATAATTTATCGATGAATTAGATAAGTCATTAAATTATATAGTAATTTACCTCTTGTTTTTACACAACTTCAACTGTTACTTTAAACATGAACCTAGTTCTCTATGTACCTATTTGAGATGTTTGGAAAGCTCTTCTTATAGTACCTATTATTGAAGTCATGTGGGTGGCACATTGATCTCCAAATTTAGTAAACAATACATCTTAGCAAGCTTTTGAAATTGTAATAAATCTTGTTTTTTAATGAGAGATGGGATATCGCTATTGACCCCAAAATGAGAAAATCAAATATCGACCTTGTTCCTGTTTAACATGATATGTCAAAAAAATCTAAAATGCTAGTATTTGATCATTTGATTATTTAACACAACACGTTAAGGGTCATGTTGACCTTGTTGTAGATTTGGGTAGCTACTTGAAGTTAAAATTTTGGTTTGGTTTTGACCCAAAGTTTAGGCTCGGGGTGGAGAATCAGTATTTCTATTCTATAAACATCTTGTATTTCTCTATTATAATCACTACCAAACCTTAGTTCAAAGAAAATATTTCCATAGGACAATTTTCTTGTTGGGTTTTTTAGGCCTTCAGTCATTGGGTGATGAGACCATTTCAGTGCTATTACGATTGATCGCTTCAGATATATGGGTGCGAAATGAACCTAGTTTACAAAACTTGGGTGATGTCAGCTCTAAATGTTTCCCTATATAGAGGGGAGTAGGTAGGGAATTGACTTTTTGTGTGTTTCGGTTTCTGATATTATTTTTGAACGTAGATTCTCGAGAAAATTCAATAAATTTTACGCTTTTTGAAACTTGCCACTAAATGTTCAAAGTTGTCATACAATCTTATCTAATCAGAATATCAATTGAGAAACAATGTAAACAATAACAAATGATTATAGGAAACTTCCTTTGAATCTTGTTTTGTAAACAACTTAATTGTGGAAAAATTATGTCTTTCTCTCTCCTCTTTCTTTCTCTCTCTTCACTTTTGAAAATAAAATGAATTCAATGGATTTAATCTCTCTTGGTGTGTGTTATGTGTGTTATCATCATGAATGGAAAAATTTGAAATCATTAATTGTGTTAGATGGTAGGAATATTCCACGATAACTTTTTGTTGACCATGTTATGATTGTAGGTACCTTTGATAAGCGGATTAAAAATCATGCTTAATTTTTTGTGATGATGATTTGTACCTTCTTAAATGAATACAATGTAAATTGGTAATAGTAGTACTAGTGTGTGCAAAATTAAAAAATTAAATAAACGTTGTATCAAGAAAGAGAAATATTATTGCTTTCATGATAAAATAATAATCTTTTCTTCTTTGGATAAATTGTTTAGATGAAATTTGATGTATTAGATGCAAAATCTCATGTTGTGTTATTTATATGTAAGAAATTATTGACGGTTATATTATCATATTCTCCTCATAATGATCAAAATGTATGAGAGAAATTCATTACACTTAAAATAATCAAAGATGGCTAAGTTTTAATCGTTTTTTCCATATCTCCTCTCTTAGTGGCATCATGACTAGTTTGAAAATGGCTAATGACTTTGGAGACATAACTTAGATCTAACAAGGGTGTATTCCTTTCATATACCTATAATTATTCCAAAATACCATTTATACGACTTTAGTTTCCTTACATGAAGTAATATATCGGCTGACTCACCTTGCCATTTATATGATAAATAAGACTAACATTTATTTCTATCATAGGTTTAATCATCTTCATGGACAAGCTATATTTCATTGTTCACATTTGTTCATGGTATCCTAATGGTCAAACGTATTCTTATGAGGATAGTATGGGTTAAATTAATCATTAATTGGTCTCTTTGTAGGATCTAGATTATCCAAGTGGAATGATTGTATGAGTTTTCTTATGTTTTAAACCTTGGCTAGCAAATACAAAACATCTGAAGCTTTTACAAAGGTTTTACATGGTAAAGATGTTTGCACTCTTTAAATTGTTCTATAGTTGGGCGCAAATCCTGTGAGGGAATTTGGAATTAAACTAAACTCACCTGAACATTGAGATATTAACATGTGGGTGACAATTGTAACTAATTATTAGCAACTGAAGTTACTTTTGGAATATGATGACTTAAGGGAAATGGAGAAATCGAAAAATTTATCCATTAACCCATAGATAATTCCTTTCATGAAATTAAGAAGAAAAGAAAATCCTCATGTGGGATTGTGAGATACAGATACATGAGATATTACCTTGTACACCATTTTTTTTAAATTTTTGCATAGTTTAAAAGGTCTCAAATAATGTATTAATCAATATGTGTAAGAAAATAATTTTTTAACTCATTTTGTTGTTTAGAAATTCCTCTAAAAGACCTAATTAATAGCGTAAGTGTAATGAGAACAAGAGTAAATGAGATAGTGGTTTAGGAATATGGTTATAATTGAATTCTTTATACATGATTTATGAATTCTCTTGTTGTTAACAATGAATATCAATTTTTCTTGGTGAGATAAAACATTCGATCCAACAAAAACTCTTATGTAAAAAAAGAAATAAATTCACGACGTCTAAATATTAAGTTAAATCAAACTAAATTTTGAATTGTATAAACTAAAGCAGGAGAATATACGTTCTTTAATGGAGGGAATTTTATCGAAAGAGTTAACTTGAACATTAATCTCATTTAATTCTTAAGACTTCATCCCCCTTGACTTCATGTTAGATTTATTAACGTAATGAGGGTAAATTTAATGTCAAATAAACCTATTTTTTCCAAACAAAAAATTACCATAAGAATGAGCATCTTGAGTTTTGTATGTGGTTTAGAATGTTTCAAATAACAATTAAGAAAGGAACCAAGTAGTCTATTCTCATTTTCAAGATTAATGCTTTCTAAAATATAGCATATGAAGTTTGAGAAAATGGGATTTACATTGTTACATGTTTAATTTTCTTGAAACCTATGAGGCTATACAATAGGAATTGGATTAATGTGAATTGAATTAATTAAATATTATTTTTAGAGTAATAATTATTCATAATGATGTATAAATGCTAATATACAATGAGAAACAAGAAATAAATCATGTGTAATAAGGAACCCTAAAAAAGAAGGAGAGATAGGAGGACCTAAATAATTTTTGAGTGAAGAGGAAGTGATCTGGTCTGATGAAATACTAGAACAGAATAAGAAGAGTGTCCTAGAGGCTCGTTGGAGGTTCTGATATCATTAACTTCCCAGGATAGGATTTCCCATGGGAAGGCAAGTGTGCCTAGGCATTGGTGACTAGGTCTAGGTACCAGTGTCCAAGTAGATGCTATAGATTTTGATCTTTATATGTCATATAAGCTTCACTTTTTATCCTTGTTTTTAACTCCAGATTTGATGTCGTATCAGTGAATGTATGAGTAACATGCAAGAAATAAGTTTACCTGCACATACCCACACACCACATCAAAAATAAAAAATAAAATATAGAATGGGGAGTCTGACTGACCCCAATGGGAACCCAAGGATTTAACCTATGGCTGAGTGCTACACTACATATCATAATCAATCTAGTTCTTGTGTGTGTGTGTTAAGAAGGGATTCGCTAGGATTCCCTTGTGTAAATTGCACAAATGCTACCAAGTTAGATCTATAATGTAGAATATGTATAGAATTTTTGGATGGAATATAATAGAATTCTTTGTCCTATTATCTGTATGTGAAAGTATACAACCCTTTCCATTGAATGGATGCTAGATCATGGATGGATTTTATGCTCTTGTTTCTTTTGCATGCAATATTAGGTGGCAATATGTAATGCTTAGTACACGGTCCTTTATTTCGAAAGTATAACTATGTATTTATATAATTTTCTTGTTTTAATTTGATAATTGAAAACTGAAATGTCGACCCAAACTGAGAACAAGCAATTAGGAAATGAAATGGGTCTAAAAGTATAAAGAGGTACATGAGTGCCTAGGATGACAGAAGCACCTAACACTAGTTTCCTAACTAGGTGCAAGTGTCTTATTCCATAGAAAGATAAAACAACTAAATGTGGGAAAGAGTGTAAGATCTATAAAGACAATAAAAGTGTAGAAGAAAAACAAAAAGGCTAATAGAAGTTGTCAATTACTTATTTTCTTGTTTAGGAATCATGAAAATGCATGCATTATTTTAGGACCTAAAAATGTACCTAAGTACATAGATTTTTCCCCCACTTTATGTTGTTAAGTGAATAATCGATAGCATGTTGTAGTTAAAATATGTCTACATTATGATCCTATAGAGAGTGTGATGAATAGCATGTTGAGTGCGTAACTGAAGTGTGAAGATATCACAATGTGAAGTGTGGAGACTAGGAAAAAGGGAAGTGGACACTAGGGGTGAAGCATGTGCATAGCTTGGATGTTTTTTTGTTATTTTATTTACTAATTTGGGTTGCTTCTTGTTGCATATTAAGGATGGACCTAAAAAAGAAGAGTGAAAGACTATTCAAATTCCTATATTTGAAAAATATGAATAAAGTATGTAAAAGTGTGAAAGTATAGAAAAATAAAAGTTTACACCTAATGTATAAGAGTGTAAAGGGTAGAAGGATGTCTTAAAATTATGCAAAGGGAGATTTTTTTGGGAAATCTCGCACTAAGAGTGATTTTTTTGGGTGATGTCATGCTAAGAGTTATTTTTTTTGGAGATATCATGTGCAGGTGGTTTTTTATGTGATATCATGCCAAATGTAATTTTTTCGGAGATCTTATGCCACGGGAGAAGCGTATTGGGGAGAGAGGTCTTATTTTACTCTCCTTGCATGAATAATTCCCAAATGAGCACCACTACAAATGGTATTATTGATGCATAATCACAACACCCCTGGATGTCTACCACTCGATGGGTTGAGACTCTCAGTGTGATTGCATAACATGGAGATTTTCTAAAAGTTTGGGACTTTGCAATCCTGAAAGCTCTCTGGATGAGGGCTGGTTCCTATTCCTTTGTTTAGGTGCACACTTTTGAATTACAAAGGATTTACTCTAAAACCTACTCTAACTTGCCAAGGAGATAAGGTTGAGAAATATGCATGAAATAAAACTAAACTAACAAGGGTGATGCACCAAAGGAATTTTGAACAACTTCTTTACAATTAAAAACAAACCATTAAGACTGTAATACAACCACCATGCACAAATAAAAAAACTACAATGAGAGATCAGATGAATGCAATGAACACTGAGAGGGTTGAAAATCATCCACAGACATGTATTATTGCTCCAAAATTGATACAATACACTATAATGGCAAAGAGGAAAGATTACATTACAAAATAAATGGGAGGTTTGAAAAACTCCACAAATTCACTTGTAAACAAGGGAAGTAGGGAGAGTGCAAAACAAAAAAGTTCAACCTTTAGAAAAATGCCCCTCCTTACAATATATAGGAAGAATTAGAGAAGGAGATAGAAGAAATCTGAATTTTTGCTCCAACCACCCAATAAATGCATTGAATTTACCTGCAAATAATTATGGGTTCCATGACAAAACCCATGCTTCCATGTATTGTTCCTTGTTGGGAAAGAAAGGAAGCCCATACCTCATTAATGGTGGTAGGTGAGAAACCTAGGACACCTCATAAATGGCATACTGTATTTTTCATTTTTAAGAACTTAGTCCAACTAATTTAGTTGAGTAACAAACATCGAGAGGTTTCCAAAAATTCATCTCTTTTTCAAATCCAAGATACCAATCGAAATTTATGGCCATCTGAAGGTCGATGTGTCATTCTGAAAAATGGCAGGTTCTTGATCTGTCACTTTTCGGAGTCCGAATTGCATGCAACCTCCCAAATCCTGAAATTCAAAATTTTGGACATTTTCATTTCAGAGAAAAAACATTGTTCATCTACCAAATTTACTTGAGAGTTATGAAAGTCCGAAACGTGAAAGTCCAAAATTTTGGACTTTCAGAATTCAGAATTTCAGACATTTTGAAGGATTTTTCGATTTTGCACCTGAGAATTTCCGAAACCTGAAAAATCTGAAAGTACTAAATTTTAGACTTTCGGACTTCAGGATTTTAGAACCTTTTGACTCCTTTTTCCATTTCACGCTTGAGAATTTCCAAAACCTAAAAACCTAGAAGTCTGAAATTTTAGACTTTCAAACTTTTAGATTTTAGACCCTTTTGACTCCTTTTTCCATTTTGCGCCTAAGAATATCTGAAACCCAAAACTCTGAAATTTTAGACTTTCAAACTTTGGAATTTTGAAAAATTTTGACTCCTTTTTCCATTTGCACCTGAGAATTTCTGAAACCCAAAAACCTAAAAGTCTGAAATTTCAGACTTTTGGACTTCGGGATTTCAGACTTTTTTGACTCCTTTTTCCATTTTGCACCTGAGAATTTCTTAAACCTGAAAACCTGAAAGTCCAAAATTTTAGACTTTCAGACTTTGGGATTTTGGACTTTTTTGACTCCTTTTTTTTTCCCTATTTTCCCAAAGTTGAGAAATTTCAAAAAATTTAAAATTTCCGGATTTTCTATATTGCTTTCCTCTTGATCTTAGATATTTTTTTACATTTCCATTGACCATTGATTTTCTGCCCTTGCATTGCCATGACGATTCCGTTTGCAACCTAAATTTTGAAAATCACCTGTGAGCTTGCATGATCATACCAACCCTTCAATTTTCTCCTATGCAAGGTCGTGTTTGATTAATTTTGCCTGAGGGGAAAAATTGGATAACATGTGCATCCCATGTTTTTCGACATGGTTGCGTACTATTCTGTATTGACCGGTATTATAACTAATTGGAGGAGATAGAATGCATTATGTATTCAGAGGAAAGTTCCTGATACTAGAGAACGATGTTATAAACTATTGAAGACTGTGCTGAACTTAGGAAATAACATGCTTCTACCATTAGGACATTAGCACCCAGGAGAGGAGGGGTGATTTAATTTAATTTGAATTAAATATAATTGTAGATTCACTACTGAAATAAATGATATAAATTCTGAAATACAAATATGACACAAGAAAAATAAGATGTAAAATATGAAACCCTGAGTACGAGAGAGAGGAAATTAACTTTGGCAATTTCCACACAATTTGGAACTGATATGGGCTAAGATAAGTGATTAACATACTAAAATGAGTGTCGGTATTGCTCACAGTAAATTATAAAATACAGGGATAAGGCCGGATAAAGGTGTCTGGGATAGGGAAAGTGTTCCTGGGTACTGAAGGCCACTTCTTGGCACCGGCGACTACATAGGACCTCAGGACTTACTTTCTGGTATGTCTGAAGTTTTTTGTTATATTTCCCTAAGAATATCCTAATAGTCGATACTTGGTGGATGAAGGTACTTGTCACTTGCAAAATAAAAGGTCACCTAGATAATCCTACAAACCACATCAAACCTAAAAAGAAATATGTAGAATGGGGAGCCAGACTGACCTCCATAGTTACCCCGAGAGTGAAATTATGACAAAGCACTACACTAAATCTTAGAATCCAAGTAGCTCATGTGACTATGTATAAGAATGATGCCTTGGGATTCCCTTGTGTAAGTTTCACTTGATAGTGGGCTGTAGATAAATGTAGGAATGTAGTAGAATGTGTGGATTGAATAAAATTAACTTCCCATTGCTATGTTTTGCATGTAGAGTATGCAACCCCTTTTCCCCTATGATATAGAGGAAATCATGGGAATTCAATAGTTCTCTAAACCTGTAAAAGCATTCTATAGTGCTAGATAATTATGATATCTTTCCAACAATACCTATAACACTAGAAACAGAGCTCATATGCTCAAGTTATGGATGGTCAAAGTTTGGTCATAGTTTGGACTCGGCAAAGTCAACTGGTCAATGCAGCAGCAACACATGGAAGAAGAAGAGTATACTTGAAGAAGAAAAATTAAATTGTGGTTTTGTTACTCCATTATTTGACACTCGTATCTGGATGGGTGGACCCCACTTTTTATTGGTCGGGGAATATTTCTCCACATGGTGGGACCTCAGGGAAGGCCTTCCATCACTTGGCCTACCATCAGTATGTGCATTGTACTAAGCCAACTTGGTTGGGTTACTTACCACCTCAGCAGAGAGAATTCACACATAGAGCGTGAGCTATTCCAGTGCATGGTAAACTGACAATCCTAGTCGACGGGTTATTATCTATGTTTGGAGAGTTATAAAATTAACTTCCCATTGCTATGTTTTGTATGTAGAGTATGCAACCCCTTTTCCCCTATGATATAGAGGAAATCATGGGAATTCAATAGTTCTCTAAACCTGTAAAAGCATTCTATAGTGGTAGATAATTATGATATCTTTCCAACAATACCTATAACACTAGAAACAGAGCTCGTATGCTCAAGTTATGGATGGTCAAAGTTTGGTCGTAGTTTGGACTTGGCAAAGTCAACTGGTCAATGCAGCAGCAACATGTGGAAGAAGAAGAGTGTACTCGAAGAAGAAAATTAAATTGTGGTTTTGGAACTTCGTATCTGGATGGGTGGACCCCACTTTTTATTGGTCGGGGAATATTTCTCCACATGGTGGGACCTCAGGGAAGGCCTTCCATCACTTGGCCTACCATCAGTATGTGCATTGTACTAAGCCAACTTGGTTGGGTTACTTACCATCTCAGCAGAGAGAATTCACACATAGAGGGTGAGCTATTCCAGTGCATGGTAAACTGACAATCCCAGTCGACAGGTTATTATCTATGTTTGGAGAGTTATTATCCACATTAGAGGAGCAATCATAGTGTGAAATATATTATGTAAGCCACATATGTGGCACTATACACCACCCACATTTACTATCAACATGAGCATATTAATTTATATATCACCCATCTTGTTACATGGCCAACGAATGAAATCTACCTCACTTCTCACAACTATATAACTAACGAGTTAGACGAAGCATCCACTCCACGTGGAAAAATGGTATTGTGTGGCCCATGCCATGGTCATGTGGAGTTTTTGGTGTTTAGTAAACACCTCCCATGTTATTAACCCCATCGATGTGGGATATTAAAACCCACCACCGTGTATTTACAAAGAGGTTGGTTTGGAAGATTCTAACCCCAACCATCCGCGTATTAAAATGAATTCCCACAACCATTCCATGGGATATCGGTGAGTATTAAAGGGATATACGTGGGTGTTGTCAACACACAAGTTTGCACACAGGCCTGTATTGTGATCTAGGACTATTATAGGCCATATTGTAAAAAGTCATTTTGGGGAACTTAAGAGCTTTTCTATAACTCGACGTCAACTGGAGAAATATCCAGCACCCCGAGATGTTCCTTATATACATATTATTATTCCATTTTATATTTACAGGTGAGAATTATGGATAGAGGTTCGATCACTATCTATTTATAAGTCGTCTGCTTAAAAGGCACCTTGTAGAAATTCTCAGTTTAGGAGCACTTAGAGGAAGAATCGATCTTTGTTATAAAGTAGAGATATGCTCAGAATTTCAATATTCTCCTAGTTGTGTATTTCATCTTCAGATTTGGAGATGTTACGACTCCATTTTATCTTGTTAAAGTCATTTGAATGTTTGGCATTCATTTGGATCTTGCATCGAGCATACATCTCTTGAAGGAAGACATGTTGGAGAGCTATACTTTTACATCAGTCACTGTAAGTTGGGTTTTATGACTCTGTCGAAATGGAGGAGCTCTTGTCTTCATATTTTCTAGTTCGAATTCATTTGGAATCAGCTGGACCTATGATCACACTATCTTCTAGTTTAGATTCCTCGTAAGTCAACTGGATCTGTGATCATCTTTTGTAATTTGGTTCAAATTCATATTTAATCAAATGGATTATATGGTCATTTTAATATCTGGTTTGAATTAATTTGAATCAATTGGTTATATTATCACCCTTATGTTCTAGTTCGGATCCATTACGGATCAACTCAGGTATCTTTTCTTTTGTATTTGTTCAGTTGAGATCTTTTGTCTACATAGAGGCTTCTTGAGGTCATGTAACAGAGTGGTAAATATTTGTGGAAAATATTATTTTACATAAGAGGATGAGTTCAAATTCATTAGAATCAAATGTTATATGTTCTTTTGGAGACTGATTTGGGGTCCTTGTGAAATAAACTGGTAACATTTGGTTCATTGTTGCGCATTCAGAGCTTCATTGTAAATTGTATCTATTTGCAATTGAAAGTGTTAATGAATCGGTTCAACAATTGAACCTAGAGATGTAGGTGTTTTCTGATCTCCGTTATCAACTTTATTTACAGTGTGTGAGATTTCACTTTTCCATTGCATTTCCTTTTAAGTGTATAATTTTGTGGGATTTATTTACAACTGCCTATAGGGTTTTGAAGCCCATTAAAAATTTTGGCCCTTTGTTTATGGATGAAGTTGGTATCATAATTGGTTGATCTTTTTGAGAAACCTGCTAATATTCAAGAAGGTCAGTATCTCAGTAGGCATATTTGAGAGTGTGTTGGCATCAACTTGTTCTTTTGGAGTCCATATTTTTGAGATAGGCTAAGGGACAGGTTTATCATAATCATTATTTTTCTCACATTTACATTTGGATTACTCCAATTATATCTTTTAATCAGCTTTTGAGTGCCTATTACAACTTTTATATGGGATTTAACTAATATTTATAAGCTTAGAGATTTATTGTCCAAATCTGCAGATAATTGATCTCATTTGGTGTCATCTAAGATGTTCATTTTGTGTAGAGGCATTCTGAACATGTATCGGAATGGCATTTGATCACTATTAGAATTTGACATCAGGTCAGATAGTCACTTTGTATAGAGGTTTATGGCCTTGGAACAGAGTAATACCTGGTAGTCATCAACAACTAGAGACATCGTACCTTGTAGAGGCAATAACCATGTAACGGGGTAGAATTCATCATTGTTGAGCTTGTATATCAACTCGAAAATCCAATGTTATCCAATTTTTCTCAAGAAAAATTGGCCAGACCTGACTTGGCACAGAGGAAATTGGAGGAATTATTCAGCCATGGGAACTCATGTTTTGATTGGAGCAAGTCAATGAAGTAGGTCAAGCACATTGCAAAGGAGTTTGGGAAATGAAGAAGCTCCAAAGTCTAAATTTTGAACTTCAGTGGTGGGGTCATTCGAAGGTAGGACAGAGCTTAATTCACAATTTTGTGGAAAGAAGCATGAAAAATGATCATAAGATCCAAAACCTGAAGTATGAAATTCAAACTTTGGGATTTTGGAGCTTTGGAGGTTTCATGAGCTCAGAAGCAATGAATAGTGCCATGTGGGGAGGGCTGAAGTTTCGAAAACCAAAGTCTGAAATTCAGAGATCGGTGTTTTGGAAGTTTGGAGATATGCGACGACTGTATGGGTTAATAATTCCCAAAATACCAAAACCCAATCCCCCGGAATCCCGAAACCCGAATCCCCAAAAAGACAAATGTCTCTAACCTGAAGTCTAAACTATGGACTTCAGGTTTTCAGAATTTTGGAATATTGAAGCCCTAATGCCACACAACATGATTTTTGAGTTTGAACTCTAAAGTCCAAATTTTGGTCTTCAAAGGTTCCAAATTTTGGAACCTTCGAGCCATCTCACCACATGAACAGTGCAGCAACCTCCGAAGTCAAAATTCCCGAAGCTTGAAATCCTGAAATTCTAAAATTTTAGATTTTAGAGGGTGTGATGTATGTTCGGATTCTAAAAATGCATATTAACCGTTAACATTTATTGCAGTATGGCACCCTCATCTTCAGATGACGATAAATTTTTACATGGAGCTCGGATTTACTCAAAATAAGACTTTATAGAAAACTCTCAATGTTGTCTACACAACAGAGACTCGTTTTCTTAATTTTAGTGAGACTAAGTATTTAAAAATGAGGAAATACAGTCCTCCATTTTAGAGGAATGTTCCATATTTCTCACCTACCCTAATGATGAAGGTATGGCCTTCTTTTCCTCCCCAACAAGGAAAGGTACATGGAGGTATGGGTTTTGTAGTGGAACCCATCATTGTTTTAGGTGATTTTAATGCATTTTTAGGTGGTTGAAGAAACATTTTGAATTCCTTCTCTCTCCCTTCTCTCATTCTTCCTATATAATGTAACGAGGGGCTCATTTCAAAATGTTAGAAAACTTGTAAATGCCCCTCCCTTCTTCTATTCTGTAAGATATTTTGTGGAGATTCCAAACCTCCCTACTGGACATTATAATGCAAAATATGTGCCTTTAAGCTTCAGTGTGGTGTATTGTATCAATTTTGGGAGCAATAAAATCAAATTTTTGGATGCTTCAAACCCTCTTCTATGTTATATTGCAATTTTTTTATCTTTCATTGCATTCACGGTTACTGTGTATTGTTTTTGTTTTAATTACAAGCTTCTAGTAGTGTTATGTTTATTATGCACGTTGTTCAACCTCCTTCTTATTGCATCACATTCCCTTAGAGTAGGTTTTATTTTTTATGATTTTTCTTTACTTTGCCTCCTTGGAAATATTAGATTAGGGTTAGACATACAACTCTCTGCACTTAAAATTAGTTGGCACTAGGATAGGATAGGAACCATCCTTCATCTAGACAGCTTTCCCGATTACAAAGTCCCACACTTTAGGAAAACCTCCATGTCATGCAATCACACTAACAGTTTCAATCTATCGAGTTGCAAACAATTAGGGGTGATGTGATTCCGCATCACGAGACATTATGCATAGAGGCTTGTGGTCATGAAATAGAGTGGTAGCTAAAATTCATGGTCACCTGATATCAACTTAGATCATCATTCTGTGTAGGGGTTGAGGCCATTCAGCATAATGGTAGTTGATCATTTTGGACTTGGCATTGGGTCAGAACATCATTTAATAGAGAGATTATTTCTACTAGTGTAGTAGATTTGTACATACCATCATTTAGAGACTTGCAACAATGTAGAGGCCTCACAAATACTTCGCTATACTATGTAGAGGCAGATACCATGCATTGGGTTGAAGGAAAGTGTCTTGGCACAAAAATTTCTTCTATGTAGAGGTGTATTCTATGTTGGAAGATGGATATTTCTAGTATTTTTAATCATCATGACACAAATGCCACATGTCCTAGGATCAAGCCATAAGCTTTTTGATTATGTACCAGTAGTGTACTTTGTATATCTCTTCTCAACAACACCAAGATCAAGGGTCACAAGCTTTTTGTGCACAAAAAGCCTCCTCACTAGGGATGTGTGATTTGGAGGACATTTTGGGATGTTGGGAGTTCACTAAACCTACCTAAACCATGCCTGAGTGGTAAATAGTTCTAATATATTTCCAATGGTACGTGGGACATTAGAAGTAAATTTCAAATGCTCAAGTTAGGGCTTGTCAATGTTTGGTGACAGTTCAAACATGGCAGAGTCAACTGGCCAACGTAACAGTGACACATTGAGAAAAAGAAAAGTGTTTTACACTCGTATCTAGAAAGCTGGACCCAAATTTTTACTGGACCAAGGCCTTAAGCTAGGTTCGACACACTCTTTTCAAAGAGGGGTGCCTTTGTCGGCATATAATTTATTCACCACAGGGCGGGACCTTAAGCCACATAGTGGTCTTCCACCACTATGTTTTTTACACCAAGCCAACTCGGTTGGGTCACTTACCAACTCAGCAGAGAAAATTCACATATGTAGGGTGAGCTATTGTATTGCATGGTAAACTATCGAGCTAACTCGGTAGGTTGTTATTTGCATAAGGTGAGATCACATAGTTTGGAAAGCTAGTATCCACATTGGACAAGTGGTCATAGTGTGGGATCTATTCTCTAAGCAACATACATGGCATTATACATTGCCCAAATTTACTATCCACTGCCAAATTTTTATGTTTATCCACGTGGGCATATCAACTTAGATACTGCCCACCTTATTACTTTCTCATCCGACCAATGGGATATTCCTCACCGCACGTAACTATATAACCAGCATGTTAAATGGAGCATTCACTCCATGTGGCCAAATGGTATTGCGTCGCTGATTCCATGGTTATGTGGAGTGGTCGGATTTTAGTAAACACCACCCATTCTATTAACCCCACCAATGTGGGATATTAAAACCCACCACTGTGCATTTATAAATTGGTCATTTATAAATTGGTCAGTTTGGGAGATTCAAACCCCCAGCCACCTGAGTAATAAACACAATTCCCAGGGCCATGCCATGGGATATCAGTTCGTATAAAACGAAGCTCGGTGGGTATTGACAACACACATGTTTGCACACAAGCCAAAATTGTGATCTAGGCCTATTATAGGGCATATTATAAAATCTCATTTTTGGAGTACTTCGGATCTTTTTTGTAACATGATGTCAACTGCAGAAATTTCCATCACCATGAGACGTTCCTAGTATAAATATTATTATTCCATTTTAAATTTCGAGGTGGGATTTATTGAGATATGTTCGGTTAGTGTCTGTTTATAAGCCATGTGCTTAAAAGGCATCCTGTAGAAATAAACATTCACTTAGAGGACGAATAAGTATTCAGTATAAACTTGAGATATTCTCCTAATTCCAATGTGCACCTGGTGGTGTATATGTTTTATGGATCTGGATATTTTTTGACTCCATTTCACGTTGCAGAATTCATTTAAGAACTTGGCATTCATATGGATCCTGCATCCAACATACCTCTCTTCAAGGAAGACATTTTGGACACTCATACTTCTACATCGGTCACTGTAAGTTGGCTTTTACTACTTAGTGGACATGGAGGATTAATTTTCTTCATATTTTATAGTTTATATTCATCCGGAATCAACTGGACCCATGATCACATTATCTTCCAGTTTAAAGTCACCGCAAGTCAACTCAATGTGTGATCATGTTATGTAATCCTATTAAGATTCATATTGAATAAACTAGATTATGTGGTCATTTTAATATCTAGTTCAGATTCATTTGAATCAACTAGGTATATAACCATCCTTATGTTCTAGTTTGAAGCCATTGCAAATCAACTTGGGCATCTATTCGTCTGCATTTGTTCATCTCAAATCTTTTCTCTACGTAGAGGCTTCTTGAGGGTGTGTAATAGAGTGGTAATTATTCATGGAGAATATTATTATACTTAGGAGGATTAATTTGAATTTATTGGAATCAACTATTATATGTTTTGATGGAGGCTAGTTCGGAGTTCTTGAGGAAATAAATGGTAACACTTTGTTCATTATTACGCATTCGTATCTTCATTATAAATTTTATAAGTTTTCAATCAAAAGTGTTAATAAATCAGTCCTACATTTGAACCCAGAGACATAGGTATTTTTTTTAACTCCATTATCAATTTTCTTTGCAGTGTGTGGTGGTCACTTTTCCATTGCATTTCCTTTTAAGTTGATAATTTTATGGATTTTATTTACAAGTACATATAGGATTCTGAGGCTATTTAAAATTTTTGGCCCTCTTTTTATGGATCACCATAAATGGTTACTATATGAATGCCTTGGATTCTTTTAGGTGCCTTTGGCTGTAAGATTAGGTGATGATAGTATATGGTTAGTATTTGTTCATTTATTTTAAACAAATAACTATGTATTTATATGATTCAATTATTTCAATTTCGTAATTTATTACTGTAAGGCCACTCCATAAGTGAAAAATATGTGTAAAAGATAAAAGTGAACAAAAATGAGTGAGTACGATAAAAAAAAAGGGTAGGGGTGTCCCGGAGGGATAGGAGCACCTGGGAACTTCTATCCTGGCTAGGCGTTGTTGTCTAAAGCCAAGAAAGATTAATAGGTAACATTTTGAATTTGTTGTAGGGTGTGTAAGAGAAAATAAAAAATATAAGAGTAAGAAAAGAGGCCAAATATAATTGTCATCCACTAGTTTTCTTTCTTACAATCATATTACTATTGTACCCAAGTGCGTGCTTTTGTTTTTATATGTTTTCCACTTTATGTTAATGAGTGAATACTCAATAGCATAAAGTAGATAAGAAACGCATACCTTATGATCCTATAGAGTATGTGGAAAAATTTGTGTCAAGTGGACAAGTGAACCATGGAGACTTGAAAAGGAAAAGTGACTCTAGGGGTAAAGAGTATGCATTGTGTTGTACATGTTGATGTAGATGGTGATTGATACTTCATATAAGGACAGACCTACAAAAGAAGAGAAAGAATGTAATCACATTCTTGTATATGATAAATCATAGAAAAATATGTATAAGTATGTAGAAGTGTGTAAAGGAAAGTGTGCACTTGATGTAAAAGACTGTATAAGGATAGAAAAATGTCCTAAAATGCTCTGTAGAGTGATTTTTTTAGGAAATCTCACACCAGTTTTGATTTTTTTGTGCAATTTCACACCAAGTTTGATTTTTTTTTTAATCTCACACATAACAACAAGTGTTGGGGAGAGAGGTCTAGTATTACTCTCCTTCCATGAATCTACGCAATAAGCACCACTACACATGATACATCCCTAATTTATTCTCGATGTCCCAAATTAGTTCCAAATATACTGAGTGTTCCAATTGAAATGGATTGTAGGAGATTACATGCATATTGTAACTGAAGGATTGTATGTAACTGTAAAACTACTTTGAAGGCTTTTGTCAACTGTGATAATCTAAGTAGATGATTGTTTGTGCCCCCATGGCATTATCACCTAGGAGAGGGCACAAGTGCCAAATAACTATTGTCAAGGTCTACATGTTATTGTTTGTGTTCTGCTGAGGACCCAAGTTAGATTTTGGGTAGTTCTATGATTGTGTTCCTATTTCATTTTTGTATTTTTTTGTCCTAATCTGTAGCTCTAAGATATTATAGGGGTGACTTATTCACTCAATGGATGCCCCCATATTTGAGGTGTATGCGAAGACTCTAGGAATTTGCAGCTGATAACAAAGGACTTGATGTTGATCTAAAGTTGCTACCTACAAGGGGTAGGGGATGTGTATTTTAGAAACCAAGGCACAATAAAACAAAAATTGTAGTAACATGTTTTAGTATAAAAATTAGAAAACATGCAATAAAGGATAACATAATCATGCAAGTGTGCAAATTAAGTGGACCATGAAAAGTGGGTTTCAAACATGGGGCGTCACTCACAATGTCAGAAGACAATCAGTGGTGAAGTGACCAAAATCATACAAACAATAATTAAACAACATATAGGTCATAACCTGTAAAATGGAATACAATAGTAAACAATGGCAAGTAAAATGTATCAGATAACTGTGGTGGCATATAGTTCTGCAAAGAAAATGTTGTACATGAGACACCCATTAACATGTTAGAAAAATAAAAATTATGTCAAGACATGTACATATCAATCAAATGTAATGTAATAGGAAGAATAGGAAGTAGTAAATGATGAAATACAAGCACCTTTAGCGTGTAAGAATATGAAATATAGATTTCCCTAGGAGCCTTCGTGGTACTGGAAAAGGATACAGTGTCAAGAATCATAGAAGTGTGTAATATCCTGTAAGAAATTTTCATTCACCTCAAAAGACAAAGTAAACACGCATGTTTATATATGGAAAGATAATGACATACTGAGGATCTGGCTAACATAGTAAGAAAATGAAAACAAGTAAGTAGAAAATAAAGAAAGAGTAATTGCAACCAAGATATGCAAATTTCGTGAGTGTGATGGGATGGTATATAATGTGTGAATATTGTAGGAGCAACGTGTCTTTTAGTGGATGTGTATGAGATCAATTTAAGTTATAAAATAATCCTCAAAAATCAATAATGAACCATAGAACAAGAGTGTGTCATCAGGAAACGATTTGAGATTGGGTGTTAGATACATAGATCATGAAGCATTTAGCATGAAAATTGAATGCAATGAGGTTCATTGATGATTTATACCCTCAAAAACTAAGTATGAACAGTGGAAATATAGTGTGTCATAGAGTAATGAAGATACAATGTGTGTATCCAAGGGTTTTCAAATATGTAAGAAGATTAGGTAGAATGCACGAAGTGCAAAGTGTAGTAGATTGTGCTATAAACAACTGATAGTGCTACAAGAGGGGAGAAGTGCAATGCCCCCCAAGTGTTCCATTGATTGAAATGTATGTCATAATGAAAGAGATACCATGCCATTGTGGGAGTGTTTTATATGTGTTATGATAATATAGAGTCATCATAATGGTAGGCATGTGCAAGAGTAGAACCAAGCTTGGATTTTGGGTTGAAAGTAGGAAGCCTGAAGACGTTTTCTAGAGTTTCTTGATCTATGTGTTGGTATCCGAAATGATTCTCCTACGAGGGATGAGAAGCATAAAAAAATGGACAGGATGTTTAGAGACAGATGAATCATGATATGAGTCGTTTTGTAGCCCGGGAGTGGATTTAACTGAATCTTTGTCACTCAAGCATTAGAGAAATGGATAGCACCTCATTGAGGGTTTGATCTACCCTCACTACTTTAGGTTGTGCCTTCAACCAGGGTGAGAGGACCCGTTCTATAACCCGTGTTGGTGAAGGACATAAAGAGATCCTTCTTTGCACAATTTTCATGAGAACCTTGAGAAAATATGATCAATAAAACACAATCTAACTCTCATGAGTTGTCACACTAGAGAGTGGAGATGTTTCCTAGAAAAGGTTCAGGTTACTAAAGACAATAATTGAAACCTGATTGTCTCATGCATACTTTGGCAATGGAATTTCTTCATTTGTGGATACACAGTACAAAATAGGGGTGGTTCATGTAGGATTCATCATTTGAGGAATTTTTTTGGTGGGAAGTTAAACAAGATGAAGTTGATTTTACCATATCTTTGAGAGCCTTTACAAATATTGGAAAACTCACAGACATAATGCTTCAGAATAGCCAAAATATTCCTTCAACAAGAAGGTGTGTATCAATGGAGGCCCAAAGATGCATGGTTTAACACATTCTTCAAGAATTCAACACAAAGGATCATGTTAAAGACTCAATTAAATGTTATAAATCCCTGGTTCATCATGCCTAAGATACACTCATAGGCTTACAAACAATCTTTATCAACATAGTGAGAGTAAAGTGATTTTAAATTGTTTATTTCATTACCAGATGAAAGCTCTTCTCATAATGAAATTGCAAATGCCACAATACTAACACAAGGACAAGATCTTGTGTGACTCAGAGAGATTTTAACATAAGATTGCAATAGGAACAAGAAAAAGTATTTGAAAACATTCTGAAATAAAAGCAAACACAATAATGCTCATGATCAACACAGATTCATTCAAGGTTCATTAGATTCATCAGCAGGGGAAATTTTCTTGAACAATATCAGAGCTTGTCAATGGTTGTACACTTGTAACCACCTTGACGTGATTGAATCCAAAACAAGTAGGAAAATGAACTAGTCTCTCAGATGGCCTCTCGGGAAAAAGGTTTTCTCTCAAACTTTCTTAGAAAAGTTAACCTCAGACCATTTGCAAGAGTATTCTCATTGCATTTATACAATTTCACTCACTCACTCATCCCAAATTTCCCCCCAAAAAAGAATATTCGAGGAATCCTTTGTTTGTTACAAGCTTTGTTCCAGAAAGTGATGTTTAACAAATTTACACCCAAAAGTTGCTAGGTGGATAAATCATGAACTTATCACATTTCTCAGACCCTCAACTATGGCTGGGATGCCATATCATAATTTTTTGACAGTCCTTCTTAATCATTCTTTTATTCTCTTCATGCGAGAAATCCCCTTTTAATAATTCTCAGGTGGCTCCATATGGCTTGATCTGACAAGAAATCCTTTTCACCCCTACACCTTGAAAAATGAGTTCCCTCGCATGGATGCCTACATTTGTGCCTCTCAGAAATGAGTATCCCTCACATGGATTATACCATATTCATGCATTGTGAGTCCGAGTCAGCCAGGTGCAAAGAGGAGCCAATGGAAACCTCCACATGTCTCCTTGGGGCAACTACAAAGGTGAAGTCTAGAGGTAGGTTCCCAAATGAGCGCGGGCCCTCCACATGTTCAGAACCCTAGAGAGTTGCACCGGTTGCTTGAAAAGTCAGAGTATGGGAAGGCCAGCGGAAGCTTCCACGTGTCTGTTCAAAGCGTAACTTCAAAGATGAAGTATAGAGGCATGACCTCAAATGAGCGTAATCTCTCCACATTCCCTGGTCTCAAGAAATTTCCTCATTCATTGAAAAAGTCTCAGTATAAAGAGGAGCCAGTGGAAGCCTCCACGTGTCTCTTCAGCAAACTTTTGATATGGTGCCCAAAATCAGAGACCCCAAACAAGCGTGGGCTCTCCATGTGTCTCATCCTGGAAAATGTTGTTGAAAGAGTTTAAGGACCAGCAGAAGGTGCCACGTGCCTAGGGTCTGAGAAAGTTTCCTCAGCCATTGAAAATTCTAAGTATGGGCAAGGCCAGTGGAATCTTCCACATGTCTCTTTGGCACTTTTTGGTATGAAGCTCAAAAGAAGGACTCCCAAACAAGCACGGGCCTTCCACGTGTCTAGGGTCAACAAAGTTACACCAGACACTTGAAAAAATTCTAAGTATGGGAAGATCCAGCAGAAACCTCCACGTGTCTCCTTGGCACTCTTTCAAAAGTAAAATTCAGTCCCCAAATAGGTGTGGGCCCTCCACATGCTCCAGGCCTAAGAAAGTTGCATTAGTTTCTTGAAAAGTCTAAGTATAAAGAGGATCCCAAAAGCCTCCACGTGTCTCCTTGGTGCAACTCCAAAGGTAAGAAGAGGTGGATCCTCAAATGAGCACAGGCCCTCCATGTGGAAAATATTTGAGTTGAAGTGGGTCTAAGAATCTCAAAATGCCTCTCGGTGACCCACCTCTCCGCTTCTAACTTTTGATGTGGGCCCCAGTGGAGTCGCGACTCACTTTTATACTTTTTCTTCATTTCAAAATAGAGCTTAAAAACTCCAAAGTGCTTTGGCAACCCGCCTCCCCACTTTGAATTTTCAATGCTGACTCAAACATGTGACATTAATTTCTTCCCTGTAGATTCATGGATCATTTTATAACTTTGCTCCTTTTCACAAAAAGGAAAAAATCTTCAAAATCCTCTGACGATCCCCCTCTCCTACCTTTGACCTTTCAAACTGCCACGTGTCCTTCTTCAAGGTCAAAGTAAGAAATTTTCCCACTTCATATTGTTGAATAGCCAATTATATACTATCGGGGCCATGGGACCAATTTGGCATTTTTTACAAATGTAAAAAAAGTGAGAAGTTTCACCAAAAATACCCATTGGGCCACGTCCAATCAGAAAGGACTGTGTATCCATGGATGTTGGGACAGGATTTACAAAGGAGACACAGTCATGGAAGACACCCAACAACAAATTTTTCCCTGCGGAGAGAAAACTGTAAATAAAACCAAGACTCAATGTGATCCATGAACCAAGGAAAGGACCAACAATGGCAACCAAATGAAGGAGAAATATTTCACGCATCCATATAGGGAGAAAAAAATACTTCAAACCATGCAGACTGAGAAATTTTGAACAAACATGGCGAGATTAAATTGAGCACCAACATCGGCTCCAACTCGGGGATGGGCACTCCCTGCGAGTGCCGCAAGAACAATAGACCATGTGCCAAAAATCCATTGGGCAACAGAGTCAAGAAAAATCTTGCAAATTAGAAAAACAATAACTAATCCTCCCAAGATCAAACTGAGAAACCAACAAAAACTAGTCACCAAGGACTAGGACAAACCAAAATAGAAAAAATGTGAAAACGAAAAATAAAAAAACTATACACTGTACAATGATGCGTGCCTTGATTCTGAGAAATCAATCAAGGAAATGTTTCAAGTGCCTACCATTCTAAGTATGACCAAGCCAAGAAGTCTTGATACTTATTTAACAACTGGACATATGCTTGTTTTTCTTCTCTATCCAAGTTGTTACCTAGCCATATTTTCGAGGTTTATCTTTTGTGCCTTTACCATATCTAGAACAAATACCCATCAAACATCAGATTTCAGGGAGAACCAATCTTCTCAGGATACTTGCACTCATCAATTTTATGCTCCTTAAAATTAGCATAACCCACAAAGTTGTCGACATCAAATGTCTGCATACAATACTTCATAAGAAGCATTGTTAGGGTCCTCAATGAGATATAACATTTTCTTCTCATGTACAACTTCACAAGGTTCCCCTCAATTGGTATGGTTGCATAAGACATGTCCATTTGTACACTTCCACCTACACTAGCTGCCCACTTTCTGGATAATAACATCCCCCATTTGGCAGGACAGTCCATAATAACCACATTCATGGTTAAGCATTTTCCTGGAAAAGATTCCAACTACACTACTAATCCCTTGACATATCAACTACTAGCACTTCTCTTGAATCCATAGCAAGTACATTTCCCATAAGCTTGTTGTTACCTTGATATTTAACTCATTCATGACCTCAAGAGGCATTACATTACATGAGGCTCCTGAATCAAACATGTAGTTATGTACTAGCCTATCTTTAATAATCAAAGTGGTAAAAAATGGATCCACATTAAGCTTGAGATTCAACCAGAGAAGTTCCCAAATACACCTCAGGTGATTCTCCCGGTTCCTCCAATATCTTGTGGTATTTCTGATTCTATAATAATGGGAGGAACCTCTACATTTTTCACACTCTTTCCCTGGGTAATTTTTCTTCTTTAAATCCCAAATATTCAAATACCCTTTTCATATGCTTAGGGATTCTAAGTAATTCAACAATGGGAACAATGACCTTGATCTGACTCAAGATTTGGGCTATGTCACAAGGAACATATTTAGGTAGGGCATTGTTAGAAGGGAGATTCACAACTTCATCTGATAATATGAGTTTTAACAGTCTGGGCATGGGCAGGAGCACAAGTTTTATTTGGGGTAATTAGGCCTTTTCCAGATGTATCTTTCTTAGGGGTTTCCTTAGGATACTGGTAAGGATTGGAACTTTTGGCTTGGCTTGTGGCCCTCCCCCTTTGACAACCTTACTTCTGGTGTTATATTCTTTCTCCTGAGCAACTACTGCATTCATCAACAGTTACTTGTCCTCTTTGGAAGGGATCCCTCCATCATACTTTTTAATAATCAAAGCCCTTGAGTATTCAAAATCATTATTAGGCAGATCAAATGCTTGTACCATATCAATTTCAAAAGCATTAATGGGAGGAAGAGGCAATACCTAGTGGACACAATCCCAGAAATCTTCAATAGTTCTAGCACTTATCAATTCAGTTGAGGTTGCCCCCTTCCATGAGTTTGAAGGGCATTCCATCATGCACACATCATCATATGTCTCATCATCATCTACTTCCTCAACTTCTTGATCTACATCACATGGAGGAGTGTGGTAATAAACACCTATCACACCACTTGATAACATTGGCCTCCTCCATAGTAGTAACCCTGGAAGTCAAAGGATCAGGAACCAATCTATTCTCCCTAGGTTGAGGTTGTTTATTTCCTGATCCCACGAGCCTTTCCCTCTATCATCTGGTCTGTGATCACCTCTGGGATGATTTCTAGATCTCTCCTTGACCGTGTGTCTTGTGTTGACCCTAGGAACTTTGTCCTATCCCTTTTTCTGCTCTGGCCAGTTTATAGGATATCTCTTTAACTGCTCCAGCCAAAGTTTTTTACAACCTCTTCCAGATCCACAACCTTGCTTGACTGAGGCTTTTCAGGATTGATCAACTTAACACCTTCTCTCTTAGGAGGCTTTCCAACTACTTTGATGTTATTTTCTATTTGTAAGGCCATGGTGAAATCCTGCCTCAATGTTCCAGGTTCTTATCTCTCAAGTAATAAGCAACCTTTTTATCAAAAGCATCATAATATTTTATCAAACAAGACACATCACTTGGCCTTAGGATTATAGGTAGCCTATTCAAGGTCTTATTGAACCTAGTATTGAAATCATGGATAGATTCATTTGGATTTTTCTTTATATTTTCAAATTCAGATAAAAGGAACCTTGGATCTGTCTTATCCCCATATTGCAATCTAAAGGCATTTTTCATCTCAGTCCATGAATCTATTGAATTATCTAGTAAATCCTTGTACCAGTCACGTGCATCCTCCTCAAGAGTATGAATAAACAGTTTTACATACATGTCTTCAAACTCAATTTCAAAATCTTCCATCATATTGACAAAGAGTTTTAAATGCTGGTCACCAGTGATGGCATTATTCCCTTGAAATTTTGGCAACCTATTTCTGACATCTTGTGGCACCATATTAGGATATCCATCCATACCTCTAAAATCTATAGGTCCAAAAGTGTTGACAATAAAATGGAGGTCTAGGTGGAGGTTGGGCCATATTTCCTTGAGGTGGTGAATTTACAGGAGAAACAGAATGATAGGGAATGAGGGGTTTTTGGAGCACAAGAGTATGGCTTTCAAAATAGATATTCTCTAATGACTTGGTTTCTTGGAAAACCCTACCAACCTTGGAAGAAACAGGGGAAAATTGAGAAGCACACTTTTCAGACACAAATGATGGCCCCTCTCCTGCTGGAGAACTCAAATTTATATAAAGATTACCTGGTTCATGAGTCACTTGAAGACGTATGGTAATCTTCAACCACAGATTGATCACCCTTCAGGACTAATATTTCCTTTTTTGATTCTTGATCTCCTATTGCTTTCCAGATTTGTCTTCCTTCTGAATTTTCTTTTCCTAGTTCTGGAAATAACCTTTTAGTAGGATCCCTAGTGAAGAGAGATCTTCTTCCCTCCATCTTTGCATAGATTAATGAAAAATCTCACTTGACATAGGTTAAGGCACTGGTAATCATCAAAATTTCAATTCAACATGGAGTCGCCACTAAGGATTTTCACCTTAGTTGTGCAGATGCATTACTATAAGTAACTTGCCAAGTGTCTATCAATGCTTAATTTCTGTAAAGCTTAATAGATCTGACCTTCCTTTACCCACATTTATCACTATTGATGCAAATTTAGTGCAATAACCACTAGAAATTGGAAATACTACACAATGAACATGTAATATTGCACAAATCTTATAGATCTCAACAAAGGATGATGTTTAAACAATGTATTTGTACTTAAATCATGCAAGAAACATTACCCGGGTTAGTATGTGTATGCATTTGTAAAAATAGTCCCTGGAAACGATGCAATTTGGTGTTGTTACCACACAAATAGGATCCCAAAGTTCAAATAATCCCTGGTAACAATGCCACTTCAGTATTTTTGCCACACAAATAGGTCCTGGTGTTCAAATAATCCTTGGAAATGGTGCCACTTCAGGTGTTGTTTCCACACAAATAGGTCCCAGAGTTCAAATAATCCCCTGAAAATGGCGCCACTTTGGTGTTGTTTCCACACAAATAGGTGATTTCAAATAATCCCCAGTAACAACACCAATTCTAGTGTCTTTGCCACACAAATAGGATCTCGAAGTTCAAATAATCCCTAGCAAAGTAGGTTAATCCCTAGGGTGAAACTATTCTGTGCCAATTTGGTGTTGGTATCCAAATTAATTCTCCCTCGAGGGCTGAGAAAAATCAACGAAACTAGTAGGATGCTTAGAGACAGATGAACCATGATATGATTCATTTGGGTTATCGGGGATGGGATCAGCTGACTCTTTGTCACTGAGGCATTGGAGAAATGGATAGCACCTCACTGAGGGTTTGATCTACCCTCACTACTTTAGGTTGTGCCTTCAACCAAGGGTGAGAGGACCTGTTCTATAACCCATGTCTGTGAAGGACATCAAGAGATCCTTCTTTGCACAATTTTAATGAGAACCTTAAGGAAATATGATCAATACAACACAATCTAACTCTCACGAGTTGTCACACTAGAGAGTGGAGATGTTTCCTGGACAAGGTTGGGTTACTAAAGACAATAATGGAATCCTTGATTGTCCCTGCATACTTTGGCACTGGAATTTGTTCATTTGTGGATACACAGTACAAACAGGGGTGGTTCGTGTAGGATTCATCATTTGAGAAATTTTTGGTGGGAAGTTAAGCAAGATAGAGTTCGATTATACTACATCTTTGAGGGCCTTTACAAAATTGGAAAACTCACAGACATAATGCTTCAGAATAGCCAAAATATTCCTTCAACCAAAAGGTGTGCATCAATGGAGGCCCAGAGATGCACAGTTTCACACACTCTTCGAGAATTCAACACAAAGGCTCATGTTAAAGACTCAATTAAATGTTAGAAATCCCTGGTTCGTCATGCCTAAGATACACTCATAGGATTACAAACAATCTTTATCAACATAGTGAGAGTAAAGTGATTTTAAATTGTTTATTTCATTACCAGATGAAAGCTCTTCTCATAATGAAATTACAAATGCCACAATACTAACACATGGATGAGATCTTGTGTGACTCAGAGAGATTTTAACATAATATTGCAATAGGAACAAGAAAAACTATTTGAAAACATTCTGAAATAACAACAAACACAATAATGCTCATGATCAACACAGATTCATTCAAGGTTCATTAGATTCATCAGCAGGGGAAAGTTTCCTCAACAATCTCAGAACTTGTCAATGGTTGTACACTTTAACCACCTTGATGTGATTGAATTCAAAAACATAAGAAAATGAACTAGTCTCTCAGACAGTCCTCTCAGGAAAATGGTTTTTCTCAAACTTTCTTAGAAAAGTTAACCTCTGACCATTTGCAAGAGTATTCTCATTGCATTTATACATTTCACTCGCTCACTCATCCCAAATTTCCCCCCCAAAATAAGAATATTTGAGGAATCCTTTCTTTTGTTACAAGTTTGTTCCAGAAAGTGATGTTTAACAAATTTACACCCAAAAAGCTGCCAGGTGGATAAATCATGAACTGATCACGTTTCTCAGACCCTCAACTATGACTGGGATGCCATATCATAATTTTTTGATAGTCTTCTTAATCATTCTTTTATTCTATTCGTGTAAGAAATCCCCTTTTAATAATTTTTAAGTGGCTCCATATGGCTTGATCTGACAAGCAATCCTTTTCACCTTTGAAGAATACACCTTGAGAAATGAGTTCCCTCGCATGGATACCTGCATTCTTGCCTCTCAGAAATGAGTGCCCTTGTATGGATTATATCATATATCTATCGTTGTGAGTTGATTTGGCCAAGAGTAAAGAGGAGCTAGCAGAAACTTCCACGTGTCTCCTTGGTGCAACTACAAAGGTGAAGTCGAAGAGGAAGGTTCCCAAATGAGTGTGGGCCCTCCATGTGTTCATAACCCTAGAGAGTTGCACCGGTTGCTGAAAAAGTCAGAGTATGGGAAGGTTTAGTGGAAGCTTCCACATGTCTGTTTGGCATAACTTCAAAGATGAAGTCTAGAGGTGGGACCTCAAATGAGCACATGCTCTCCATGTGCCCTGGGCCCAAGAAAATTTGTATTGGCCATTGAAAGAGTCTCAGTATAAAGAGGAGCCAACAGAAAGCCTCCACATGTCTCTTCATCACACTTTTGATATGGTGCCCAAAAGTGGAGACCCCAAACAAGCATTGGGCTCACCACGTGTCTTAGCCAAAAAAAGTTGTTGAAAGTGTTTAAGGACCAATGGAAGGTGCCACGTGCCTAGGGTCTGAGAAAATTTTCTCAACCATTGAAAAGTCTAAGTATGGGCAGGGCCAGTGGAATCTTCCACGTGTCTCTTCGGCACTTTTTTGGTATGAAGCTCAAAACAAGGATTCCCAAACAAGCGTGGGCCTAACACGTGTCTAGGGTCCGAAAAAGTTGCACCAGACACTTGAAAAAAGTCTAAGTATGGGAAGATCTAGTGGAAACCTCCACGTGTCTCCTTGGCACTCTTTCAAAAGTAAACTTTAGGGGCAAGTCCCCAAATAGGCGTGGGCCCTCCACTATCCCAGGCCTAAGAAAGTTGCATCGGCACTTGAAAATTCTAAGTATAAAGAGGAGCCAACAAAGCCTCCACATGTCTCCTTGGCACAACTCCAAAGGTAAGACCTAGAGGTGAATCCTCAAATGAGTGCAGGCCCTCCACATGGAAAATATTTGAGTTGAAGCGGGCCTAAGAATCTCAAAATGCCCCGGCGACCCGCCTCTCTACTTCTAACTTTTGATGTGGGCCCCAAGCGGAGTCTCAGACTCACTTTTATACTTTTTCTTCATTTCAAAACAGAGCTTAAAAACTCCAAAGTGCTCTAGTTGACCCACCTCCCTGCTTTGAATTTTCAATGCTGACTCAAACATGTGACATTAATTTGTCCCCTGCGGAGTTGCGGATCATTTTATAACTTTTCTCCTTTTCACAAAAAGGCAAAAATATTCAAAATCCTCCAATGATCCACCTCTCCGCCTTTGACCTTTCAAACCGCCATGTTTCCTTCTTCGGGGTCAAAGTAAGAAATTTTCCCTGCTACTTCATATTGTTGAATAGCCAATTATATACTATTGGGGCCGCGGGACCAATTTGGCATTTTTTACAAATGTAACAAAAGTGACAAGTTTCACCAAAAACACCCCCGGGCCGTGTCCAATCAGAAAGGACCACATATCCATGGATGTTGGGACAGGATTTACAAAGGAGACACAGTCGTGGAAGACGCCCAACAACAAAAATTTTCCCCACGGAGAGAAGACTGTAAGTAAAACCAAGACTCAATGTGATCCACGACCCAAGGAAAGGACTAAAAATGGCAACCAAATGAAGGAGAAATATTTCACGCATCCATACAGGGAGACAAAGTTCACTTAAAACCATGCAGACTGAGAAATTTTGAACAAACAAGGTGAGATGAAATTGAGCACCAGCAATATGATAATTGCATAAGGGTAGACATTCGTATCTTGTAAGTCGATAAGGAGGGTAGAAATTAGTATATTTTAATTTGATCAATTGATGATTGAAGAGATATAGAAGAATATAATGTTATTTATCATTTGAATCAAACTTGAGGGGTTTTTATAGTGGTAGGACCTGTGGTTCACTTATATGAGCACATGTAGAAGACATACATGTAGAATGATATGTAGAAAGAGAAATAACATGGACTTGAGAAATATCCCTGAGATGTTGGATTTCATATTTAAAAGATGTAATTGTTACTTCCATAGATTGAATTTTATCTTAAAATAAAAAATTTAAATCTTGAATTGACTCTAAGAAGGGTTGATTCTTTGGAGGATTAGGACCGATAGAGTCATCAGATAGATGATTGAAAACTGAACTTACTTAGGAAGGTGGCATATTGCGAAGGAGGTACATAGTCTTTACGGATTTTTGAAGAGCCTCTTTGCAAGGTGGGTGCATTTGAAGTGATTTATACAAAGAGACTTGTGGAAGATTATGAGCCATGAAAAATAAATAGAGAGAATAGGGATCCGAATGACCAATAACGATTTGGGATCACCAAATTATTTAAATTAATTTTAATTAAATCTAATTGAAGAGTGACTACTAAAATAAATGATGTATAAATGATGAAATAATAAAATGACACAAGAAAATTAAGATGTAAAATATGAAACCCTAAGCAAGAGAGAGGGGAAAGATAACTTAGTTTATTTATTTACAATTTGGGAATGAACTAGAAAGATATAATTGATGAATACAATATAATGAGTGTCATTATTGATTATAATAAATTTGGAAATGTAACGATGAGGTTGGCCACAGGAGCTTGGGATAGGGAAAGGAAGCATGGGTGCTGGAGACTACTTCTAGGTACCGATGACTTCACACGAGCTCAGGATCTTTTTTCTAGTGTGTCACAACTTTTTTCGTTGTTATTCCTTTTCGAACATCTGCTAGTAATTCCAAGATCACGGAAGGTACGTGTCACTTGAAAAATATTTTTTGTCCTGCACAATCCCAAAAATCACATCAAACCTACAAATAAATATGCAAAATGGGAAGTCGGACTAACCTCGACGGTCACCCCAAGAGTGAACTTATGAACGAGTGGTGCACTACATCGTAGACTCCCTGTAGTTCTTTTGAGTGTGTGTGAGAATGATTCCCTAGGATGCCCTTGTGTAAGTCGCACTTGATAGTGGGTTGTAGCTGAATATAGAAAATTAGTAGGTTGTGTGGATGGAATAGAATAAAATTCCCCTTCCTATGTTGTGAATACAAAGTATGCATCCCATTGTCCATTGAATGGATGCTAGATGAGGTTTTTAGAATGTTTTAGGTTATTTGGATGCATTATTAGGTGATGATAGTATATGATTAGTGATTGGTCCTTGATTTTGAACACATAACTACGTATTTATATGATTCTGTTGTGTGAATTTCATAATTTACAATTAGAATACTAAACCTTAAGTGAAATAGATTCCCAAATAGACCCAAACAGAGAAAGTAAAATAAAATATAGTCAGGGGTGCCCAAAGGGGACAAGATCCATTAGCACTTCTATCTTGGCATGGAGCTGGTGTCTGAAGCCATGAAATATAAAAAAGTAAAGTTTTGAATTGGTTGTATGGTGTGTAAGACCGAATATAAAAGAAAAGACAAATAAAAGATGCTAAATATAGTTTTCAACCACTCGTTTTACTTTCTTAGTAATCATATGAATGTTATTATGTTTTTAGGACCTAGAAATGTACCCAAGTGCCTGATATTTTGTCTACAATAAGAGTGCCTAATTACTAGTGTTTAGATTTGGGTGCTATTTTCAGTACTATATATGAAGTCAAAGTTTGATTATGGAATGATCCATGACTATATAACAATGTTTTTTCTATACTTTGCTAATATGAAATCTAGTTATTATATTTTTTAGGGGTGATTTATTCACCTAATGTATGTCCCCATTTGTTTGAGGCGCATGTTATAACTGTAGGAGAGTGTGGACCAAAGGAGAGGACCAAATGCTGATCTGAAATGGAAACCTACTGGGGGTGGTGGATGTGTATAGTAGAAACCAAGGCACATGCAAACAAAGGAGGCTAGTACACATGTTAGTAATAAAATTAGCTACAATATATAAGAAGACAATGTAACAATCAAGTTTGTAAACAAGATGGATTGTGTAAAGCCGGTTTCAAACATGGGACACTGCTTACAATGTCACAAGAAAACCATGATCAAATAAACCAAAGGCATACAAGAATTACACAAGACATAGGTCATAAAATGAAAACAATAACATACAAAAGCAAATAGTATTAAACAAAATGTGACAGATAGCCATAGTTGTATATAGTACTACAAGGAAAATTATATAGATGTAAAACCCCTTAGCATGTTAGGAGGATAAATAGTATATCAAAGCATGTATAAATCAGTGAAAAGTAAAGTATCTATAATGATAAGTAGTGTATAATGTATCAATAGACCCTATAATGTGTAGAATGTGAGAGTAGTAAAAGTAGATGCCCCCGGGATCCTCGATAGGACTGGTAAAATAAACAGTGCCAATCATTATTGCATCATGTAAAAAATTGTAAGAGATCTGCATTAACTTCCAGAGACCAGGTGAACGTGCATGTGTCTATAGAAAAAGATAATGACATACTGAATATTCCTCTTAGAATAGTAAGTAAACTACACCATATAAGTAGTACAAACAAGAAAGAATAATTGCAACCAAGATATGAAAATGTGTTTAATCAGTGTAATGGTGTATTATGTATAATTTTGAAGATGGGAGGAGTTGCGTTGTCCCAAGCATATTTTCATGAAATGAGGATATGTAACAACCTAAAATTTGAGACCCAAATTAGTAGGATTTTTTTTTCTCTAACAGGAAATACACATTCGTCTACATATATAAATCAGATAACTAGCTACAACTATTTAATGCAACAAGCCATATTTAATTAACAATAAGTAAACATTCCTTTAAATGAACTAAATCATATATTCAATTTGAAAGCTGGTATTATACAACATGTTTTACTTAAGGAGAAATCCATTGTGTAAGTTGGTCATGATTGGACCTTGTTCATCTTGTACCTCGCTAGTTCATCCCTAATCTGGACAAAGATCACCTTTAAAATAACACATGAATAGTTTGGGTACTGAATCATCAAATGTTGTTTACCACACTGCAGTATTTAGACACAAGTGACTTAAATCTTAATAAGAGGATTGATATCATATAAATATCATTTAGTAACACTCCAAGATATATCATATACTTCAGGATTTGAGGAATCACAGTGATTATAATAATAGTGAAATAAGCAAGTGACATTAGCTTGTATTCAGAGTTTCTGGGTTGTATTTTGGGCTACAAATTGAGTTTAGAACCAGATTAGATATTGCATTTTAACTAAGTCTTCCCATCACTTGGACAAACATCTCATGGAACCTGAAGCTATATTCTATAAAATTAGGACCAACTAAGAGCTTAGTGAATTATACGTTTGGCTTAGTTCTTAGTAACTCATTGTAGATATGCATGTTTTCAGGGTTTGATAAATGTATGCTTCCTTCCACTCTTTGTTGCATCCTATTCACACATAGAGTTTCACTATTAACACCTAAACTGTATAAAAAAACCCTAAGTCATACTTACATAAAGTCTTAAGTAAATATTAGATGACTCTAAATAATGCACAGTGTATGAGTTATACTGACCTCGACGGTTACCCCAAGTATGATTATCTATACGATCGTTGTAGCACATTTTCAGACATCTATGTAGTTCTAGTGTGTGTGTGATTAAATTATATCCCTTCAATCTTAAGGTTTCCCTTATGTTGGTTATACCAAGATAGTGATGGCTACAACTAATTATATCCCCTAAGATGAATGTGTGGGATGAAATTCAGGAAACAACACCTCCTATTACAGTGACTGAGTGTAGCCATAATCCAGACCTTGATTGTAAACTCCTTCACCCCAATAATAGACTAGTAAGTAATATCCCATTTAAGGACTTGTTACATAGACCCTAATAGATGGTGAGTCTAAGTCATGTCACCATAGGGTATGATTTTTATCCTTGTATAAATTTTGTCATTAACAACCAAAAAGACTGACCCAAAGTGATGGGTAGTAGATTACTATCTAGATAACAAATGATCTGTTCATTACTGTAAATTCGAGATTAATATCTGAGGGAAAAGGAAATTCTAATCTTCCTAAAGCTGAGACCTTCAACCTAGTGCTTGTTTGCTCCTATCTAAAAATAATGGGTGGTAACTCGTCTTAAGATGCTCAGAGGATCTAACCCAAATAATATAGAGTTGAGTCATATGTTGTCTAGATGTCCAAATAGATATGAGCTATAGCATTTGAGAAAAGAAAATGATAATGTATTATCGCAAGGATAATAGCTTTGTGTTTATATAGCCAAATTCAAATTGTTGTTAATGTCTCATGCCCTTCCTTGGTCTTATGAATCAAGTTTGCAGATTTAATGACATAATTAGCAAGCATTGTGCCCTGTGAGTTGTAGAAACCTCTGTTTTGCTCATTTTGTAGACTACATACTCTTCTTCCTAAACTGATTAGGACGGAATATCCTTTTTGCACACCCGAATTTTTTCCCCTAAAGCTCCCTAACCATGTACTATGGCCTGGGTCAAAAGAACATTATGAGAGATTTATGCCTCTGGTATAAAAAACTCAGTTAAACTATGAGTCCTCCTCTCATGTTGAAGATATCATCTCTTGAAATGGGTTAGTCGTAGACTGAAAAAATAAGAGTTTTATGTGTACGTCTATTGACACTAGGATTCACTGCACATCTACCCTAAAAGTACACGTTTTCAAGAGACAACAAGTGAGCATGGGGGCCCTTAGCCAGGGTCTGCTACACTTTCCTCTGTATGGAGGAGCTTTGTTTCTGTTGCCAGTAATTTCTTCACATTACCATCATAGTAATATTATATATATATGCCATATTTTTGGAGCTTTTACAATCCCGCATGTGGAGTGCAACTACTTGCAAGGTTGCCTCGTTTCCAATTCACTGAGTTAACTTTCCAAATCAATGATCATAGTTATCAGAGTTACATTGTAGTGGAGCCATCTCAACCAATAGCTTGAATTTATGGTACAGATGAACCTACTGGATGCTAATCAGTTGCTACGCCAACTCGGCCCAAATCCACACATGACTTGGATAGTTTTGTAGATACTAAATTGGGTCACACTCCCTTTAACCCCTTAGGAGGAACTTATCAATTCAGGACATATATACCCGAGCCAGGTGACCCATCCCTTTTACTACATCTGGGGGTGGCGTAATTTAATCTACCTGGCTCTGATATTAAATTACTTGCTCATCACACCACGAGCTCAAACTTATTAATTTAGAGGGATTTAATCATAAATTAATACCCATCTGCTACGCCTAGTACACCCTCCCCCTACGAACTGGATTCCAACCTCATTAAATGGCCAATACCAAGTCCCAACAACATCCCTAGGTAGTGACACTGGGAACTTCCTGGGAGGTAACCCTAATCATCATGATCTATTATCTAGGGTTAGCATGAGTTATCCTATGTAGTCCAACAAAGCTACACAACTTAGAGGGTCATCACTAAAAGCTCAAACTTATGGTTTAGAGGGTTTTCATCATGTTAACCATGCTGCTACGCCAAAACCCTCCTGCACCCTATATGTAGCTGGGTTTACTACCAATTTATGAGCCCATGCAGCATTAGGAGGAACTGACATCGTTGAGAATTTCCTCTATGTGTCACTACCTCCTAATGTTTCTGTTGAGCTGATTAGGTGTCTTCCATAACTGATTGATTCACCGCTTGCTAATGCTACGTTGGAGCTATCATGATTCCATTGGAGTGCAACTACTTCGTGGTGCCATCGTTTCGGGATTCAGGTGTCTGGCACAGCAACTTTTTTCATGGTATCACGAGTTGAGATCAAGTAAACATACACTCATTATTTTTTAATTACAATTACTCTTTCATGGTTTCAGATTCTCATGCAGCTCCACATGCAAGGTAGTTAAGCGATCACTATTTTCTAGAGTTTTCCTGGGATGGCTAACGTATCCAAGACAAGCTTTCTCAGGAAAGTCACTACCTCCTAATGATTTTGTGCCTTTTTGGCATGTGTAGGTTTTCACCATTCCATCATGAGCAATCAGGGTTATTTGCGTAGCCACTTTTTAGCTTTCTGACATCCCTAAATCCAAAATAGAGTATTGAGCTTGTGGTGTGACAGCAAATCATTTTTTATCTAGAGCTAGGAAATTTTTAAGTGTGCTATTTCTAGAGTAGTGTGGCATTGGGTGTTTTTTTGCAGGATATTCCCAGTTTCTTTGCCTGGTAATGCTTACATGGGCTGATCTGGGTTTATCCACGTGATAGGCCCAACCGAACTCACATGGTTACATCTGGTTTTCTACTCATGCGGGAGTGTGTAACCATAGCCATTCTGATTACATGCACGTTTGGAGCTTGCTATCAACTGTCAGTGCCTAGTGTTCTACCTACGTGGTCGACGGTAAACTCAGCCTACCAAACATGCTCAAATCTCGTACATCCTTCCTTAACAGTAGTTCTGGCTTTTTGCATCTTGTGTTTAGCTCAAACTTAGTGGTTGCTGTCCTTTGGCCATTTTCCTGCTATCCCATGGCACGTGGCTATTCACGTTGTGCTAACTGACTTGGTCACTCAACGATGCCACTATACTCCTACAGAATTTCCCTCTACATAGTCATGTTTCAACGCACAACAGCAGCAATAAAACAAAAAACTTACACAGTTTTGCAAAATCACTACTTCTGTTTTACCGTGTGCAATGGTCACCATCAACTCCACGATTTTCCCACTCCCAGACTCCACATGCTACGTCCCAGTGCCTGACGTAAGTTTCCACCAAGAAAACTCTGGTGAGTTCTACCATACTTTGTTACATTTTCTTAAACTTTTCCAAACCATTGGGGATCATTTTCATTTACCAAAAAAGTCTTATCGCCTTTTAGTAATTTTTTATTTCTAATTTTTTAAACACTCACAAAATATTTTAAAAAAAAATCCTGATTCATAACTCATTTTAAACCTTCCATCTATTTAATTAAAAATAAAAAGCATGTGGAAGATTTTCTTTCTATAACAGTTTAAAACAATAAAATAAAATACCATTCGTTCTAATTTAAAATGAAGATTTTTAATTCTTTTAAAAGAGGGAAAGTACTTTATTATAATTTTTAAAATTGCTTTTTTTTAAAATGAAAAGTTTTTTTTAATTAGGATCTTAATTTTTTTTTAGATCTTAATTAGTTTTTGTAATTGATTAGATTTAATTAAATCTAATTTTAGTATTAATTACAATTTCTAAAATTCCTTTATCACGATCAATAAACATTAATTATCATCCTCTAAACTAACCCTCATTTATCATCCCTTTAAAAGTCCAAATAGCTCTAAAAAGAGCTAAAATAGATTTTTTCCAAATGGTAATTCTTTAGGCAACGTTATTATCGATTTTTTTTCTCTAATCATGCGCTCAAGTGTGCAGCATCACTTTGAGCACATTTTTTCCCTCTGAGCTCTTTTTCGGTGTTTTGAAAGATTCTCTAAACTCCTTGAGGTCATTTAAAACCCTGTATTTTACCCCTTATTATTTCTTACAAATAGTGAGCGCGTCCGCCACAAGTCTGCAGCAAGGGGGTTTCCATTTACGAAGTGAGACATTTTTTTCTCACCACCAGGGTTGGCTTTCACCTCCTTTCTTATTTTTTTCTTGTGCTTGTTTACAGTGTCCTATTTCTTGTGCTCCACAAAACACTGTTGTGGTCTCCTCTCTTATGCACGTTATTACGCTTGATTGTAAGACAAGTTACCAAGTGTTTTTAAACTGCATGCACAGACCCGATTGTAATCAATGCACTAAACTATAAAGTGCCGAAAGCAGGGGGGGTTGTTATTTTCCTGGGTGGTTGTGTTTCTTTTTTACATTTCTTTCTCTCTCTCTCTCTCTCTCACTATAGAGGCACTTTCAATTCCCTTGCTTACGCCATTCAAATTTCTCGAATGGAGATTCAAAATAATAATGAAACTAAGGGGTAAAGAGTTATTCTACACCACCATAGGAACTGAGACTGAACCAGATGACGAACCTAAAAAATTTAAATGGTTAAACCATAGTGATGAAGCTTTAGGTCTTCTTTGCATGTTTGTTTCTCCTTGGCTTGCTCTTCCACATTGAGGCATCCGAAACACCTAAATCTGTGTAGAAAATGATGGATGTGATGTTTGGACAACTAGATGACATGAGAGCACATGAGTTGGAAAATGAACTACTAGGATTAAATCCTAGTTACTTTGAAAAGCTACAATCCTTATTCTTGAAAATTTGTCCACATTATATTGTTGTTAAAAGGATGTTAAGATAGAGAAGAAATATTCTCAACTGATCTTGTCGATTCTCTCTAAGCTAGGTCCTCAATATTATTTCTTCGTGTCAACTTTCTACGCTATAAAAAGCTGCTTTGGGCAATACTTGGACTATGCCCTCCTTTGATTGTTTTTCGTCCCAACTCATTCGAGAACAGGAAAAAAATCATTCAAATGGGGTCTCTCAAGTCCAAGTCACATGCCCTTTTAGCAAGTACTAGCAAGGAAAAGAAGACTGAAAAGAAGAAAGAAACAAAGGATCAACCTAAAAAAGAAACCAAGACCAAAGCTAAAAAATGACATGAACACTTCGACTTCTAAGCCTAGACCACATAAAGACAGGTATTTGTGTTCCTATTGCAAGAAGTTTGGTCACGACGAGAAACACTATTTTCATAAACAGATTGATCACTTATCTCATTTACTTGATAAGAATAAAATAAGTGTTCCTAAATCCATAAAACAAAATGCTCCGAAGGCTAAGTCTTCCACTTCAAAAGGTTTTAAATCTGATAAGAAAAAAGGAAATGCCCTCGTAGCTCGATTTTCTCCTTCATTGACGTGGATTATAGATTCTGGTGCCTTGCACCACATGGCTTCTTCACATGTTGAGTTCTCCAACATCAAACCTTGTGATATGTCCCAAATGACGTTGGGTGATAACACGAAAGTGTCAGTTTCTGGTAGTGGATCAGTAGAGATAAATGGGGGAACATTCAACCAATTGTTGATTGTTCCTGGTCTCTCTACCAATCTCCTATCAGTTTACCAAATTACTCACCTTGGTGAAGGAATGCGAGTGGAATTTGATCCTAACTCGGTGATTATTCGTGAGCTTAACGATGACACTATAGTGGCTGAGGGAAAGGAAGATCACCATTCATGGTTGTATACCTATTCCCACTTTACTTCTGATTCAACTTCTACTTCTCTACCTACTGAGGTTCTTTAGCTCTCTGATTCAGACTCTAACTCCTCAGATGATGATGTTGTTGAGTGTGCTCCTCTTCATGACTCTCATACTTTTGAGTCTTCCAATTCTGACAGTAGTGATGATGAGGACTATGTCCCTTCTCACTCGAGTGAAGAATCTTCTAACTCTGAGCTTGATTCTCCTGGTCCTCTTTGGCTTAGGAAAACTTTGTAAAGTGCTGGAGATTTAGTTGGAGATACTTCGGATATGAGACATACTCACTCAGATTTCATTGGACCCCACTCTTTCTTCACCTCTGGTTCTGATTTTGTTGTCTCCTCTATTTCTTCATATGATGACAGTTCCACTGATATAGACTCGTTTGGTTCTACTTCTGATGACGAGGATTGTGTACCTAGTTCTGATGTCGAGAGTACTATAGAGGACTCTTCTCCTCCTTCTCTCACTATTCCAAAGAGTATTGACACATCCCACATCTCATCAAATATTGAGCAGTCTCCTATATAGTACACTTGTGATGTACTATAGGTTCTTCATCCATCTATAGGTATTTTCGAGGAGTTCATCATCTTCGTTGTTGGGAGTACCCCTTCTGGGACTCTTGTCACTTCCACTTTACCAGAGACTTTCATTAATCCACCCACATTTTTGGATCCATTTTCTATCATGGGGGATGTTTTATTGCCTTCACATCAGTTTGAAATCCTTTCTACAAGTGTTCACCCTTCATACTCTAACATTTCTGCACTCGTTACATTACCCTTGGCTCCCTCACACTTGCTTGCTAGACCTATGTCACACTTTCGTGGACCAGACTCAGAGTTATTCATGCTACTATCTTTAGTTTCCTTCGTGGAGTGGGTAGATTTCTAGCACATCTTTTCTGTCCTTCCTAAGGGTAGACACACAATACGGTGCATATGGCTCTTCTTCAGTCTAGAGGCAGAGGATCTCATCATTGACATTCTTCTAAGAGACTTCTTAGAGTTATAGAGTTCAGATCCATGCATGGCATCTTCTGCATCCATCTCATCTCCCTCATATTCTCTCTTTTTCATCTTTTTGAGAGATTTCCCCTTTGTACATGGGTACCTTTACAGGCTAGTCTATGGCCAGGATGCATCTTTGGCATCTTTCTTAGATTAGAGAGTATTTTTTGTTCTCTTGTGGTTGATGTTTTTCCCATGGGGTTTTCCTGCACTACTTGGGACTTCTTTTGTACATGGGTACCTGATCAGGCTTTATGTCGCGACCCATTTTTCTTCTTCTTCTTCTAGGAAGATTGTGTTTGTATATGGGCACCTTATCATGCCTTTAGTTTCTGAGCCCCATCGACACATATTTTTTAGTTTTTCAGGAGTGTCTTCCTCTTCCGTCTAACTCATCATAGCCCCTACCCCAGCTTCGATGAAGCGGAGGTGTTAGTGTGAGTTATCCTATGTGTCCTCATCTCATATTGGAGGGTCATCTCACATGGGTTAGTTTTAGGGTTAGGTTTAGGGTATCATGTGTATCATGCACTAGGGTTACTCAACACCCTATATGTACCCCTTTTCTATTCATTTATGAGCATGCCAAGACACTCCGCTGTCTTTCCTCTATATGCAAGCTTTGTTTATATTGAGTAAGTTCTTCCATTACTGATCAATTCTTTCTTGCAATTGCTGGAGCTATCATTATTTAGTTGGAGTGCAACTACTTAGTGGTGCCTCATTTTTTATTCGATTCTCGCAAACTCTTTTTATCTGGCTCGTGAAGAAAATTCAAAAATTGGACTCAAAATGACGAAGTTCTCTTCCTTTATGTATTTTTCCACAATCGAAAGTGATGGGTGTTTCTTTCCCCGTCAAATTTTTCCTCCGTATCCCCGAATGATACGTGGGTCCCTCTGATAAGATGTGGTCTGGTCACACTGCAAACAGCTCCACGTGTCACAATGGTGCATTTCCAGGGGTAGGGTCCAAGGGACAGTCTTCAATTACCCGCAGGATTTCCACGTGTTCTAGGTATAAAATAAAGGTAAAATAGGTTAAGTATGAAAGGATCAGCGGGCGGATCCACTTGTCACAACGATGTAATTCAAGGGGTAGTGGTCCAAGGGAAAGTCTTCAATTAAGTGCGGGCTTTCCATGTGTTCTAGGTATAAAAGAAAGGTAAAATTGGCTAAGTATGGAAGGCTTAGTGGACGGCTCCATGTGTCACAACGACATAATTCCAGGGGCAGAAAGGGCCAATTACCAAATCAGCACCAGATCGCCACATGGTTGGAAAAAATTCGAAGGCAAGGCTTGCCATTGAAAATTCAAATGAGATGAGTGGGCCATTGGGCGGATTTGAGATTTTGAGCCTTTTTGTGGAAAAGGTGAAAAATTAAAAAGGAACCCGCAACCTCGATCAGGCTCGTAGGGAAAAAGTCAAATCTCGAGCCCACAAGGAAATTTCAAAGGTTAAAATGTTTATAAAAGAACCATGCCCTTGATCCTAATCAAAACATACCATGTGTCTAAGTTAAAAAGTCAAATCAGAGCAGCGGGCCGATGAAGGAAATTGAGTTTTTGAGCCTTTTTCTTCAAAAAGGTTAAAATTTTAAGGAAAGAGTCGTGATCCCATTTCTAATAAGAATGTGCCACGTTTCTAAGTTAAAAAGTCAAAGCAAATATGTGGGCCAATTTGTTCCAAATTTCCAAATCTCATAAAAAGTCACAAAATATGAAAGGCTTCCCCCATAACCACTCCAATCCCTTCCTACCACATGGACAGCCAAAATTTAGAGTTAGAGGAGAAAATCAAACCGTCTAGATTTAAACTGGCAAATCAAATGTAATAGTTTCTTTGCAAGATCTAGTTTTTAACCCGCCATGAGTGTTTTCTTCGCAACAGAGGAATTTGAAGAGGCGTAAATGATTTTTCAAGTTGTAATGGGTTCTTGCGAAAAATATAATGGCTTATCGACATCATTCCAAGGGTTTGCGATTGATTTCACAAAATAATAGAGTGCTTTGTACCTGGAAAAGATAGAAAAGCCCACTCTTATTCTATTTTCTCTTCTTCCTCGAATTTCTTCCATTCTCAAGCTATGTACAAACTTGAAAGGAACAATAACTAGATCGTACCAAGCCAAGAACACATATGCTAATCAAACACCACGATCAATAAGATGAAAGTAATTCGCTAGAATAACTTTACATAAAACCTTTATAAACAAATGAGCAACAATTTCATATATTATTATGGAACTCAATACAATACATTGAGAAAGGGCCTTGCTTTAATAGGCAAGGAATAACAATCTAAGAACCAGTCAAGGTCGTAGATCAAGCCATAAATCAAGGAAATAACTAGTCATCAAAGAACTAGTCAAGACCATAGATCAAGGAAAGAACTATACCTAACAACTAGATAATATCTCCTAATATCTAAATAAAATAAAATAAATATCCACACACATAAGTGGGTGAGGATAAATACAATAAAGGTAAATAAAGTACCTAGGTGAACATGAGCTAAGGTAAATACCTACTCTAACAAAACTCTACTCAAGCTTCAATAATAAAAGAAGGAATTTTTTCCTTTTTGATTGAGGAATTAATTGGTACTTCACAAACAATGAGTTTCATTCAGTCTTGTAGTTTCTGTTGCAGATTTTTTTTTCTTCTAACTATAAACACATGTAAATGAAACTTCTAAGTAATGTGTGTGGGCATCTGATATTCTACTAACAACATTAATTTCTCCTACCTCCATTCTCACTCCTTTTCCCCTTCTCAGACAAATTTTTTCACTAGTGATAAATTGCTAGCTTTTCCACAGGGTCAGTGGAGTTCCCCTGTTCAAGTAGAAATAGAAATCCACCTTTTTTGCATGCACATACAGAAGTTGCACTGTTCAAGTAGAGGGACTTAGATTCCCATAGCGTTGGCTTGAAACCTACCAATTTGTCAACAAGAAAAATTTTCTCGCCAACACATAATCATACCTATTTTAAGCATAATATATTTAAATATGTGAAACCTAAACTTTATCAAATATACAATTTTGATGCCCAAACCCATAATGTGACAAAATATTTATACATATAGAAATAAACCATCACATTTATATATTACAAGGCTTGCCCATAAATTGACTAGTACAAAGAACAACTTATCCAAGACAAGTTTATATATCCATAATTAACTATATACTCGAATCAAAGATCCATAATGTAAATCATCAAGTCTAACACCACTCTTCACAATCCGGTAATAAGATGTCCAAACAATCCCATAGTTGGAGATGGAAGAAACATCGGATATATATGTGAAATGTTCCTGAAGGAAAAATTTGCATACATACCTCCTACTTATTTAATAACATACCATGTGATTGGCGGAGGATTTGGGATCCTGATCTATAGTGGAACCACTATCTTTGCACGCACAAGAATCAAACAAAACAACAAATTTAAGTGAACTAACAATCAAGGAAAAAAAATCTGTTTTGCATCATATATTATCACAGAATAATTATCATGCCATAAAATTCATCAACACAATTTTTAATCTGTAAAAATGACTAACTATAGAGTTCTGGAAACATTTTTTCAGAGTTTCTCCTTGTATTTTTCACTTTTAAAATTTTCCAGAAAGTTTTTTTAACTAATTTAAATCAAATAATGAACTAAATGCAATAAATGAAAAGTTATGGATCAAATGATCTAACCCTCTAAGTCATGAGGATATCAAGTCAAACTTATAATTGAAAACAAATAAACTTACCCAATTGAAACATCAACATTCATTTACCTTTATTTATTAACATTTCCAAAAGTCCCTACAGGGGGTTTCTAGCATCTATAACTTAAGCAATGACTGCAAAATTAATTTCTTCATTTTCTTTCCATAGGTTTGTTTCACTCGGAATGTTTCATTCCTTTTAGAAACATATAAGGTTAGGGCTAGGAGGAATATCTGTTGAACGTCAAGATGGTGTGCGCATACCGTAGAGAAAGATCAGGTTGACTACGAAGAACTCCTTTTTGTCTTGGAAGGACTACCTGCAAATAAGAACACTAGACCACACGATTTTGATTAGACAATAAATGAGGGAACTGCCTTGGGCCTAGGAAATATAAAACTTCCTTTCGAAGGTGGTCAGTTCCCCTGCTAATATGAATTAACAGAAAAGACTGTAAGATATCAATTAAATTGCTTCGTTGAACTGGGTAGGGGAAAGGCTGGTTTTTTTTGTTATAGTCAGGATAACCGATACCGGTTGCTGATAACCGATATCGGTATGGTCTAAGATCTGAAGGTTGGTTGTTTTTTGGGGTGGTTGTGTTGTTTGGTAGTTGTGTTATTTGTAAGGTTGTATATAGGTGATATTAGGAAATAAGGTGATGAGAGGTAGATGAATGATAGTTAGATGTAATAGCACGCTGGGTAGTGGATCTAGGAATGGATTTGTGAGGATTGTGCTTCAAAAAGTCTAAGAAATGTTATTAAAGAGGACATGCAAGATGTAACTTACTGGTTATTGACGAAGATGCAGGTCCAAGAACTCTGATGACAAAGGCAGAACTCTAGGTAGGATGGCTGGACAAACAGAAGATGAAATATCTCCCTCCCGATGATCAGCTGAGTATCTGAGAATTTTGGCTGTTCTGTTGCAGTTTTGGGCTTGATCTCCTTTTGCTGCAACTCTTCTGGCTTCTTCACTCATCTCTGCCCGGTCAAGTGAAGATCTGGACTCTCTTTATCGCTCCCAAATGATCTCTCTTGATTCCTAAAATCCTTCCACCTTTTGATTTTGGTTCGGGGAGCCCATTTACAGGGAACTGATGGCGGTTACGTAACCGACGGCGGTCGAGTAGGAACCGACATCGAAAAGGAAAAAGTAGGCTATTTTTAGTAAAATAGCCCACCTTCCCTGCTTTTCTCCTGAGAGATTAGTTGCGGGCTTGGTCAAATGACTAGAAGGTCGGTTTTGGGTGCGAGAAAGGGGTCATTAGTCATGGGTGTAGGTGTAGACCAAGTTATAGGTCTTAATTAGGTTAGTTTAGGGTTAGGGCTAGGTCATGATGAAGTGGAAAAATGAGGTGGTAGGTGAGATGATGTGGATTTGTCAATTACAAGGTAATTAATAAATAATTGTGTAAGGTTTAGGTGATGAGGTTAGGTTGCGAGATGAGATGCGGGTCACAAGGGGTCGTAAGACACAAATTTGGTGTCTACATTAGCCCCTTATTGTCGTGTAGCTTGTTTTGTAAAGCTGCGCGGACAATAATATGAAGTGGTTTCTCCTGTTAAGGGTATAGGTAATCCCCCTCAAATCTATCACAGATTGAGGTAGCGTGAAATTAGGGATAGGGTTGATAAAGGGTAAATGGTGTAGAGATAATGGTGAGAGGGTGGGGTAGGTCCAAGAAAGCAGGCGCACGTTGAAATGCAATATTGCGACTAGGGTACATGATTTGACGATCAAACCAGCAATGCATAGGCAAAGGTCGATATTTTATCCAAACAAGGGTGATATAATCCTGGTATCCAAGGCATAGGAAGTAGCCCTAGAGTATATAACGGGTAAGGTACAGGAATGTTTAGGCTTGTTCGGCAGTACCAAATGGTTGGTTTGGTTGAGATAAACATCACGGTCTAGGTCTAGGAAAAGTTGGTCGACAGAGCAAGTCAAGGACCTGAATCATGCTAAAACATGAACAGGTGAGCTAAGTGTATGTTTTTGATGTTGGGTGAGGTATTGAAGTGGTACGGCCTTGGGTCGGGCCAAGTTGTTCGGTTGCGGCCTTGGGTCGGGCCAAATGGTTGGGGTGAGGCCTTGGGTCAGGCCAAATGGTTAGGTTCAGGCCTTGGGTTGGGCCAAGTTGTTGGGTTGCGGCCTTGGGTCGGGCCAAAGGGTTGGTTGCGGCCTTGGGTCGGGCCAAAGGGTTGGTTGCGGCCTTGGGTCGGGCCAAATGGGTAGGTTGAGGTCTTGGGTCGGGCCAAAGTAGTTGGTTACGGCCTTGGGTCGGGCCAAATGGTTGGTTACGGACTTGGGTCAGGCCGGATTAGTTGGTTACGGCCTTGGGTCGGGCCAAATGGTTGGGTTGAAGCCTTGGGTCAGGCCAAAGTAGTTGGTTGCGGCCTTGGGTCGGGCCGAATTAGTTGGTTACGGCCTTGGGTCGGGCCAAATGGGTAAAATGTTTGCCTGAAAGGTTGATATAGGCAATGTTGGTGAAAAAGGGCAAAGAGTAAATAAGGGCAAAAATTGGGGGAAAGGTGGAATACAACCGATGCCGATTGTAAATGACCGATATTGGTTAGGGGACCGATACCGGTTTCTTAGGGCAGAATAAAACCGATATCGGTTAGGGGCGAAAAACCTATAAAAAGAAAAATACGGCCTGTCATTATTACTTTTGCAATTTGGAAGCCAACTTGAATTGTCTGACGTGGAGAGTGGAGATTGGAGCATTTGTTGTGTGAGGTGGCGTTATTTGACCGGAGGAGTGAGTTGTTAGCGGGCCCGAGTGAGAAGGAGGCAGTAGTTGATTGGTGGAGGACCCAGAAGAGGACATTTGGAGCCATGGCCCAGCCAGGAGGAGCAGGAGGGGCTGGACCAGCTGGACCACCACCACCCATCCCACCACGACGACGTGTCATCGTACGGGTAGGTTCGAAACCCCTCATTGTGTTCATTTTATTGCATTATGCTAAATTGGGGGTTTTGGGTATGAATCCAAGTTTTTGATAAAATAATGAATAAATGGAAGTTGTTTGGAAAATAGAGAGGGTAGGTAGGGTAGTTAGGCTAAAACGGTAGGGTGAGTAGGTTTGTAGGGCTTTTCAATGGGTAAAAGGGTAGTAATAGGCAAAAAATAGGTTTGGGGGGCCGCGTCGGGTTCGGCTCCGCATTTTTACAGCGACCGATGTCGGTTGTTAAGTGACCGGCAGCGGTCGCAAATTTCAGGGGCAGGGTGTTTTGTTGCTGACCGGCGCCGGTCGTATATCGGCCGGCGTCGGTGGGGTGGTTTTGGGTATTGTGGGTTGGTTTGGGGTTTGTGTGGGTTTGGGTGGGTTATGGGTTGGGCTTGGGGTGGGTATGGTTTGGGTTTGGGTTGGGTTGGTTATGGTATGGGTTTGGGTTGGGTTGGTTATGGTATGGGTTTGGGTTGGGGTTTGGGTTGGGAAGAGGGAGGGGGATAGTGGAGAAGATAGGTGGCTAGAGGGGGGTGTTAGAGAGTTGGGGTGTGGTCGGGGGGATAAAAGGGGGTATAAAGGGGTGGGTTAGAGAGTCAGGATGTGGTCGGGGGGATAAAAGGGGGTATAGGTAGATATCGTGATGAAGAGTAGGGCTAATGTAGTGGGTGGGTTTTGCAGGCACGTCAGTAGCTGACGATGCGGGACAGGATGCCTCCGCTGTTGGTGCGGATGCGACCACATGTGTCCGTAGCGCACTGGGCTATCATGCACGAGGTGGGACTCGGCAGAGTCCAGCGATATAAAGCGATCGACAGAGATCATAGTTTGATGGTTGCCCTCATCGAGAGATGGGATCCGGCGACCAATGTGTTCCATCTCCCGACTGGAGAGATGACCATCACATTGGAGGATGTATATCGCATCCTTCGATTACCTATTGATGGAGAGGTCGTTTTTCAGGTGGATGCAGAGACAGCCATGGACAGCATCCTACAGGTTTTCGGGGATGCAGCTGCGCTAGTGACATATCACAGCGCAAGCATCGGGTATGGTGATATGTACCATGCGGACTGACATGAGACATGGCTTGCCGTGTTGATGATGATCGGGATCACCTGCTTCACCCTCCCGGACTCAGAGGGAGGCCGCTTTCCATGGGCATTGATGGGGGTGCTTCATGAGATGGTGGAGGAGCATACCTGTTATGCTTGGGCACCAGTATATCTGGTGCAGTTATACAAGGAGCTGTGGGGCTATCACCGGATGAGGCGATTCAGGATTTGTTCGACATTTTTACTTCACTGTTGGGCATATGAGCACATCATATGCATCAAACCAGTAGGGTTACCCCAGCAGCCAGGGCCACAGGTCATATACAGATACGGCTTTCAGAGGTGGTTGGGGGTCGTGGGGCAGCCACGAGCAGTGCTTGCAGGTCGGGACGTTGCTTATTATAGACATTTGTTAGAGGGCTTGACAGTAGTAGATATCGTATGGAGACCTTATAGAGGTCATCACCCTCGCGGAGGAGCCCGCTTACAGTTGCGCCTGATTCAGTACACATTTTGGATAGCAGGACGGAGGCCGGGAGAGTATGAGAGGATACCCCTGGAGAGGGTACGCAGGCAGATGGGGCTACGACAGGACGAGCCACCTCCCTTCCCTCAGTACAGGAGGGATGATGTAGAGGCCCCACTGCCTGCATAACAGCCCTTGGACCTAGATTGGGTTGCTGAGAGGCCAGCAGGTGATGGTGTAGATGATGCTGGTTGTACGGGAGCATACATGGTGTGGTGGGTTGGTCAGAGAGTAGCTAGGATAGCACCGCCTGCACAACCAGACTTGGCAGCAGTGATAGTAGAGCGAGATCAGCTCAGGGGCCAGGTGCAGTTATTACAGGGGCAGCTGGCTGCTACACAGGCACAGATAGGTGTTTTACAGGGGTAGCTAGCCCAGGCTCAGGTACAGGCACAGGCACCACCACCAGCAGCGGTACAGCCACAGCCCCAGGCACAGGTACAGGTACAGGTACCACCACCAGTAGCGGTACAGCCACAGCCCCAGGCACAGGCACAGATACCACCACGGCCACAGGCACCACCAGCGGCACCATCACAGGCACAGGGGGCACTGGTAGTAGGAGTCCAGGGACCAGCCCCAGCACCTACTGTGGCACGGGACAGATATATGGAGGTGAGAGCGGAGGCCCGGTACTATCAAGATGTTCTTGATGGTACCGGAGCTGAGTATCAGCCATATGCAGCTTATAGAGCAGAGACCTCCAATAGTCAGAGATCGTAGGGAGGTGCAGCCACAGCTGGCGTGTCTATTACAGGCAGGAGGCGAGAGGCACCACAGGGACCAGCAGGGAGAGGTGCTGAGGGCGGTGGGGAGAGCTGAGGGATCCCTGCATTATTTTTGTATATGGACATGGGCACCGGTCTGCGCACCGGTTGTGTGGATAGAGGCCTGCGTGCCTACATTTATTCATTTATTCATTCATTTATTGTATACCAGCCTGCGAGCTGAGTACGGGTTGTATAGTTGATACCGGCCTGTGAGCCGAGTATATTTTTGATATGAGGGACCGGCCTGCGAGCCGAGTCGAGGTTATTGACATTTATTGCGGCCTGCGTGCCATCTTTTTTGTTGTATTATGAGATCATAGAGGCCCCGATGCAGGGCACGTTGTATATTTGAAACCTTGTATATATATATAGATATGATGATTTGACCCACATGGTGTGTTCAAAATGTTTTTAAGTATTTCGTCAATGGTTTGTGATATAGGTTGTATGATGAGGTTTAATTGACATGTTGATCTATTGATGATGTTGATGTCTTTTGCCACGTATATATGGATGAACAATTATATGATGAAATGTGGCTGTTATTGCTGGTTTTGTGACATTGTTATATGACATATATCTGATGAAAATGTGGCAACTTTTTGAGGACAAGATCACCAACCTTAAAGTACGACGCATGAAGTCGCTATCATAAGCACGCTTGATACGTTTTTTGATAATTGAAGGTGATCGAGAGCTGTATGTCAGACGACGTTCGTCAAGAAGCTCCAATTGGGCTAACAGTATTGGCGGGAAATCATAGTTGGTGAGAATATAATGAAGAGATATCCGAGGGGGGTATTTGTATATTTTCGAGAGGCAAGAAAGACGCCTCGCGTACCATATTACCAAAGAAAAGGAAAAGATGTGTAGCTTGCAGAGGGTACGAATGTAGACGATAAGCCCAAAGGCAAAGGGGATGTGATCGTGCCACAAATTTCTCCAGATCATTGACAACTTCATGAGGATTATTTTGGTTAGGGTTTATTCGAGGATTCGGCCTGGCCATTGCTGTGGATGTAGGGTGATGAGAAGCTAAGTTATACCAAAGTGTCACAAAGTCTTGTAATAACTTAGTTTTGAAAGATTTTCCTATTATCTTATCAGGCGATGAGGAACACCAAAACGAAATAATGTGGGGGTTATGAACCACAATTTTTTATTTTTGGTTGAATGAGTGGAAATAGCCTCCACCCATTGTGTGTAATATTCGGTTGCTGTGATAATCCAGCGGTGACGTTGACGAAGAGGATGGGTGGAATCTCACCAATAAGGCTAAACCCCATTGTGAGAAAGGCAAAATCTCGGGCGACTTGTAGGGGTGTGGCTAGGAGTCTGTTGGAAGGTTGGCGTGTGGGACACATAACACAACGCTAACATCTCATAGCAATCTTTATTGAGAGTAGGCAAATAGAACCAAGGCGAGGATTGGTGGCCACGGCAAATCAAAGCCACTTAAATGTTCGCCACAGATTACGTCATGGACCTGTTGGATGGTATGGTGTGACGGTCGCGCCGGGGTTTTTGAGACATCGAAGGAAGGATTGCCATCAAAGCCACGTTTATAAAGGGTACCCCAATAAATACATAATGAGAAACGTGCTTTAAGAAAGCGCGTTTCCAGTACTAGTAAGGTCAGAAGGGAGAACAGAGTTTGTAAGTAGCGTGAAGAAATTGGTAGTACAAGGTATCCTACGAATTAGTTTAGACACAGTATTTTATCATACAAACTAACGGGGTTGAGGAGGATGGGGCCCAAAAAGTTGTGGACCAGGATGAATAATTCAGAGTCCGTTGATGAAGCTGGAATTGCAGAGGCTAAGCAGCCATAGTATCAAAAATTTGTTTTAAGTTGGAGCGGGGATGGTTGGATAGAATAGGTGAGTAAAATAAGGCTCGAAGTGAATCACGTAGTGTTTGTACTTTTGAAGTCTCATTTTTACAGTTGATGCGTAGATGCCCACACTGATGCCTACCAATTTGAGAGTCGCCAAAAAAATTGATAGATTTGATACCTAAGTTGTAACGAGAACTTGGAGGACCAAGAACAAGGGCCTTGTTATTCCACTGTATTATCGTGCAAGGGAATCAGAGTCGGAATGAAGAGGCATGGGCCTACATCATCGAGAGGAAGGAGACCAATTCCGGCTCCTCCACCACGGTGGCATTTGGATCAATGAAGAAGAGGTATTGGATATGACTCCTCCTTGAGGGAAAGAGTAGCGATGTGAGTTAGTCTACGGGAATGTAAAATTGGTCAATTGTTCCCAGGTAAAAAGGGACTCCGCAGTTGGTTGCAGAGTTTGTCCTGTGATTGATTTCTGGTTGGAAAAAATCAAGGTCGAGGTCAGCAAGGAGCATGAGCATCTGCGATTGAATTGGTTTAGATGAGGTTGGGCATACTGTAATGGATGGGGTCGTGTTGGTGGGATGACGAACGTTTGTGATTCAGAAGGTAGTGTCGGAGGTTTGGTAGCCACGAATGATAGGGATAGGAATAACTTTTTCTACATGTGATACCTAGTCTCCATATTAGTTCCCCAAAGTATGAATATAATAAACGGCTTTTTCCGATTCTCAAAGTCACGGATGTGCAAGACTATGGCCTAATCGTGGCAGTGCGGAAGGTAAAGGTAGAAAGGGCGGTGTCCTGAGGTGGATGGTGGGATAAGACGGGTGGCTTGCAAGCGATAAGTTTTGAAGAGATTCAAAGTTAAGTGGCAAGCTTCGCTCCATTGGAAAAGCAATGTCCTTTTTAGAAGGTGATGAAAAGGTTGACATCAGATCCGAGAGGTGGGAGAGGAAAACGTCGGATAGATTGGAGTTAACCTTGAAACTATGCAATTGTTTGAGATTGGTAGGTGGGGGCATTCTAGGATAGCTTTGACTTTAGAATGGGTCGACCTCGGCCACGCAAAGGAGACGATATAAAGCAAGATTTCACCAAAGGACACCAACGACACATTCTTTGGGTGAAGGCAGATAGAATATTGTCACAGGCGATCAAAATAATGGTTAAAAATCGAGATGTTCACTACGATGTTTAGATTTGCCCAAGCAGATCGTCGACGTAATCTTCAAGATGTGTGCATAATGGCATGAAAAAAATGTCGTCATAGCCCACTGATAGGTTGCGCAAGCATTATAAGCCAAATGGCAGTACACGGTAACAGAAGGTTCCCCAAGGCGTTATGAAGGAAGGTTTTAGTGAGCGGCTGGGGGCAACCAAAATTGGTATATCCGAAAAAACATCAATGAGAGGAAGCATCTCATGGCCTGAAGTGAGATCTACAAGTTGGTCAATGCTAGGCAGGGGGAAGTCATCCTTAGGGCAGCGGGTTGTTAAGACTACCAAACATCCGTTGGCTATCAAAAGTCCCCCAGTCCTTTAGGGATAGGTACGATGTTTTAGAAACCATTGAGGATAGTAAATAGGCAAAATGAACGAAACAGAAAGGAGTCGTTGAGCTCCTCTTGGGACCAAGAGAGAATGCGTGGAGGCATTTTTCTCAATTTTCTATTTAATTGGCTTGGAATCAGGGTTTAGGTGATGTTATAGGACGGGGACTTTTTGCAAACAATGTAGGATCAATTCCTGGCAGTCGCGTTAGGACCAAGCAAAAGATAGTTGAGGGTACGGAGAAAGGTTAGTAAAGGGGCTTGTTCTGAGGTGTTAAGGGATGTCCGATCTTCACAATGTTGAGGATCCTCCTCCGTGATGGATGTTGATTCTATAGTCGATTCATTCACATGGTTTGAGTTGTAGAATGGTAAGGGCATTGAATATAGGAGTTGGTCCGCCCCAAGGTAAGTGAGGTGGAGTCGTCTCGGGCAATCAACAACATTAATCGAAGGCGAATCCTCTTCATCATGTAGGATACAGAGGGGGATAGAAGAGGGGTCATCATTAGCGAGTGATGATAATTGAGAGGACCTAGGAAGAAGCCTTTATTTGAAAAAAAAAAAAAGTTAGGAGGGATAGATTCAGGAATCTATTGACTCTGTGGGGAGAACGGCAAAATGTGGTGGGGGATGATGGTTCGGTTCGGAGGTGAATCGTTGTTTCTAGAAGACAATTGACACAAGGTTTCCTCCTATGTAGGTTTTTCAGGAAAAACAGAGGAGACTCAACTGCGATCATTGGTTTGCGGGTAGTCACAGGATGAGGGTATGTCGGCCATTGTTCATAAAGACCAAAACCAAGCCTTTCCAAGCACAGCGAGTCAAGAGGTGGGGCGAAACGATGTGATTTGTAAGTATTGAAAATCGGGATTGGAAGGGAACCACACCAAGAGGGGGGTTCAGGGGTACTGGAGGATGCGTCAACACCCCCTACGCTTGCGTTGGTGCGGTGCATGGGGTGGTCCGTAAGAGATTACTTCCCCCACACTGACGGTCATAGGTAGGATGTGAAGGTACCTGTCCGTATCTGTGGGGTATGGAAAGAAACTACAACATTATATAGGTCGATACTCCCCAGCGTAAGGCATGAAAAAACATCTACTAGGGGTCTGTGGTGGTGGGATGTTGCTGCGGGAAGGGAAGTGGTTTTGCGATGGTTGGTTCATCAGTGATGAGCATAGGTGGGTTGAGGTGGATGGTTGAGGGTACTTTGAAGAGGATGGTTGGGTTGAATGTTGCGGTGTGCTCTTGATTGGTATAAGCCAACCGTTAGGGCGGTATAACATATTGCAGTTTTAAAGGGGGGAGGATCAGGCTTTTACGGTGTAGGACTTCCCTAGTACTCAAAATGTTATGCATATTAATGTTGACGGGAACGCATCCCATTAGCCCGGATCAAAGGGCGACCTAGCAATATGGTATATTGGAACTCTCCTTCAAGGACATAGAAGATGTTGGGAAAGTACTGTGGTCCTACCGAATGGTGCAGGATCACGGTTGCCTAAGGTAGAGGTAATAGCGTACTTGAATGACCGCACTGATGGATGGCAACATGTAGCTTAGAGGGAATTCATTTGTTGGAAAGGTTTGAAGAGTGATGTTTAGATAGCACCCCTGTCATCATAAACCACGACGTACCGAATGTCCCGACGTAAGTGAGATGGAAAATGGCAGGGTCAGAGATCTTCTAACCAAGTCAACCAATTCATCTCAGAGAAATGACGGCCGCAGATGTTGTGTACAGATAGAAGTGAGTTTGTTTTTTTGGGGGGGCTTGTGGGTTGTTTGGTGCGAGAAGAAGCAAACGTGATTGGGTGTGAGAATGGAGGCAACAGGAAGGGTTTCATTAGGTAAGAACTACATCCCTTGAATAATTTCAACGACGAGCTGGTCGATGGATTCAGAAAGTAGGAAGAGTCATAGAGTGTCATTTTACGGGTGATTGGTGAAGCTGTTTGATCAGGCTCGATGGGCAACTCATTCGAGATGGGGGGTAAGTGGCGTCACGAATTAACACTTCTGGGTGGTGGTGCACTCAGATGCTGGTGGAGAAAGATGAGGACGAATGTGTGTGTTTCTTTTGATGCTATGTTGTTTTTCTACGCTCGAGTTAGCAACACTAATCCTATTAATCTCGTAGACCTGAAGATGAGGAAGATGGTTGCGGCTAAATCATGGTCTTCAGAGGTGGGGTGGTAACTAATGATAGATCTGGTGAGGGGGGGGGATAGATGGGATAGATAGAGGGAAAATTGGGAAGCTAAAGGTCTCTCCTTCGTAAGTATCTTCTTAACCTTTGTATCTGGGCGAAGGTGAACTGACGAAAGGAATGGTTTTTAAAGATTTGCATCTCTCCATCTCATGTCTGGTGTGTGGTGATAGCACAGATTTAGACTCATCATAACCTATAGGTGCGCGGTTTAGATGGTCATAAGTCTAAGTGGGGGTAGGGAAATGGTCGCCATTCCACAACATCGCAAGTATTTTGGTGTAATTTGTTGTAAGATCCTTTGAGGGGCGTCAAAAATCGGAGGAGGATGAGGGTATTGGTTTTTTGCAGGTTTTTGGTTGGTCATGTTTGGGCGGTGGTGGTTCGTATGGGTGGGTTGGCTTAGCCGAGGGGTGTGACATGTGGTTTTCCTAAAAGTGGTTTCTTTAGGCAGAGTATATCAGCTGGTTAGTGATGAGGCTACAGATGACGTGGTAGCGGGAGCGGAAACAAACCACGGAGAAAGTGGGGAGGGGGAGTGACAGAAAATAATCCTTTGATGATGTGGAGTTCGTTAGGGTGATGGGTGGATAGGATATGTGGGGGTGAACAATGTTGAATACCTGATATTGTATAGGTGCCGAAGGCGTAGGTCGTTTTTTTGAAGAAAATGCGGAGGTTATGAATATGATGAAAGTGGGGGATGACCGCGGTCCAATATGGAAGTAGGCGTGTGACGTGATGGTTGTTATTGTGAAGACGGCCGGATAGTTTGCCTCCTAGGTGGCGGGGCGCTTTAGTTTGGAATAAATCAAGTACTTAGGCGGGTTGCGTTATGTAGAATGGTCATTGGTGAGGTCCCAAGAGTGTAGGGGAACGATTTGTTAGGTTAATAGAGGTGGATGGCTACTTTGTATAGATACGGGGGATGAGACTGAGGACATTAGGCATTTTTAGTTTATGTAAAACAATAGGGTATATGGAGCGTAGAGGGGCCGGGAATCGAGTCACTACATTTGAGGTAGAATACGGGGTGTACTCAAACGTTCCCATAGGCACTATCTATCTTTTGGAGATGGACATTTCGGACATGAATTGTAAATTTGGTTACGGAAGAAGACGGGTTGTGATTCCAGTCCACTGTGGGTGTGATACAAGGGGTTTAGAAGTGGCTGCAAGAGTTTGTCCGTTGATTGATTGTCTGGTGGAAAAAAAAAACTCACGGCGAGGTCAGCAAGGAGCATGAGCCATCTGGCGATGCATTGGTTTAGAAAATGAGGTTTGGCATAACATGTAATGGATGGGGTCCGGTTGTGTGCTGAAGAATTTTGTGATTGAAGTGGGTAGTGTCGGAGTTTGGTAGCACGAATGGAAGGGCTAGGAATAAACTTTTCTACATGTGTTATACCTAGTCTCATAGTCCACCAAAGTATGATTATATAATAAACGGCTTTTTCTCGTTCTCAAAGTCACGATGTGCACGCATGGCCCCTTACAGCGTGGTCAGTGGCGGAAAGGTAAAGGTAAGAAAGGGCGGTTCGTACTGATGTGCGGAATAAGCACGGGTGGCTGAAGAGAAAGTTTTGAGAGCTTCAAAGGTTAGGTGGCACGCTTCGCTCCATTGAAAATCAATGTCCTTTTTAGAAGGTGATGAAAAGGTTTGACACGATCCGAGAGTTGGGAGATGATGAAACGTCGGATAGATTGGAGCTTACAGTGTAAACTATGCCATTGTTGAGATTGGTAGGTGGGGGCATTTCTAGGATAGCTTTGACTTTAGATGGGTCGGACCTCGATGCCACGCAAAAGAGACGATAAAGCCAAGGAAGGTCCCCAAAAGGACACCAAAGCACATTTCTTCGGGTGTGAAGGCAGATAGAATATTGCAACAGGCGATTCCAAAAAAATGGTTAAAACATCGAGATGGCACTCGATGTTAGATTTGCCAAGAAGCTCGTCGACGTAATTTCAAGGATAGGTGCATAATGTCATGAAAAATGTAGGTCATAGCAACTGATAGGTTGCACCAGCCATTTCTTAAGGCAAAACCAGAATGGCATTACACGGTAACAGAAGGTCCCAAGGGTTATGAAGGCGAAGTTTGAGTTTATGTTGATCGCGGGGGCAACAAAAATTTGGTTATATACCGAGAAACCCATCAAGAGAGAAGAAAGGCATCTCATGCATGAGTGAGAGTGAGATCTACAAGTTGGTCAATGTTAGGCAGGGGGAAGTCATCTTAGGGGGCACGCGAGGTTTTAAGATCCAAAAAATCAGTGCAGATCCAAAGTCCCCGTCGCTTAGTGATAGTCGATGTTAGAAATTCCATTGAGGATAGTCAATAGGCAAAATGAACGAAACAGAAAGGAGTCGTGAAGCTCCTCTTGACCAAGAGAGCAATGCGTGATGCATTTTTCTCAATTTCTATTAATTGGCTTGGAATCAGGGTTGGTTTTTTTTTTTTTTAGAGTGATGTTATGGACGCACATGGTAGGATCAATCCTGGCATGTCCGGTAGGACCAAGCAAAAGCTTAGTTGCGGGTACGGAGAAAGGTAGTAAAGGTGGCTTGTTCTGATGTGTAAGGATGGTCGATCTTCACAATGTGAGGATCCTCCTCCGTGTGGATGTTGATTTCTATAGTCGATTCATTCAACATGGTTTGAGTTTAGATGGTAAGGTGCCTTGCATGATCTAGGAGGTTGTCCGCCCAAGGGTAAGTGCGGATGGAGTGTATCCTGAGCCCTCAACAACATTAATCGAAGGCGAATCATCTTCGATCATGTATGGATACGAGAAGGGGGATAGAAGAGGGGTCCTCATTATCGCGTTGATAATTGAGAGGACCCTAGAAGAAGGATAGGCATTTATGAAAAAAAAAAAAGTTAGGAGGGATAGATTCAGGATCTATGGACTCTGTGGGTGACGAAGGCAAAATGGGTGATGATGGTTCGGTTAGGGGTGACATCGTTGTCTTTAGAAGACCATTGACACCAACGGTTACTACTATGTAGGTGGTTTCAGGAAAACGAGACCACTGCGCTCATTGTGTTTGCGGGTGTAGTCACAGGAATGAGTGTATGTCGCCTTGTTCACATAAAGACCAAAACCAAAGCCTTTCCAAGCACAGCGAGCAAGAAGGTGAGGGCGAAACGATGATTTGTCAAGTATTGAAAATCGGATTGGAAGGGAACCACACCAAGAGGGGGTTCAGGGGTAATGGAGGATTGCGTCAACACCCCCATACGCTAGGTTGGTGCGGCAATGGGGTGGTCCGTAAGAGATTACTTCCCCCACACGACGGTCATAGGTAGGATGTGCATGTACCTGTCCGTATTTCCTGTGGGGGTATGGAAAGAACTAACATTATATAGGTGATACTCCCCCAGCGTAAGGCATTGAAAAACATCTACTAAGGGGTCTGTGGTTGGGATGTTAGCTGCGGGAAGGGAAGTGGTTTTTGCGATGGTGGTTCATCAGTTGAAGGCATAGGTGCGGTTGAGGTGGATGGTTGAGGTACATTTGAAGAGGATGGTTGGGTTGAATGTATGGGTTGTCTTGATTGGTATAAGCACATCGTTAGGGCGGTATAACATATTGCAGGTTTTTAAAGGGGGGAGGATCAGCTTTTACGGTGTAGGACTTCCCCTCGTACTCAAATTTATGCATCTATGTAATGTTGAGGGAACGCATCCCATAGCCCGGATCCAAGGGCGACCTAGCAATATGTTATATTGGAACTCTCCTTCAAGGACATAGAAGAGTTCGGGTAAAGTACGTGGTCCTACCCGAATGTTGAGGATCACGGTGCCTAAGGTAGAGGTAATAGCGTCATTGAATGACCGCAACATGATGGGATTGGCACACATGTAGCTAGAAGGGATATTCATTTGTTGGAAGGCTTTTGAAGAGATGATGTTTAGGCTAGCACCCCTGTCAATCATAACACGACGTACCCGAATGTCCCGGACGTAAGCTGAGATGAAAATGGCAGGGTCAGGATCTTCTATACCAAAGTCAACAATTTCATCTTCAGAGAAACTGACTGCCGCAGCTTGTTGTTGTACAGAAGTGGTTGGGGCTGTGGGTTGTTTGGTGAGAGAAGCAACGTGATTGGGTGTTAGAATGGAGGCAACAGGAAGGGTTTCATTAGGTAAGACCTCAATCCCTTGAATAATTTCAACGAGAGCTTGTCGATGGGATTCAGAAGTCTGAATGAGATCATATAGTGTCATTTTTACGGGTGATTGGTGAAGCTGTTTGATCATGGCTCAATGGGAAACTCCATTAGAGACGGGGTAAGCGGGTCCATGAATAACCACTTTGGGTTGTGGTGCAATCGGGATGCTGGATGGAGAAAGAGAGGACGCATGTGTGCTTTCTTTTGCTTTCTCGTTGTTTTTCTGCGCTCGAGTAGCAACACTAATCATATTAATCTCGTAGACCTGAGATGAGGAAGATGGTCGGGATAAATCATGGTCTTCAAGAGGTGGGGTTGTAATAATGATAGATCTTGGTGAGACGGGGATAGATGGTATAGTAGAGGGAATTGAAGCTAAAGGTCTCTCCCTTCGTAAGTTGTCTTTCTTAACCTTTGTATCTGGGAGAGGTGACTGACGAAGGATGGTTTTTAAAGCTTTGCATCTCTCCACATCATGTCCTGGTGTGTGGTGATAGGCGCAGATTTTAGACTCATCATAACCTATAGGTCAAGGTTTAGATGGTGTCATAAGGTCTAAGTGGGGGTAGGGAAATGGTCACATTCTCCACCAACATAGCAAAGGATTTTGGCGTAAGATCCTTTGAGTGGGTCAAAATCGGAGGAGGATGAGGGTATTGGTTTTGCGGGTTTTGGTAATGTTTGGGCGTGGTTGGTTCATATGGGTGGTGGTTTAGCCGAGGGGTGTTGACACGTGGTTTTCACTAAACGTGGTTTCTTTGGCGCAGAAGCTATATTCAGCTGGTTAGATGATGAGGCTACAGATGACGTGGTAGTGGGAAACAACCACGGAGAAAGGGGAGTGATAGAAAATAAATCCTTTGATGATGGAGTTCGTTTAGGGTTGATGGGTAGACAGGATATGTGGGGTGAAAATATTGATATACCCTTTGATCTCTGTATAGGTGCAGAAGGCGTACGTCGTTTTGAAGAAAACGCAGGAGGTATGATATATTGATGCAAGGTGGAGGGATGAGGTCCCAATATGGAAGGTAGGTGTGACGATGATGGTTTTGATTGTGATAGAGGCATGGATTGAGTTTGTCTCCTAGGTGGTGGGGCGGCTTTATTTTTGGATAAATCAAGTCACTTAGGCGGGTGCGTTAGACTGGGCATTGGTGAGGTCCCCAAGTGTAGGGGAAGATTTTGTTAGGTTAATAGAGGTGGATGGGCTACTTTGTATAGATACGGGGGATGAGATTGAGGACATAGGCATTTTGAGTTTCTGTAAACACTTAGGATATATGGTAGAGGTGTCCGGATCGGTCACCTGTATTTGAGTAGAATACGGGGTACTCAAACGTTCCCATAGAACTCGTCTATCTTTTGAACAATGACAATCTTCAGGCATGAATTGTAAATTTGGTACGGAAGAAAGACGAGTTATGATTCCCTGTCCACTGTGGGTGTGATACAAGGGAGTAGATGAGGTACTGTATCGATAGATATTAAGAGGTTGACCAGTTGTTGAAAAGATTTAGGCGATGAAGGACTAATAGGCAGGAGGGCATGTTTGAGAGGGTCTGTTATGGTTAAAGAATTTGGTGATGTTGGTGCAAGATATTTCTCGTCTAAGGATGTCAAAAGGAGTGGCGAGCCTTCCTCTTGTGCAGCAAGAGTGGTAGAAGGGGACATTTGGGAAATAGATAGATTAGATAACATTCATTCGGAGTCTTGTAGGGATGTGGTGTAAGCAGACTCATTGATGAGAAGAGAAGTCTGGGCAGTTAACTCTTTTATGGGTAAAGGAATGATTTCACTTTGGCTTGATGGTAGTGAAGGAGGTTCGGACTCTTGTGTTAGTGGAGAGGCTTGATTCAAAATTTTCTCGATAGAGGCTTTTGGCTGGGAGTCAAAGACTACATGGATCTCATGAACACTCTCCTCGGCTAAGATATCCTGGTTTACGTTACTGTTGGACGAGTGATTTGGGAATGGTTTGTTGAATATTTTCAAATTTCGGTTGGCAGGGGCATTAGGATTATTGAGGGTTATATCACCTGCGTCAACCATTTCCTGCACTATGTTTTTCAACATTTTGCATTTTTCATGACTATGTCCTTTTACGCGGTGAAAGTTACAGAAGTCATTTTCTTTGTACCAGGAAGGTATAGCGCAGGTAGAATCAAACCCGGAGTGAGGTTTAACAGGAGGTAAGGTAATGGCTCTTGCTTTGAGTAATTTTTCCAATATCACACCATATGTTTCTCCCAAGGGAGTGTAGTTGATGGGTTCTTCTTTATACTTATAAGTGGTTTTTGGCGGGGTATTAGATGGTGGTTGGGATTTGACCATCACCGCGTGCACGGCCCCTTTTGATTTCGAAGCGGTCGATGGGTGAGGATTGGTGGTGTTAGGTTTGTTGGTGGAATCTGGAGTTCAGAAATTGGGGTTTTTTGTTGTGCAAAACCGCAATTTCTCTTCTTCTAAGGCTCGAATTTCTAGTTTCCAGAGCCATGGTAAAGGCCTCATCGAATGTGCAGAAAGTTTGAATTTGAAGAGTAGGAGAAATGTTCTTAGCACATGCCCGCATAAAAAGTTCGATAAGTTCAGCCTGAGGCAAGGCATATGTAAGTTGGTTGATAAGGCCCCGCCATCGTCCAATGAAATCTACTGATAGATTCGTCTTCGAATTGTCAGATGGCATAAAGGTTAGTGATAGATACTTTCTTGGCAATGTTAATGGAGAAATGATCCAAGAAAGATTGGGCTAGTTGGTTAAAAGAGAAGATTGAGTGCTGGGTTAAAGCACTGTACCACTCCAAGGCGGGGTCCTAATAAGGACATGGGAAAGGTGCGGAGTAATAAGGCATCATCATGAGCAATCAAATAACAAGCATGTCTAAATGATCGCAAGTGTTGTTGAGGGTCCTCTTTACTGTTAAAACGGGTAAATTTTGGTAATTCCCATTGAGGAGGATACGAATGAAGGGGGATAGACGGGTGAATAGGCTCCCAACAAACTTGCTCGTATGTCAAGGCGCTACGACTTCCTGAAACAGAAGCCTCCAGGTTTTGCATTTTTTCCATCATTTGTTTAATGAAATCCGTGGTTGGATGAAGATGATGGTGCGATTGTGGTAAACGGAGGCAAATTGGGCCAAGGGCCTCTCACTGGACAATGGTGGGGTTAAGTGTTGATAAGGTATGGAGGATGAATTATGTTGAGGCAACCGAATAGGGATGTCCCATATAAGATGTTGAGGTCACTGGATACGTGTATGGGAAAGAAAAGGTAGGCGGAGCTTGAGAAGGAAAGCTAGTGTGGATAGGTGGCAGAGAGCAAGTCATGAACGGAGCAGTCTGCAAGAGAGATGAGGTAGGGGCCAGTCGGCGGTAATGATATGTGGGGTCCAAGATTAACCAACGGAAATCCAATTTGAGTCGTATGAACCTCTGAAGCCGTTGGATTGGGAGACGGGGCTAGAGATGCAGGAAGTAAGGCAGTGTTATCAGGTGGAGGTGGGAGCTAAATGAGCAGCTATACTAATAGGCATACCAACAAGGAGCTGACCATCAGGCGTACGGTCAGGGGTATGAGACAAATAGTATTGTACAGCAGCTATAATTAGCATCCAGAAACTTGGCAAAGTCCTTATCTCCCACAGGAATTTTAGGAACCTCGCTGGTATCCGTAGGATTCCCCACATAATGTGAAGGGGGTGACTCAGGAAAAGAAATAGAGCAAGCATGTGAAACCATGGCGGTGGCTTGCTTTCGAGTGATAACAACCCTGGATAGGAGTTCACAGTAGGGTTTCAATCTGTCAGGAACAGAAACAAACTCAGACTGGTGAAATTGGTAGGTTGCTGGTTTGTCAGGAATTGGGAAAGACAGTAACCGATATCGGTCTCGTAACCGATGTCGGTTATACTATAGCCGACGTCGGTTAGGTAACCGATGTCAGTGTAAGAAGTCTAGGCTAACAAGATATAAAAGTCTGCTAATTTGATTTTTAACAACGTTTAGTATACTTGTCCAATTATTGATCATAGAAGACAGGGTATGAGAAAGAAAACAGAACTAAAAACAAGCAAGATGCACACACAAATCCAGAGACCAACCCTAGGGTTAATTTTAATTATTGTGGGCTTATGCCTTTAGACGCGGAATGATGTCAATCCTAAACAAAAGACTTAGGGGAAATGTCAAGTTGTTTTGGCTTATAAGGTTACCTCAATCGGGCGGAGGAATACCGCAGAAAAGGGGGGATGTTTGAGCTGTTGTGTTAATTGTGAAGTGATTCGGTATGTGTTGTGCAGTGAAAGTAAGATTAATTTCTTGTCAATACCATGGATATCACCCCCACATGTACGACCTGTTACTTAATCTATGTTCACTAGAATTGAAAACAGCAAGCAGTAATGCAATGCACGTGTTTTAAACCCAAATCGAAAATGATATTCGATGAAGCAAAAGAGATGACTTTCACTAATGCGAGATGTAAAAGCAAAGCAAGTTCTTTTATCAAAATAATACAAAACCTTGTGAATATCTTTTAGAAGAAGAAAACAACAAGTATACTCCCTATATGAAAGCAAGCAAGAAAGAAAGAAACCCAAAATGGGTCCCACCGAGCGTGCCAAAATGTTTCACTCGGAATGTTTCATTCCTTTTAGAAACAGATAAGGTTAGGGCTAGGAGGAATACCTGTTGAACGTCGAGATGGTGTGCGCGTACCGTAGAGGAAGATCAGGTTGACTGCGAAGAACTCCTTTTTGTCTTGGAAGGACTACCTGCAAATAAGAACACAAGACCACACGATTTTGATTAGACAATAAATGAGGGAACTGCCTTGGGCCTAGGAAATATAAAACTTCCTTTCGAAGGTGGTCAGTTCCCCTGCTAATATGAATTAACACAAAATATTGTAAGATATCAATTAAATTTCTTCGTTGAACTGGGTAGGGGAAAGGCTGGTTTTTTTGGTTATAGTCAGGATAACCGATACCGGTTGCTGATAACCGATATCGGTATGGTCTAAGATCTGAAGGTTGGTTGTTTTGTGGGGTGGTTGTGTTGTTTGGTAGTTGTGTTATTTGTAAGGCTGTATATAGGTGATATTAGGAAATAAGGTGATGAGAGGTAGATGAATGATAGTTAGATGTAATAGCACGCTGGGTAGTGGATCTAGGAATGGATTTGTGAGGATTGTGCTTCAAAAAGTCTAAGAAATGTTATTAAAGAGGACATGCAAGATGTAACTTACTGGTTATTGACGAAGATGCAGGTCCAAGAACTCTGATGACAAAGGTAGAACTCTAGGTAGGATGGCTGGACAAACAGAAGATGAAATATCTCCCTCCCGATGATCAGCTGAGTATCTGAGAACTCTAGCTGTTCTGTTGTAGTTTTGGGCTTGATCTCCTTTTGCTGCAACTCTTCTGGCTTATTCACTCATCTCTGCCCGGTCAAGTGAAGATCTGGACTCTCTTTATTGCTCCCAAATGATCTCTCTTGATTCCTAAAATCCTTCCACCTTTTGATTTTGGTTCGGGGAGCCCATTTACAGGGAACCGATGGTGGTTACGTAACCGACGGCGGTCGAGTAGGAACCGGCATCGGTAAGGAAAAAGTAGGCTATTTTTAGTAAAATAGCCCACCTTCCCTGCTTTTCTCCCGAGAGATTAGTTGCGGGCTTGGTCAAATGACTAGAAGGTCAGTTTTGGGTGCGAGAAAAGGGGTCATTAGTCATGGGTGTAGGTGTAGACCAAGTTATAGGTCTTAATTAGGTTAGTTTAGGGTTAGGGCTAGGTCATGATGAAGTGGCAAAATGATGGTGGCAGGTGAGATGATGTGGATTTGTCAATTACAAGGTAATTAATAAATAATTGTGTAAGGTTTAGGTGATGAGGTTAGGTTGCGAGATGAGATGCGGGTCACAAGGGGTCGTAAGACACAAATTTGGTGTCTACAAGGTTAGTACCCATTTCATTTCATATCACAATATGAAAACAAGCATTTACACCATTGTTCATATCCAATCAATACGTACCAACAACTTAGTAATTACAGTAACAATAAATGAACATCAGCCATACTATTTTATTGGAAGAGAAACAAGTTTGAAATATGTTATGAGAATCATGGTCAAGATTGCCTCTATTTTTTATCAAAACAAATGATTGAACACACAGATGAAGATGCTAGTGAAAACTTTGAATCAGATTTTACACAGGAAACAATGCACAGAATTATTATATAACTTCTATGTCACATTACATAGTACGATTCATGGCTATTATATAGCCATATACATAGCCAAAACAACTTCCTACAAAATAGGGAGGTGTTACAACAATTAAACCTATTTAGTTGTGATTGTTACTCCCGTAACAATACACAACTCAACACTAATAATATATTATTGTTTATATAACAATAATATATTAATAACATATTAAACTATATAATAATAATTACCAATGTAATTATTTATCTTACACAATGTAAATACTAATTCCTAACATTCCCCCCCTTAGTGTTTACATGGTAGAAAAACATCCACACTTTCAACAGCAGTATAACTCACCCCTATGGCATGTCCAACTCTGTGACTCATGACCTTGATCCAAAAGAAAGGCTTTCTCCTTCCATGGTTTTAAATAGGCCTTACCACAAACCTTGACGTGACAAGAACCTCATCAACCATCCACCTCGTGTGGTTTTCTGGATCCTCCCACAAACCCTTTCAAGATCCATGAACTGACTTACTCTGGTGCTACTGTTCACCATGATGCTCATACATCAAGGAATTATGTAGGAAACACAACTTGCATATCACAAAACTACACAATAGAAGACATATTGAAAGAAATTTCACATTACTTCCTATAAGAATCGTAATGTTCTTAATCATAGTCTCTGTCATTGATCACTGCCACTCGATCTCGAATAGCATAGAAAACTGCCACTGACCCACTTGAAGCTTTCCTTGACTAAGTCGTTTTGGGTGCAGAATGGGAATGGAACATTGGTATGTATTCCCCCCACAATGTGAAATTCCAAATAAGAAATCAGAAAGGGAAAAATGTATTGTGTTGTTATCATACTAACTGGATCTTGCTGTCTTGATCTTGCTGCACATGATCACCATTGCCAATGAACGTATTCACTGACTGATCATCTTCCAACAAAGTACGGTAGTCAGAGGATCTCTGCAGTCAAAGGATCTCTATAGTTTTATGCTCTCTTATACAATTCTTTTCCAGTATTAACAATAAAGCACACCACTCAAAGCAATAGGAACACTACAAACTGAATCACACTGATAAAATGGAAACCACACTAAAAATCATATACTCACACCATACATATGCCACCACAGCTTCTGCGCAGCCCCGTCGTTGGTGACTGATGAGAGGTCGATGAATGACCTCCAACCTCCGATGCCTCCTGCCTCTGGTGTCATACTACTAAGTTAGCTAGATTTGATCATGGAGCTTGAGAAGAAACCCCCACAAATTGGACGTCACATTCTAGTGATAATGCATCCTTTACAATTTTGAATGTTTAACATTTATTACTCAATAAGACTCAAAAAGGTACAAAAAATAGGGTATTTTTTGAACTTGGAATTTTTCAAACGAAATTGAAACCAATGTGATGGGGAATGAAAAAACAAGCACTTTTGTAAAAAGTGGCACTCTATTTTGAGTTACCGATGCAAAAGTTATTAAGGTTTCAATTTCCCGTAAAAAGACCCAATTTAATTAAAATTGGCTCAACAATTAAAAATTGACTCAAGATGGAGAGAAAATTTATTGTGTGACCACTCGTTGGAACCGAGAGGAAATGTAGATTCCAAAAATATTTATAACCTCAAGAACTCGCACCAAAAAAGTATTAATTTGGCCAAGAATGTATTATTTTTCCCTCAGTTTGCAATTATTTAAGCAAAAACTATAGAAAAAATAAATATTTTCAAACTATAGTTTTGCAAAGCTATAAAATAATTAGCCAATCAGAAATGGTTGTGGTAAGGCAAGAAACTCACTGCTGCTTTTTGAAGTGACCAACATTGATTTGTTCATAACTTGAGAACCAAAGCTCCGATTTGCAAATCGTTTAATGCGTGGGAAAGCTTATTTCCAGAGCGTTGCAATGGTACTCATTTTGTTTTATTTCTTTGCATGATATGAAATATGTTCTTGACTGAGTTTGATGCCTAAACCAGCTAAAAAAGCATGCTTTCTTCCTCTTTTTTTTTTTTAACAGCTGCAAGAAGTAATACGTGTGGAAACACTATTCTATAGTTTCAATAACAACCGCCCTGATGAATATGCAAAGAAGATCACTGAATTCAATCAAGAAATTTTGTTGTTGAGCTGGGTTGCTGTCTGGATTCCGCCGAGTAAGTAGGCTCAAAGCCAATATGGGGACCTTTCAAATGCCTTTTATTTTTCCTTATTACACTGTCTAAACAATCATCTTTTGAAAAATAGAACAGATGATGCAGGTCAGTTTGAAATGCAACGAATCCAATAAAGAGCATGCCTATAGGTAAAATAACAATGCAATAAAATCACTACCATAACAATGGCGACCACGAATAACTTGGATCCACCCCACATAATGCTCAGGAATCCATATATCGCTCTGATGCCAAATGAAAACTCTGAATCAGATTTTACACAGGAAACAATGCACAGAATTATTATATTACTTCTCTGTCACATTACACAGTACGATTCATGGCTATTATATAGCCATATACATAGCCAAAACAACCTTCTACAAAATAGGGAGGTGTTACAACAATTAAACCTATTTAGTTGTGATTGTTACTCCCGTAATAATACACAACTCAACACTAATAATATATTATTGTTATATAAACAATAATTATATTAATAACATATTAAACTATATAATAATAATTACCAATGTAATTATTATCTTACACAATGTAAATATTAATTCCTAACAGCTAGGATCCAACACCGAAGAATAGCTTTAGTAGCTCTATTTTTTTAAACATTCAATGCTACCATTCACAAAGTTTTGATTTTTTAATTTTGGAATACAATATTAGGGAAAGAAGAAGACATTTTCATGTCATTTCTTTCAAGGAACTCAAAAATTCTCAAACTAATTCATAAACTCATTCACAAATTTACGCTACATTCTTAATAAACCCACTAAATCTTTCTCTTCAGATTAGTCATAGGAACAACCATACTATTTCTTGAAGAACCTAAGTTCGAATAACAAGAAATCTCAGTCCAAACCCCACAACCAAAACTATTGTACAAATATATGGAAAGAATATATCTTTATGACCCAGAAAACTTAACAGATTATTTTATTGAAACTAAACAGCGATATGTTTTTTAGGGAACAATCTCAAATATGAAAAATCCACAAGCAATTTCTCAGATTATTTATCAACCCATAAAAATCTCAAGCAAGTGTACCAGTTCTAAAACCCACAAAATTTTCAAGTAAGTTTACACAACCCCACAACCATATCAATTTCATAATAAACTATTAAAATCAGAGACATTTGATCTATGTGAAGGAAATAGTGAAAAACGTTTGGGTGAAGTAAAAGAACCCACAATTCATTTAACCAAAATAACTCAGCAGGAAAAGAAAAAAATTAAAATCCATACGATTTCATAGCACAAATACCAGTTTGAAATCCCTCCAAATATATTTCTTCAGTTATTTATTCAACCCACATTGTAGTAAACACTCTTTACAGGTTAAACAAAAAGGTAAGGGCCATACGTTTTCTCTGACGAAAATAGATTCAAGGTGTATTTTTTATATAACTCATTCATAAAACAAAACCAGACAAAAAAATAAGACATTCCCTTTAAAAATAAAAAACTTGAGAAACAAGGAGAGTAACCCTTTTCATGAACTCGATTTGCAACCACATTTTTACTTCCATCTGTTCACTAAAACCTTTTGCTAAAATTGATTTGTCCTAAGTACAGAAGTTCTAACTCTCCAAAACAACCAACACCTCCACAATGGACTCCTCATTAATAATAGAGGGTTCTAAATAAAAATAGATTCCAAAATCATATGCATCGAAATTTTGAAAAAGTGTCTCCATGACTGGAGCTCCAACTGTAAGTCGAAATTGTATGAAAAAAAAAATTCCAGTTGTTATCCCCCCTTTTCTCCACGAAATCTAAAAAACCTTGAATTGCATTTACTTCCACAAACCACCTGCCAAGTAGGTGCCAATGGAGACCCATTCCATCGTGGGGAAGGGATCTCCCTTAATCAAAATTTAATATTCATTTAATAATTCCAATCCCCCCCTCTACGTGGTTGTTCACCTTTGTGGATACATTAATCATTAACCCATTATTCATGCCAATATGGTGTTCAACACCAATTTAAATTGAAGTCAAATAAAATACATCGACCTATGTTTAACCATGCACCCTATGGTATTCTTTACCATTTTGAATTTTATTCAATTCCAATTAACACATAAGCTAAACCATTTGATGGACATGGCCATATGGCCCCCATCCTTTTATTGTTTAAAAATAATCTCATAACTTTAATGTTACCATATCAACTTACCAAGGCTATTATAATCCTTCCTAGATTTTTACCATAAAATGCAATCTCCAAAAAAAATTCTTAACAATAAAACAAATTACTACAACATAATAGACACTGCTCCAAGATTTTTTTTAAATGTGACGCACAAGTTGAATTAAGAGTGACATCGCCCTTAGTCCATATGGGCACTAACACAACATCAATGTTGTGCGACGACCATATCGATTAAGGATGGCATTGTCCTAATTGACTTGGCGCCCAACACAAAAATCTAAACATGACATCCATAGCACCACATTAAAATATAAATACATTTAATAATAATGAAAAGGCAATATTTAGTTATCTAAGGTACTAAATCTTTAATTAAGGTACTTAGATGACTAATTACCCACCATCCAAAAATAATACTTAATTATCCGAATAAACGTTCATTTTCCCATTATTCATAATTATTTAAATAATTAAATTTTTAATAAAAAGGATCAATTAGTGGGATGTTACAAGATTCATTTTTAAATTCCCCCTCAGTAGTTAAGAATGAACCCTATATTAAGACTGTGTCATCAGGAAATGGGTTTATTATTTATAGAGAAAAAATAGTGGAAGGCGAGGTTCAAACATATAGTGTTCCCTAACAGTCAAGTGTGAACCATAACATAAGAGTGTGTCATATAGTGATGATGAGACAATGTGTGTAACAGAAAAGTGAGTATGCTATAAAATGTAGACATGCAACGCGAACCATGAAGTCTAAGAATAGACACTAGAGACAATTAATACTACTAGAAGGGGAGAGAAAATCTAGTGCCTCCAAAGTGTATGAGGAATAGAGATCTATGACAAAGTTTAGAATGTTTCACAAGAAAATATATCGTTTCCAAAATGTTAGGTACGAGCAAGAGTAGGACCAGTGTTGGGTTGTGGGTTAACTTGAGGAAGCTTAAAGAGATCATATAGAATTTTTAGTTCTAGATTAGTGAGTATTTTCTTATGTGGAATTGGTAACAACATAGAAAAATTGATATGAGGATGGGATGGAGGAAGGATTTGGAGAGATGTTTTTCTTAGTTTTAATTTATAATGTTGTAGAAGACTTAATAGGAGAAGGGAACTGAGGATGGATTTTGAGAGGTGGTTTCTTAGTTGGGATGGGTTGGATAGCTGACTCTTGATTGACCGAAGAAGGAATATTAATGATTATGGAATAAATTCTCATTAGTCATATAGGGAACATGTTTTTCTAGCCCAATAGAATTTAACAATATGAGATGAGCATGTAGTAGTATGTTATGTAGAAAATGAAATAAAACACTGATACTTAAAGTACTTAATTCCTCTTCATAAAGCATAGAAATCATTGTCATTATGTCTATTAACTATTTGATAATTGAAAATTAGGAGACCTATGTATTTGGAAAACTGATACGGAGGGTAGAAATGAACATTTTACACGTTGATCAACTCGTGAGTGAGAAGCTTAGGAACAATATCACTTTTCTTAGCATTTAGATAAAAATTGAGAGGTGTCGAGAGCAGTAAGACTTGGGCTTCACTTATATGAGCACATGTAGTAGACATAGTATTATAATGAAGTGGAGAAGAAGAACTAGAAAGGGTTTGAGAACAGGCATCAAGATGTTGGATTTCAGATGTCAGGGATGTTAATCGTGATTTCCATATCTTGAATTTTATCTTGAATTGACTTGAAAATTGATTGATTGGGTGTGACATTAGAACTAATAGAGTCAACAGAAAGACTGATGTGAAATTGATAGTATAAACTAAGCTACATAAACAAAAAATCACATTAATAATGGAGGAAAGTTGCATAATACAAGACAAAAATTGTAGAGGAAAAATTATAACAAAAATACCATATATTATTGATAGAATAAAAATTGAGCAATTACATGATTAGAGAGATTACAATATATAGGAGAATGGAATCCTTAAAACAAGGATTCAAATTCAATATTTAATCCCATAATTTCCTCACATATCTCTTCTATAATCACTCCCAAACCCAACAATCTCTAACACAACTCCCAAATAGCTACGTGAGTTGTTATATTCAACAAAATCACAACTAATACATATTATCCTATATTATTAATAATGAGTTGATTAATAACTCATATTAATAATATTACAAACTTTTATTTTTTCACAGAAATATGATATTAATATAACAATATTAATATCTTACTAACACACTAACTTAATAATGCAATATATGAATATTACAGTTAACTATTAAAAATAATAATGTGAGCACTAATCCATGGATTATTCCTAAAATTAGCCCCTTGGTGTGAACATGGATGAGTTTTGTATAGTGCCTTCTCATGATACGATGGTTTTCAAAGAGTACCATCAACTCCTCAATAGGTTATCTAGTGGAACCATTAACCTCTATGTATGTGTTAGGTTTAATTAATTATTCATTATATAATTATTTATTTAATTAATGTTGTTTAGTTTTATCAACTATATTTGTTTTATTTAAACATTACAGATGTTGTTATAGTCGTTTTAACAATATTATTGTTGTGCTTCCCCGGATGTAATATTTGAAGCTTATGTAAGCTGTGATATGGTTGCACTTGTGCAACTTATTTCCTTGTTTGTATTTAGTTGTAAAATACCAATAATTATTGCAGCTCGCTCCTATGTAAATGGTTGATTGAGTTTAATATAATTTATTAGGCTTATGCCCCTGTTGCTCAATCTACATTTGGTACCAAAGAAAGAATCTGGACCTGTGAAACAGAATAGGTGTGGAAGGAGAAGAGAAGCAGAGAAAGAGGAGATTGGAGAAGTGTTTGCAGCAATTGAGAGCTTGTGTAGCCTCATGAAACCTCCCACCCCCATGCCTGGCTCCCCACATCCTCTTGTTCATTCTAGGTGTTTGGAATGCAATTTTTTTTTTACACTAGTGCAGCCTGCACTAGGAAAACATTTGCTGGAGAATTTTTATTTTTATTTTTATTTTTAAAAAATTCCCCAACAAGGGTTTTTCCTCTAAGTTTAGAGGTCTACTTGGTCTCTACTAAAGTTAGTAGTTTACTACAATTGGAGGAGACTCTGCTATTTTAAGAAATGACAGTTAACCGAGCTACTTTGCATTCAAATGATGTTGTTTCATTAAATGAGCTCATACAGAACTGAGCTGGTTTAAGACATATGTGAGTTGTATTGTAACCATAGAACAATTTATTTGGTTCAGTTCTATTGTAACCGAGCTAAGGTGTGCCACTCATCAGTTTTTGGTGACCCAACACTGAGCCAAACCTGCATAATGGAACAACGACCTGCAACACTCCAAACAAACTCCCTCATGCTCAAGCCTTCTTCTATGAGTACTCCGTGACCTGCAAAAAGCAATCAAAAAGACAAAGTGCTCAGCCAACATTGCATTCAAACCAAGCTGTAACCTTTTTGTGCATCGTTCAAGGATGAGTATTCATTCACACACAGTCACCTACACAAAACAATAAAAAAATGGTGAGAGATTCGAAGCTTTCAAAGCCACGACTTGCAAACAAAAGGGAGGAACAATCAAAATGGTGGCCAAAGAAAAAAAACAATGTGAAAACAAAATAAAGGAGGATAAAGAAGGAAGAGGCATCTTAGATCCACTTCATGGGGAAAATCCTAATTCAAATCCACATTGCCACACATGCAGGCCATGTGGGATTCCAGCTACATCATGTTTTTCAAAAGGTGAGTCGTTATGTCTCTTTATTAAAAATAATTTGCTTCATTTTCATATCACTCAAGTGCTCATAGAGCCTAGGTGGTTAAGTGGAATGACTTATAAGCGGGAGGTGTGGGATTCAAATCCCACTTCCAAGTTGATTTTTTAATGGTTAGTGGAAAAAATTACAAAACTACTTAATCTGTAGGTGATTTTTGCATAAAAACAATCTTTAAAACAACATAGTTACAACTAAACCAACTACTAAATATTTAGCGAGAAAAACCCCTAATTTAGGGTTTAAAAAAATTTCTCCTAATAGGCATGTTTTTTCATTCCAGGGCATTTTTTTATAAAAGGAGGCCTATCTAAAAATTGCATTTTCAGTTGGTTTTTCTACAATTATTTGTATTTTGGGTCGTATTGGGCTCTGGAGGCCACCAAGGCCCGTAAAACAAAAAATAATTTCCTGCCATTAAATTTTTTCTAAATTTTTGGATATAGTTACATGCTTCAATATATTATACTAATTTTGCAGCTTACCATAGTCAACCACAAATATTGTAACTTCTCAAAAACTGGCATATCTTTTATAAAAAAAACTATAAAATTGGTTATGTAACACTCACGAGATCCTAGATCTCATTCAAAATGTTCAATATATACGGTGCCTTTGGGAAGCGCTTACGGGTAAAGCCATCGTGACTACTACTACACTTAACACCTAATATATTTGCAACAACGTCATTTGGGCATCGACCCTTTAAATTGATGGGGAGTAATAAGGTCATAGTGCACACACTATGAGCCATCCCATCCGTTTGCGAATGATTACACGACATAAATCTAGACTGAGAAATTATCCAAGTATATAGCAAAGTTACGTGCGCATATGCGGATAATTCTTTGATCTAGTGTCAATAATCACACAGAACCCTTTCAGTACTTTCTTGGTACAACGTATTGAATTCTTTCACATACGTTAACTCCTCTTTCACGTACCACTAGCTATATAGAAAGGGTGAGCTTATTCCACGTACTGCTGGGTATATTGGAAGGGTGTGTATATATAAAGGATCGGTATATCAGACTGATAGTATATAGATTGGGAGACCTTATACCTAGAGTGATAAGAACTAAACCCTATTAGTGTTTTCTACAAAATGGGCACCAATGCCCCCAAATTCTTTCTTCCTAATTCAAAACTACTCACAAGAAACAACTATGTTGCATGGAAGACTAAAATTAAGACACAACTTGAGTTTGAAGAGATTTGGACTGTTGTGAATGATACTCTAACCAGATCAACTACTGATACAACACAACAATGGCAGTTTTATAAAGCAGATCAGAAGCACAAACTCATAATCTTGTTTAGAGTTTTTGATGATGTGAAACCCCACATTCGAGATGCTAAAACAACCAAATAAGCGTGGGTAAGTTGAGTACAATATACGATGCCAAGAACAAGAATGTTATACTAAATTTGCATAGTCAATTACACACATTGAAGTTCAAGAAGAATGAAAAAATAGAAGCTTTCTTAAGAAGAGTTGCAAAATTGATGGCTTCACTTCTAGCCCTAGGATAAGCGGTCAAAGATGATGATCTTGTTCCCATTGTTTTGAGAGCACTCCTTCTTCATGGTTTACTTTTTTAATAACACTAAACTTGTCAACTACGAAAGTTAGTTCTGAAAAATTGGTAAACCTACTGCAACAAGAGGAAACAATGCACGATAAGGATAATGAAGAAAAGTAGGAAATTTCTTCACATAAAAAATGGAAAGAAAAGGTAAAGGAAAACCTAATTCCTATCAAAATTCCTAGCATCAGAATCAGTATCACAGGGACAAACAACACAAGAAGAAATGTCCAATTTGTAAAAGAGGACATGACTTAAAATATTGTTGGTATAATACTGAAAATAAAGGTTCATCAAGCAACTTTGGAAATCCACAAAAATCTCACAAGGGAAATTCTAACTACAATCAAGGGCAGAAAAATGGGAACTAGAAAAGAAGACCCCATCAGCAAGAATATATTACTAAACACGAAGAATATTCAGATAATGAAGACTTCTTATTCACTGCGCAATCAAGTGAGCCATCCATGTCATCTAGTGATGTCTAGTATGTTGATTTGGGAGCCACTCAACACATGACCAGCCACAGATACTGGTTTACTTCAATGAGGGACACACCATTAAAAAATCATGTTTCATTGGGAGATGATTCTTCATATACAGTTTAGGGAATTGGGAACATCTCTCTACCCCTTGGTTCATGCAATTGCAGATGATCTGATGTCTTATATGTCCCTGAGTTGACAAAGAATATGATTTTAGTCAGTAATATCCTAGATCATAACCTAAAAATTGACTTTGATAGTCATTACAACAGGAAAACATGTTTGATTCAAGACAAATCACGAGGCTTGAAAATAGTTACAAAAGCCTCCATTGTGGGGCGCATTTTCCAACTTGATTTTCTCCAGAGAGATGATCAAGTAATTATGGCTAAGAAATCTACCTCAACATAGTTTTGGCATCGGAGACTTGGCCATGTTAGTTTCAAGTATCTTGAGACACGTCGCTAAGGCAATATGGTGCATGGGCTACCATCTCTTAAGAAGGATACACACAAGTGTCGTTACTACCTAGTAGGTAAAAAACATAGAGCATCACTCCAAAAGAGTACATATCGAGCTCATGGTAAGTTTGATATGGTTCATACCAATCTTTGCAATCCGATGCAACCAAGTCATTATGGATTTTAGTACTTTATGTTATGTATTGACTATTCAAGGAAAATGTGGATTTTTTATCTTCGCAAGAAAAGTGTAACTTTTAAAACCTTCAAGAGGTTCAAAGTATCCGTTGATAATGAAATTGGTTGTCACATCAAAACTCTTTGCTCAGATTGATGAGGGAATTCACCAGTAATGAGTTCAAAGACTAACTACAAACTCACAGGATTCATCGATAAATGCCTCCTCCAAACACACCGCAACAAAATGGTGTTGTTGAGAGAAGAAATCATACTACCATGGAAATGGTTTGATGCATGATCGATGATTTTGGACTTGCAAAGACATTCTTGGTAAAAGCAGCAAAAACAACAGTGTATTTGTTGAACAAAGTGCCCATAGTTGCTCTTGAAGGAGTAATACCACAAGAAGCATGGTCAAAGCAGAAACCATCTATTGCACACCTTACAGTATTCGAGTGCAAAGTAAGTATGCACATACCCAAGAAGAACAGAAAGAATTTGGACATGAAGTCACAAAAACTCGTCTTCATTAGGTATAGTGAAGAGACTCTTGGGTATAGATTGATGGATACAAAGACCAGAAAAGTATACACTAGCAGAGATGTTGAGTTTTTTGAGAAGAAAGAAGTAGAGTCTCCTCATCCAGACTCACCAAATGTAGATTTTTCACCTGTTTTAAAAATTGAAGTTGATGTTCTCACAGATGATGAAAGTGAAGATGGGGATGATAGTGTTAATCAGATAGAACTACAACCCATGGGAACAGTTCAGTATATGCCCAAGTGTTGTACTAGCACATTACAAGATATAAGAATGGATGCTCCAATGGATACATCCACCCCTAGACCACAGACTCATAGTAAAAAAAGAGAAGAAGTTAAATTTTCTTTGATGAGTAGAGTTATTGAATCTGATGAGCCCTCTACAGTTCAGGAAGCCATATAGTCAAAATCTTGGAAAGATGCCATGGATTATGAATATCAATCAGTGCTGAAAAATAACACTTCGTAGCTTGTCGATCCTCCACCAGGGAAGAAACCCATTGGATGCAAATGGATATTAAAAAAAAGTATAAAGTAGATGGGATAGTGGAAAAGTATAAAGCAAGACTAATAGCAAAGGGGTATGCACAAAAATAAGGCATTGACTACAAGGAGACATTTTCTCCCATAGATAAGATCAAAATGATCAGGATGATCTTTGCTCTAGCTGCACAGTTTGGTTGGAAAGTCCATGAGATGGATGTAAAAAGTGCCTTCCTAAATGGAGATTTACAAGAAGAAGTCTACATGACTCAACATGAGGGCTATGTTGTACTTGGTCAAATTAGTCTTGCCCCATTTTTCCTTTGAAATCTATTAATTTACAGTCTCTGTCACTTTTTATCTCCTTGTGTTGTGCCTGAAAAGAATTTGTCTTCCTTTTGTTTCCATAATCAATCCTTCCTGGGGCCGAAGATCACATATGGATCCATATTTGTTTCCTTGTTTCTTTGTTCCTCTAGAAAAAGTCTGTATTTGGGTCTAAAAACTCGGGCTCTCCCATTTTTCCCATTTTCCACAGTCAGATTTTCCTTCCTTGTCGTTTTTGCCTTAAATACTTGAAAAAAATGAATGGATGTAGCTCAGAAGAATGTGTTTGAGCCTCGTAACATTTCTAAATTCTGTCCTTGGAGAAAATTTCATGTCCAGGCTCAAATGGTCATTTTTCTACATTTTACAGTTTGACAGGCATTTCTCCCAATCAAATTTGCATCCTTGCATCAACAGAAAACATGGCCTCTTTTGGTTGGATGCAGCTCGCCAAGGTATTTCAAAAATTTCGTGAATCTTCTTGACTCAAAATTTGTCCATGTGGAGGAACGACGCTCATTTGAAGATTTACTTTTTGGTTTGGCCTTGGAGCAGCGCTGGGAGGACACGTGGAGGTTTCCGCTACTTTTCCTAGACTTAGATAAATTTTTATGTAGCTAAATAAAGTTTGGCAAGATAGGGACACGTGGTGAGCCCACGCTCATTTAGGGTCTCAAATTTGGGCACCATTTTGAAATTACGCCATGGATACACGGGGAGGTTTCCACTAGGACTTTCCATACTTAGAATTTTCAAAAGGTTTTAGGAGGTCTGGGAAACGTGGAGGAACCGCGCATGTTTAAGGACCGGCCCTTGAGTTTCATTTTAAAGAAACGCCAAGAGGACACTTTGCATTTTGGTTGGAATTTTTAACGGCCAAAGGAGATTTCCTCGGACCCTGACACATGGCGCCTTCCGCTAAGCTTTAAGCCTTTAAAAAAAATTGCTAGGCCAGGACACGTGGCGAGCCCACGCTCTTTTAAGGTCTCAAATTTTGGGGACCATTTCAAGATATGCCATTATGATGCATGGCAGTTTGAAAAGTCAAAAAGGACGGGGAAGCGGACCATTGGAGGCAACTTGGATTTTTTGCCTCTTGTCATCAAAGGGATTAAATATCGAAATGGCCCACAAACCCAACAAAGGATTAGTCAAAGTTTATTTCAAAGTCAATGATGGAGGTGCAGACTCTCGGGGGAAATTTGGAAAATTTTCCTTTTGGGAGATAGGAGTTAAATGTGTAAAAGGAAGTGGGGTTCCGCTGGGACCCACATTGGAAACTAGAAGCAGAAGGGCGGATCTATGGGGAAAACTTGGAAAATTTTCCCTTTTCAAAAAAAGAGGTCAAATAGAAAAATTTAGCCACGGTTCCTCTAGGACCCACCTTAGGACACATGTCAGGCTAATTTCTCAAGGGCGGAGGCGCAGAGCGAAATGTGAAAAATTTACATTTTTCCAAAATGTTGTAAAAGGGAAAAGGAACCCGCGGGCCCATTTTAAAATTGGATCTTCCATGTGGACGACCCAAATTCAAAGTAGAGATCAACGACAACTGTGCATCTGAATTTGATTTTCCCCCCACATTTGTTAAAAGGATCCTGGAAGTGTGAGTCTTCGTGATTTCTTGGTATTTCTACACGTCAAACATAGAGGAGAGTTAATTACGATATCTAAGTTTGGTGGGGAAGATTTGGAGAAGTCTTTCACTATTAAAATGATCTAACCCTTGGCCTCGATCTGATTTAATATTTTTCTTATCCTGAGCATGCAAGGAACCATATTTGAAAAATTAGGGGTGGAGGTGGTTGGTGAGTAGAAAGAAGGAGAGATCCACTAGGGTAAGGAGTTGAATGCGGGACATATTCAAAGATATCTACCCCCTGACAACCTGACAACCTTTTACAGATCTGATTCTTGGAATCGTGATTGAGATCATGGAAAATACTGGTACACTCAATGTCTGGTTTTTTGGGGGAAAACATCTGTTATAAAATGCTATAAATGACACACATTTATTGTGAAAATGGTTGGATTGTTAAAGGTTGAGGAAAAATCCCAAGAGGAAAATTTGACAAAGCCCATCTTTTTGAGAAGTCATCTTAGAAACCTGGTTATCTCTTTTGTATTAAGTTTGATTGTGTGAAGGTGGTTGTGAGAGTACAGCCATTGAAAAGTTCTGAGATTATTCTAGAATCTTTCCCATGCTGATAAATTTAATCAAATATAATTTATTCTATGTTGATCTTGAGAAAAATGTGTCTGTTTTATTTCTGAATGTTTGCAAATAGTATTTCTTGTTCCTATTGCAATCTTACATTAAAATCCTTCTCAATCACATAGATCTCAATCCTTGTGATATTTTAGATGCATCTTTAATTTCATTTTTTAGAATAGATTTCATCTGGGAATGAAATAAACGATTTAAAATCACTTTTCTTTCATTTGTTGATAGACATTATTTGTAATCCTCTGGGTGTACCTTAGGCGTGATTGATCTTAGATTTTGATGTTTTATTGGGTCTTTTGACTCGAGCCTTCATGCTAGTTACTCATAGATTGTGTGAAAACGTGTTGATCTAGGCCTCCATTAAAGCATACATTCTGGTTAAAGTAACATTTTAGCTATCTTGAGGCATTCGATTGTGTAATCTCTCCATTTTGTAAAAAAGTCTCAAATATTTGGCAAATCAAGTTCATTCTATCTCACCTCCCACCAAAAAAATCTTTTAAAACAACTAATCCTACCTATACTACCACTGTTTGTCCTCTGTGTGTATAAATGCATAATTTCGGTTATCAAAACATGCATAAACAATCAGGTTTCCTAATGTCTTTAGTATCCTAAACCTTGTCTAGAAAATATCTCCACTATCTAGAGTGACAACTCGTGAGAGTTAGATTTTGTTGCATTGATCATATTTTCTCCAAGGTCTTATTTGTAACCTTATAAAGAAGGATATCTCCATCTCCTCCATAAAAAAAAATTTCTACAGAAGGGTCCTCTCACCCTAGTTGAAAGGCTTAACCATAAAGTAGTGAGGATAGATCAAATCCTCTTGAGGGTGCTATCCATTTCTCCACATTTGAGTGATAAAAGGCCAGTTAGATGTCATCCCCAGCTACAAAACGACTCATTTTGATCTATCTATCTCTAAGCTTCCTATCAATACTTGTGATGTTTCTCAGAATTTGATGGAGAATCAATTTGGGTACCAACACCTTACTGGCACTGTTGCCTAGGACTATTTTAAGTTACTAAGAACTGGTTTGCATTACTAAGACTAATTTGTTGATTCACTACCAAGTTCATTTTCATACCCTGTCTCTACAATTTTTTGCACTGGTATTCACTGATAAATCTTGGTAAAGGAATGTCAGATCTTTCATTTCTAGTTTTTAGTGCTAACAAACATTTTACAGATCATATTTTAGGGCATTTGCACAACTAATGTGGAAATCCTTAGTGGCGACTCCCTGTTGATTTGATTTTGATAAGGATTAGTGTCTTAAATCTCTATCAAGTGAGATTTGTTACTAATATTTTTAAAACTGAAAGGAATAAGATATTTCTTCTCTAAGGATCCTACTAGGACACTATTATTAAAGCTAGGAAAAATAAATTTAGACGGAAGAAGATCCTGGAGATTTTAGGGAGAACAACAGTCAGGAAAAGAGATTCCAATTGATGGAAGTGACTAGCCTATCATTGAATATTTCCATTCAAGTGCTTCTGAATCAGGTAGTCTCTTTGTGGATTTGAATTCTCCATCTGGAGAGGGGCCTTGATCTTAATTTTAAAGGTTTTCTTCTCATTCGGCCCATGTGTTTTCAAAGGTTGATAGGGATTTCCTAGAAACAAGGCCTTTAGAGGATAGTAATTTTGAAATCTATACTTCTGTGTTTCAAGGACCCCTACCCCTTATCAGTTTGTTTCTCCCCCAAGATCACCTCCTCGAATCAGTATGCCTCATCCCCCACCTAGACCTCCATTTGTTTTGAACACCTTTGGACCTATAATTTTTGTGGGAATGGCTAGTTATCCAAATGCAGTACTTCAAGATGTAAGAAAAATAGTACCAAAGTTCCAAGGAAACAATGCTATAACTGGTGATCAACATTTAAAGCTTTTTATCCACATGATGGAAGACTATGAGATTGATTTTGAAGATGTATGCATCAAAAAAAAATTCACACTTTGGAAGAGGATGCAAGGGACTGGTATAACGCTTTGCTAGATAACTCTATTAATTCTTGACTAAGATGAACAATGCATTTATATTGCAATATGGTGATAGGACTAACCCTAGGTTTCTTCTATCATATTTTGAAAACATCAAGAAGAATCCTAATGAGTCATTACATGATTTCAACAAGGTTCAATAAGACTTTGAGAAGGTTTCCTATTAACTTGAGACCATGTGATGAGTCATGTTTGATCAAATACTCAGATGGATTTGATAAAAAGGTTTTTTACTACTTGAGAGACAAAAACCATGCCAATTTGAGGAAGGCCTTCACTATGGATTTTCAGATTCAAAAAAATATCGAGGAAATTGGAAAAACTTTTAAGAGGGATGGTGTGAAGATGGTTAACCCAGAAAAACCTCAAGCAAGTAAGGTTGCTGATTTGGAGGAAGTTGTGAGGACTTTGGTAGGGGTTGTCAAAGAAATTTCCTACGAACTAGCTCGGGCTGAGAAAGGAATTGGGTAGAGCTCACAAAGCCAACACAAGCAACAAAGAAAATAAATATTTACAAATCATCATAGAACTGATGACAGAAGCAAGTGACCTATATGATTTGGAAACAGACAACCCCAAGGCAGGGAAAACATAATGGTGCCTAATCTTTTGGCTGCCAGAGTTGTTGATGTGGAAGAAACAAAGGTCATTGATTGGTGTGACAAATGTTTCATGGCACATGCTCCTTATGAAGAATATCAGAAAGAAGAATAGAAAGCTGATGATGAAAATGATGATAATGTTTTCATGATGGGTTGCTCCACTAGCTCACAACAAGGGGCAACTTCAACTGAAGTGATAAGTGCTTGGACTACTACCACGTTTTGGAACTGCATTCATAGGGTATCATTTCTTAATCCCTCTCATACTTTAGAAGGGGATACTATCAAATATTTTGAGATACCTAATAATGAATTTGAGTATCTAAGAGCTATGATGATAAAGAAGTATGATGGAGGAGTCCCTTCTGAGGAAGACATGCAATTGTTGATGAATGTGGTTATTGCCCACGAGAAGGAATATAACACAAGAAGTAAGGTTGTAAAAGGAATAGGGCCTCAAGCCAAGATAAAAATTCCCTTACTTTCAAACATTTCTAAAGAGGCTCCTAAGAAAGATGCATCTGCCAAAAACCCTGTTGTCCCAAACAAAACTCATGTTTCTCCTCATGCCCAAACTGTCAAGAAACCTATGTCATCAGATGAGTTTGCTATTCTCCCTTCTAATTTTACCTTGCCAAAGAATGTCCCATATGACATTGCCCAAGTTTTAAGTCAAATAAAAGTCTCTATTCCAATTGTTGAGTTGCTTAGGATTCCTGAGCACAAAGGAAAGCATTTGAATACTTGGGTTTGAAAGAAGAGAGGACTTCCCTAGGCAGAAATGTAAACATTGTGGAGACTCCTCCAATCATTGAAGAGTTAGAAACACAACCAACATTAGAGGAACTAGGTGAACCACCTAAGGTCTATTTGGGGATATCCTTGGTGGAATCTTAGTTAAATTTACATCCATTCTTCATCACTTTGATCATAAATGACAGATTTCTTCACAACTGTATGTTTGACTCAGGGGCATCATGCAATGTCATGCCTCTGGAAGTCATGAATGAGATGAATATCAAAGTAACAATAGCATATGGGAAGTGCACTGCCATGGACTCCAAAGAGGTGCCAATAGTGGGATGTGTGAAGGGTTTGGTGGTGCAGCTTGTAGCTTACCTAGGTAAAAATTTAAAACTTGATGTTGTCATGGTTGACTGCATAGCCAAGTGGGGTATGTTGCTGTCTAGAAAATATGTTGCAAGTGATGGTGGGAGTATTCAAATGGAAATTTCCTATGCCACCATCCCAATTGAGGTCAGCCTTGTCAGATTGTATGGAGAAAATAAAATGTTGCAGCTTATTGAAGATCCCAACAACACATCCTATGAAGTATTGTACACAAGTGTTGATGCAGATAATTTTGTACGATTTGCTGATGGAAAAGAGCACAAGAATGAAGAATGCAAGTGTCTTGAATAAACAGGATCTCCTTCGACTTTATTGTTTGATGGAGCTTGCTCCAAGTTTGGAAATGGTGTTGGTGTTGTTCTGATTTCTCAAGGCCAAGAAGAGTTTATTTTTTCCTTCAAACTCACCTTTGAGTGCACTAAAAACATTATTGAGTATGAAGCACTGTTGTTAGGTTTAAGAATTTCTTGGAAATATGGTGTCAAGGACATTATTGTCAAAGGAGATTCAAAATTAATTATCAAGCAAGTCATAAAGCTAGGATCTTATTGAGATGTTTGATTCATTTAACATTGTGCATCATGAAAAAAAGTTCAATGATTTTCTAGACAAGTTTACAGTGTTGGGATCTTGGTTTGACAATTGTACAATCTCCCCATATTGTGAATATGATGTTGAAGTACTGACAAGACCCTCTATCCCTGACAATGTTAAACACTAGCAAGTTTTTTATGATGATGCTCAGATCAGAAGATTTATGCAAAACAAAGGGGAGTTTGTTGATCAAAGCATTGATTGGGATCCAATGGTGTGTGTAGCAGAGGGTAAAGAAAATTTATTTGGAAAAGGCATTATCCAACTAAAAAATAATACCATTCCTAGAGGGCTGGTTGCTCTTGAGTCAAATATTTATAATGTTGATTGCATTATTAATAAACATATAGCAACCTAAAGGGATGTTGAGGAGCATGATCTTGATACAAAGAAGAAGATTTGATTAGGAATAAATCTCAGTAAGGAGGAGAAGTAGTCATACATCCAATTGTTGAAAAAAAAACAAGATTGCATGGCTTAGACCTATTCTGAATTAAAAGCATACAAATACTATCTGTTTCAACATGATATTCCCTTAGATTCCAATGTAAATCCATTCAAGCAGAAACAAAGGCCAATCAATCCACTTCTATCTCTTAAATTACAAGAAGAACTGAAGAAACTAAGAGATGGAGGGATTATTCAGCCCACAAAGTATTCTTCTTAGGTTGCAAATGTAGTACCAATAAGAAAGAAGAATGGTGATATCAGGTTATGTGTATATTTTAGGAATCTAAACAGAGCATCAATGAAGGATAATTATCCTTTACCAAACATGGAGAACATGATCCAGTTAGTGACTAGTTATGAATTTCTTTCTACCTTGGATGGTTTCTCTGGTTATAACCATGTTGTGGTGAAGGAATCAGAAAGGATCAAGACAACCTTTACTACTCCTTGGGGAACTGTTATCCAATTTTACGCACATGGAAAAATTGGAAAACAGGGTCCTATTACGATCAAATCACGGCATTAGTCGCATGCAACCAGATTATCAGGATCAACACCAACAGTTCCTTGGGATCGCCCTGCGGCAGCTATCGCAATCAACTCTCTCTGGAGGCCACTCATTTTCTGAGATAAGTTTACTTCTCTACCCTGTAGCTGCTGCGTATAGCCAATTACTTCCTCACGGAACTTTCCTAAGAGAATTTCAGTTCTATGCTCAAAGCGGCCGAGCATTCGATGCACAAGCATGTTGCAGTATAGTAAAATCCTTTTTGAGCACTTCCAGCAAGCAAGTCGTCTAACTATGTTTTTATTTTTTTAGCATCGAATGCATCCTCAAATTCGGGATTTTCCTTCAAGATATTTTTATGAAAATTGATTAAGTGACAGTAAGAGTGTTACCGGGAGACTTGATGAAATTTATTACAAAGATTCTCTATCGAGACCTTACTTGTTTTACGATGTAACTCATGGAAGCGAATCTCATAGATGTGTAACTGTTTCATATCAGAATATTCATGAGGCATAATTTTCTTTGCAATTATATGAGAATCTTCAACAAGTCACTAAGTTGGTAGGCATAAAGGATTATGTTGAAATTATCACAGCTTACAAGCTACAGCTGAAATGTTTGCACTGAGAGTTTAATGTTATCCTCAAATCTGTTGAAGGAAAACTCAGCAGGAGAAGATTCATGAAGATCCCGTGCATTGGTGGAAAAGTGGAGATCGATGGCCATCTATCCAAAATGAAATATGGCCAAATGATAACGAAACCCCGCACTCCAATCCCAGACATGGGAAATAAGGTGATCATTGCCAAGGGAAATGACGTGATGTCAAGCCATTGAAAAGATTCCGTGAAGTGGAGAAATCGGGTCAAATTGCCAAGTTTGCGTGGCAAAGCTGAGGCCAAGGCCTGTGGATTGATGTGGCCAAGCCGTTATGTGGGAATTCGGAGCTGGTATGCCAAATGGGAAATATTAAGATGGCATTCCAAGCTGTTCACTCTGTGTAGGGGAGATTCAGGAAAACACTGCCAAAGGGGAAATATTAAGATGGCAAACCATGATCAGAATTCCAGATGGGCCGTGTAAACAGGATCGGAGCACGTTGTGCAAGTCGCACGGAAGGTAAGTCGGAGAATGTGGGAATGAGGCAGTTGAAGTGTTTAATAGGATTGGACGTGGTGGTCTAGCCTGGCCAAAATCAAGTATGACACGGTTCTACGCTCAAAGCTTCACACATTCTGCTTACCACGCATAACGTCCCTGTAAACCCGTCTACATATCTTCAACTATTGCAGACCTGCATTTCAAGGAATATGCTTTCACAAGAAAGAGACGCCTTCTCATGGAATACCATAATCGCAGCTTATAGAAGACACGGGTTTCCTCACGAAGCATTGATACTGTTCCTCATGAAGCAACAGACAGATGTCCGACCTGATCAGTTCGCCTTTGCCAGCATACTTCTCTGAGCTCCTGTTTAGTTCACCTTTGCCATCATACTTATCTAAGCATTCGGTGGTCACGAGACAAGCTCCCACGCATAGGTAGCAAGCATCTGTGCAGCATAGTAGAAGCCTTTTGAACACCTCCAACAAGCAGGTTGTCCAACGGTGTTGATACTATTTCACCGAATGCAACAAATGGATGTCCGACTTGATCAGTTTGCCTTTGCCAACATACTTCTCCCAACTCCCGTTCGGGCTCTAAGCATTCGGTGGTTGTGAGACAAGCTCCCATGCACAGCTGCAGGAAACAAATATTCACTGCCATGGACGATGGATTGGAGTAATGCCATTCAAGGCTTCAAAAAATTTGCCTGAGTCAGGAGATGTAGGTTTATTACGTGCAGAATGAAATGATTCATATTGCTTAGCATGTATTCTCCTAGAAACAAATTGAATGTGAAGGTCAACTCTGAAATACCTGGCTGGCCGTTTTGCATGTTATAGCCTTGTTACTCATAAATGGTCTCTTTGAGAAACTCTGAGGGTAGAAGCAATATTTATACCCTTCCATTACGTACGTCCAATCACACAATAAAAATATTATTTTACCAGGTTCAGAGAAGCTTGTTTTAACAATGGACGATTATGCTGTAATTTCAAGCTGATTTTATCTAGCTTATTTCTATCAGCTTTGATCCACGACTAAGGAAGAATTCATATGGTTGTTACCTGTACATTTTTCCAAGGTCCTTTTGGTTGCCCCAGTTGTTCAACGTATTTTTTTGAAGGGCTTATTTTATGTGTTGCAAGTTGTAACATAAAGGATCTTTTAGTTTCTTGAAAAATGAGTATATGGTGTAGCTCACAGCTACCTATGCCATACTAAGATCCCAATACTGGCATAATTGTTGATTGGAGCCTAGATTGCAGAGTGCACTACCAAAATACCAAAGGGCTCTTTGGCCAAAAAATCAGTCTTAAGGGTGTCTATCGACATGTTATGGGCATGAGCTTGGGTCATCATCATGGCAGCATTAGGTCTTTATTGGTAATGGCATTTTCTCATCGATTGGAAGGTATAATTGTGTTTATAATGGCCAAGCTAAAACATTCTTACTGCAAGTGTTATATGATAAGGAAGAACCGTGAGCATTGTGGTAAAACCATTCTTTTCAGAAATGTTGGGTTAAGCTCGACATTCAAGTGAGTTCGAGCCTAGGAAAGGTAAGATCATTTGCTAGATGAAGAGCTCGGTGACTTCGCGGGGAGCTCGTTGTGATGTTTCATGAATTTTGAATGTGGAATGCATAAATGGCTTCGATTTAACAGAGGAAAATGATAAGAATTGAGTTTGATAGCTCACCATTCGAAGGACTCAACGCAAAAGAGCCTGATTGCCAAGACGAGGAAAGAGTTAGTGCGGGGTCAAAAATCGAGTGCAACACTAAGTTAGAGGATTCGAAGCTCATCGAGTTTGGCTATGTGCAGACTCTATCCACATGGACTCCCCTCCTCTTCAAGTCAAACGGGTCAACGGGGGGGTCCCGACATTATGTTAACAAAATTAATATTTTCATTTAAATATTTTAATAATAATATTTATTATTATTATTATTTAAATATTTTATTTAAATATTCTTTTAATTAATTGAGAAGACTAGGTCATCAGGCAATTAATGACCCATGATGGAACCTTCTCAGGTGGTTCAACTAACTGCAATAAATACATCATGGGCCTTCAATTTAGGAATGTAATTATGACCTTTCCTCTTCTTTCTCACATATTCTTCTATAAATGTAAGTTGGAATCTCATTTCAAAGGGTTCCAACAGTTTAGACAAGTTGGATAGTTAGATATCTCAGGGGAGTGTATACTTTTCAAGAATCCTCTCTTCTGCAAGTTGTTCTTGTGTGTTGAGAGAACTTTGAAGCCTCCTTTTCAAGACTGTAATGGCAACTATTGCCTCTTCTGAATGTATGACGCATTGTGCATGTTATTGAAGCAATAAAAGTGTGTGTTTGTGACTAATCTTGGTCCTTTCATCCTTCTGTGCTTCTTTGTGCCTTTCTCGCACTTACAGGTACACTGTGCAAGTTTAAGTTCTATTGCACGTTCTTGGAGTTCTGTTCTTATCGAATGGTGGAGTATTGCATGCAATTGAGTTGTGGTGTCTATTCACCCTTCTTGAGTTCATCCTTCTTCACTAGGAAACTGGTATATTTCTCGGTCTGATAAATTTTAACAAGGGGAATGCATGTCTCTTAGTCTGTGGTATCCTGTACCCTCTCTAAGTTGCAATAGGTGAAGTTGACCTGTGGTGCACACACCCTCTTCAAATTAACCCTTCCTAAGTCTAGAAACACCCTTTATTTTGTGCATCACCATCCCTAGTATAGTTTCATTTCTGTAAATCTCTTTCCCTAAAACCCCATGAAAATGTTAGCATAGGACTAGATAATCATTTTTGTTACACTAGGAGTAGTACAACACTTAGTTTAGGAAGAGGAAGTCGGCCTTCTCTGGAGGTTCACCTCGAGCCCAAGTCCCACAGCTTGAGAGGTGATCCCATGTGTCCCAATAACACCGAATGTCCTATTCACATCCTGGCCATTCGGAGGGTGCTATGATTTGGCGACAACAGTTTTTGGCACGCCCGGTGGGACATCACAGAAGTTAGAGTTCCATCTTTCAGAGGTTTCTCATTATCAAATAGGAAATCTTAAGCCACGGTGCGACCACACAACAGTTTTTGGCACGCCCGGTGGGAAAGAGAGTTGGTACTTATCTTCTCACTTACACAAGTCAAAGTACCTGGTGACTCTATATCTCTGGATTCCAAATCTCAGTGCATTAACTTATGCGAAGAATTCAAACAAAAGCTTCTTCAAAGAAAGGAAAGTATCAGCATATTGAACTTTCCTTGTCTCCTCCAAAGAGAAGCAAAAGAGGCATTTCCACATCCCCAGTTGCAGATTTACCTAGTAGGGGTCATTCAACTCCTCCTTACAGAAGATTTCCTCCACCCAGGAATAATCAACCTTTCGTTGCTATGGCAAGGAACCAAGTTTTTCCCCCTTTCAATGCAAGCAGTCCTCTTATGTTGGCTCAACGTGACCCAATACCTATTGCGGCACTCAAAAGTTTACCCTTCTACATGGGGGAAACTCATGTTACTCCAGTAGAGCATATCTTTGATGTAGCCAACATCTGCGTAGTACATAATATCACCGAAGACAACCTTGCAGTTAGACTTTTGGCTACCTCTTTCAAGGGAAAAGCGCTTCAATGGTTTTGCGGGTTAGGTGTTGGCACTATAACCACTTGGGACGAGTTGGGAGAAAAGCTATGTAAACAATTTGAAGACAAAAGTGATCACCTATCACTTTTGGAACAACTTACTACCATAAAGAGAGCTTCCCAAGAATACATGAGTGATTTCAACTTCCGATTCCACAGAACTTCGAATAGGATTTCGGCGCTCGTAAAGCCTTCTGCACATAATGCATTCTTGTACTATTTGTGAGCCTTGAATAGCGATGTAGTAGTTATGATCCAGTCCATGGGAGGGACTACACTTCCTGATTCTTACGAAGTTGCCATAAGTGCAGAGAATTCTTTGATTCAGGCTAGAAAGATAGCTCCACAACCACCAATGCCCTTTCTCCAGATCTTACGAATCATCAGCTTATCATTGCTCCTATTCCAGTAGACTCCAAGCAACCATATCAATCTCCCCCTGCCTCTTCAAATGACCTATTTGAAGTCAAGTCACTACTGCAAAATTTTGGAAATGAGCTCGTTGCACTCAAAAGGCAACAATTTCAATACAATCGTCCGTATCAGCCACAAAATCAGCAGTATCAGGCTAACCGTTCTCCTTTTCAAGGGAACAATCAGCCTCGAAATCAAACTATAAGTCAAGCTGTAAATGTCAGGCCCTTGAACTTTCAAAACCCTTTTGCAGCTAGCTCATCTAGAGCTATAGTACCTGTTTAAAATAATCTAGTTCAAGACTACGAATGGTATTATCCTTGCTCTCAACCTCACAATCAAAATCATTGTCCCAATGGAGTTCTTAGCCAGGCCCTTATGGTTAAAAGTGTATCTGCCCCTTCAGATTTAACAAACAATTCATCTACGCAAGAAGCAACAGATCAACCGCAGGCACCTGAAGAATCCACGTTGCTAAACTGGCAAGAAGAAGATTTTTGCGGATTGAATATAGATTCTTTGTCAGTGGCAGCAAACACTCATTCCAAAAAGAGAGCAATGGAGCCTCAACCTCTCGAAGCTGATCTAGCATCCACTTCTCAACCTGGGTTTCAAATGGCAGTTGATAAAAATGTGGGAAAGAAATCACCAGAAACACCGGCTAGCCACACCACAGGGAAAGATGGTTCTCCAGGCATCACGGTACCCAACAAACATTTTCCAAAGGAGGACCCCAATGCCCAAAAAAGTGTCATCAAAGTTGGATCAATTCCCTTCGGCATAGTAGAACAAATGAAGAAAACCAATATGAGCGTTACCATGTGGGACGCACTCTCGATCCCTTCCCAAAGAAACCTGTTGCAAGAAGCTCTGAATAGTTTTAGTACAACCAGCGGATCACCAAGCCATGGAGTGAAAAATGCTACAAATTTGTGTCAATCAGAAGGGAAAATCATTCCTATAACAAACAAACCACCACCATTCTACATTTCCCTAATCATTGGCAACCACCTGGTACATAATTGCTTGATCGATTCTGGTGCCAGTAGCTCTGTCATGCCGAAACAAATTACAGATGTACTAGGCATACAATATGCGCCAGTTACAAGAGGGGTTCTTCAGCTGGATGGCACAGCTGTTAAGACTGTTGGGGTTATCAAAGGACTTCAACTTACCATTCATGCATGCCCAAGTTTGTCATTCACCCAAGACATATCAGTCATTGATCTCCCTCCTCTCTTTGCCATTTTCCTATCGCGGGATTTCACTGCCAAGATGGGCGGTTACCAATCAGCTGATTGGTCACATATGATTCTCAAGACTTGATATGGAACCAAAGTAACTATAAGGGTAGAACCAATCTGCCATAATCATGTAGAACCCTACACTGCTAGTCCCATAAATGGAAATTACACCATCAGCGATCCTAAAGAGGAAGATGCCGATCATGAACCAACCACCCTTGTTGAAGAAGTTCCTGATACTTTGCTGGATGAAGTAAGTAGAGATCATCAGTACGATCCCTACACTGATGTATTGGCAGAAGAAGAAGCTGGTTTGCTGGTCTTGGAAGAAACAGTATTAGGTACTTAATGTATCCATGAAGAAGATACGATCATACCACAACTTGTCAAAACACCAAGTGATTCTAAAGGACTATGGAAATTGTTATTCGATGGCTCAAGAAGTAAGAATGGATCCGGTGCTTGTGTTATGTTAATTTCTCCAGAGGGAGATAAGTACTTCTCATCTTTCCGGTTGCAGTTCAGTTGCACTAACAATGTTGCTGAATATGAGGCTCTTGTGCAAGGAATTCAGCTAGCCCAAAGGAAGGGAATCAAGGCCCTCACTATTTTTGGAGATAGTGAGTTAGTTGTTCATCAAGTTTCGGCATGTAGTGCATCCAAAAATTATCTTTTAAGATCATATAAGAATCGATTCTGGGACCTGATTGAAGATTTTGAAGCTTTTGGAATCCATGCAATCCCTAGAAATCAAAATCAAGATGCAGATAGGCTTGCTACAATTGGTTCACAATACAACATACAAGTTGATATCATGAAAGAAGGGTAGAAATTTGTTTAAATGGTGGTTCGACCAGCAGTCCCTAATAATGTGAGTAGTTGGCAAGTGTTTGATAGTGACAAACAAATTGTCCTCTTCCTACAAGAAGAGGCAGAGTTTGCTACAAAGAATCAAGATAAGTTGCAGGAGTCATATGGTGAGAAAATTATCCAATTGAAAAACAACAAGTTACCAAAAGGTTTAGTCACTTTGGAATCCATTTTCAATTCAAATGACCAAGCCACAAGACAAAGCCCTAACATGGTGGTCAGAGAAGAGTATTTTGAGGAAGTTGAGGTATCAAATGAAAAATTTCTTAAGATCGGAAATACTTCTGAAGAGAAAGAAGCTTTCATCAAACTTTGTCAAGAGTATCATGACATCTTTGCATGGAGCTATAAAGATCTGCATGGTTTTGATCCAGGTCTAGCTCAACATACCATCGAACTGGATCCTAATGCTAAGCCAGTTCATCAGAAGCAGAGACCAATTGATCCCAAAATTGAGCCATTAATGAGAAAGGAGCTAACCAAGCTCATCAAGGCCTGTATAATTTTTCACATCAAGAATTCCTCATGGGTAGCCAATTTGGTGCCCGTGAGGAAGAAGAACGGAGAGATCCGGTTATGCGTAGATTTCAGGGATTTGAATCGTGCATCATTAAAAGACCATTATCCTCTTCCATCGATGGAGCAGATCCTTCAAACGGTGGCAAGAGCTCAAAGATTTTCTTTGCTCGATGGATATTCAGGTTACAATCAAATCCTAGTCCAAGAATCTAACCAATTCAAAATGGCTTTCACTACCAAGTGGGGCACGTATGCCTATAATAAAATGCCATTCGGATTGTCCAATGCTAGGGCTACTTTCCAAAGAGCCATGGACATGGCATTTAAGGGACTAATCAACAATATCATTTGAGTTTACCTTGATGATATAAATGTATACTCTAAGCATGCAGAAAATCACATCACGCATCTAAGGAAAGTTTTCCAAAGGTGTAGGGAATTTGGGGTTTCACTTAACCCCAAGAAATGTATTTTCGCAGTGCACAAGGGAAAATTGTTGCAGCATGTGGTTTCAGCAAAAGGATTATCAATCGATCCAGCCAGGATTCATTCAATTATGTCCTTATCTCTCCCAAGTCACAAGAAGGGCCTCCAGAGTTTTCTGGGAACCATAAATTTCGTGCAGAGATTCATCCCTCAATTTGCAACATTGGTTAAACCACTGACAGCCATGCTAAAGAAAAACATGCGATTCTCATGGACAAAGGAAGGACGAGAAAGCTTTGAAGCTATCAAAACAGCCATTTCTCAAGCTCCCATGCTTGTGAACCCCAGGTTTGACAAAGATTTTATCCTTTATGCTTTTGCAGGTCAAGAGAGCATTTCATGGATCCTCACCCAACAAAACAACAACCTGATGGAGAAACCAATCGCTTTCTTCAGTCAATCCCTCAAAGACTACGAGTTCAAATACTCATTCATTGAAAAGCAAGTATTTATGGTTATTCGAGCTTTGAAGAAATTCAAGCACATGTTGTCCAACAACAAGATTCATCTGATGGTGTCTCATCCAGGTGTCAAGGAGTTTTTGTTGAACAAAGAAATGAACGAAAAGCATGCTGGATGGATCACAAAGGTAATGGAGTATGACGTGCACATCAAAGTCACTAAACTTTTCAGAGGTAAGGTTTTATGTCAGCAACTTGCAATAGAGATGGAATCAAAAAGTAATGAGGACGTGACACTCCTAAAAACTGATGAGGATGTTGATCAAGCTGACTGGTTATCCAAAATGAAGAATTTCATCTTCTCAGGAGCATACCCGACAAACATGGGTGAAAACCAAAGGTGAACTTTCCGTCTTCAATCTATCCCATATGTTTTGGTAGATAGCGTTCTCTTTTGAAAAGATTTGAATGGCATCCTCCTTCGGTGCATAGGACCAGAACAGGTAAGTAAGATACTAGAAGAATTTCATAATGGCCTATCTAGAAGACATTATTCCGCACAAACAACAGCTACCAAGATCATGCGATCCGGCTACTATTGGCCAGATTTATTCAAGGATGCCCATCTTTGGGTAAGGAAATGCAAAGAATGTTCCTTTTTCACAGGTAAGCAGAAGTTGGCAGCTCTTCCATTGCATCCAATTCAAGTGGATCAACCCTTTGTTCAATGGGGGTTGGACTTCATCGGAATGATTAATCCTCCATCCAGTGATGGACATAAGTGGGTCCTTGCCGCAACATACTATTTTACTCGATGGACAGAGGCGGTAGCATTAAAAAAGAGCAATGAAGAGGCAGTTCTAGATTTTTTGGAGGGTATAATGACGAGGTTCGGTGTTCTGTTTACAGTCATTTCAGACAATGCATTGGCTTTTCTTGGTATGAAATTGAGTGAATGGGTGGTTAAAAATGGGGTATACCTCAAAACTTCGTCCAATTACTATCCTCTAGGAAATGGATTGGCTGAGTCTAGTAACAAAAACCTCATAAGGATTATTAAGCGCACAATGGAGAATAACAAGAGGACTTGGCATACACAACTTAAGACTGCCTTATGGGCAGATCGGATCACACCTAAAAGGGCCATCATAAATTCTCCTTTCATTCTTGTATATGGAAGAGAGGAAAAACTCCCACTCTCATTGGAGTTACCTTCTTTGAAGTTAGCTCATCAACTTGAAGTTATAGAGAGTGATTCTCTAACAATAAGGTTTGCTAAACTCATGGAGTTAGAGGAAGTACGAGACAAGGCTATGAAAACTTTGGAGCAACATCAGGCTCAAGTTAAGAAATATTTTGATAAGAAGACATCCAACAGGTGTTTTCAAGAGGGAGATTTAGTTCTCAAATGGGATGAAGACAGGGCCAAACTAGGCAGGCATGCCAAGTTTGACGCTCTCTGGAGTGGGCCATACATCATCACAAGTTGCAAAGAGGCAAATTCAGTTCGTCTATCTAGGCTCAATGGAGAAGAACTACCCATTCATGTGAATGGGATACATCTCAAAGCTTGTTTTTGAGAAGCGTTCCACCCCTTGTACAATTAAATTAGGTGTTTTCCTCCAAGTGCTTATGCATATTGTTGTCTATTGTTGTTTTGCTTTCCTTTTTGTTGTGTTTTGTGTTGTTATGCACATTGTTTCATCATTGGAAGGAGTCAACGAGAAGAAAGGTTCAAGGTTTCCATAACAATTCAAAATCTTCTTCATTCAAAGTTTTGCAGTGTTCCATGAATGTCAAGCATTCAACAGATTCAGTATACTTCATGCTTAGCATTCTAGGGAAGTCTAGGATGTCGACAATGCTTAAAGAGATTCCGGGATGTGTCAAAGAAAATCATACTAATTTCGGGATTCCAACATAGACTCCATGCCCAATGGATGACTTAAGGCTACTGGAATCATGCTTAGCAGGCAATCATCCCCGAGAGGTCCCCAAAAATGTTATCCAATTTTACGCACATGGAAAAATTGGAAAACAGGGCCCTATTACGATCAAATAACGGCATTGGTCGCATGCAACCATAACATCAGGATCAACACCAACGGTTCCTTGGGATCGCCCTGCGACAGCTATCGCAATCAACTCTCTCTGGAGGCCACTCATTTTCTGAGATAAGTTTACTTCTCTACCCTGTAGCTGTTGCGTATAGCCAATTACTTCCTCATGGCACTTTCCTAGGAGAATTTTAGTTCTACGCTCAAAGCGGCTGAGCATTTGATGCACAAGCATGTTCCAGTATAGTAAAAGCCTTTTTGAGCACTTCCAGCAAGCAAGTCGTCCAACTATGTTTTTATCTGTTCAGCATCGAATGCATCCTCAAATTCGGTATTTTCCTTCAAGATATTTTTATGAAAATTGGTTAAGTAACAGTAAGAGTGTTACCGGGAGACTTGATGAAATTTATTACAAAGATTCTCTATCGAGACCTTACTTGTTTTACAATGTAACTCATGGAAGCGAATCTCATAGAGGTGAAACTATTTCATATCAGAATATTCATGAGGCATAATTTTCTTTGCAATTATATGAGCATCTTCAAGGAGTCACTAAGTTGGTAGGCATAAAGGATTCTGTTGAAATTATCACAACTTACAAGCTATAGCTGAAATGTTTGCACTGAGAGTTTAATGTTATCCTCAAATCTATTGAAGGAAAACTCAGCAGGAGAAGATTCATGAAGATCCCGCGCGCTGGTGGAAAAGTGGAGATCGGTGGCCATCTGTCCAAAATGAAATATGGCCAAATGATAAATAAACCCCGCACTCCAATCCCGGACGTGGGAAATAAGGCGAGCATTGCCAAGGGAAATGACGTGATGTCAAGCCATTGAAAAGATTCCGTGAAGTGGAGAAATCGGGTCAAATTGCCAAGTTTGCGTGGCAAAGCTGAGGCCGGGGCCCGTGGATTGATGTGGCCAAGCCGTTATGTAGGAATTCGGAGCTGGTATGCCAAATGGGAAATATTAAGATGGCATTCCAAGTTGTTCACTCTACATAGGGGAGATTCAGGCAAACACTGCCAAAGGGGAAATATTAAGATGGAAAACCATGATCAGAATTCCGCATGGGCCGTGTAAACAGGATCGGAGCATGTTGTGCGAGTCACATGGAAGGTAAGTCGGAGAACGTGGGAATGAGGCAGTTGAAGTGTTTAATAGGATTGGACATGGTGGTCTAGCCTAGCCAAAATTGAGTATGACACGGTTCTATGCTCAAAGCTCCACACATTCTGCTTACCATGCATAACGTCCCTATAAACCCGTCTACATATCTTCAACTATTGTAGACCTACATTTCAAGGAATATGCTTTCTCAAGAAAGAGACGCCTTCTCATGAATACCATAATCGTAGCTTACAGAAGACACGGGTTTCCTCATGAAGCATTGATAATGTTCCTTACGAAGCAACAGACAGATGTCCGACCTGATCAGTTCGCCTTTGCCAGCATACTTCTCTGAGCATTCGGTGGTCGCGAGACAAGCTCCCACGCACAGGTAGGAAGCATCTGTACAGCACAGTAGAAGCATTTTGAATGCCTCCAGCAAGCAGGTTGTCCAACGATGTTGATATTGTTTCACCGAATGCAACAAATGGATGTCTGACTTGATCAGTTTGCCTTTGCCAACATACTTCTCCCAACTCCCGTTCGGGCTTTGAGCATTCGGTGGTCGCGAGACAAGCTCCCACGCACAGCTACAGGAAACAAATATTCACTGCCATGTACGATGGATTGGAGTCACGCCATTCAAGGCTTCATAAAATTTGCCTGAGTCAGGAGATGGAGGTTTATTACGTGTAAAATGAAACGATTCATATTTCTCAGCATGTTTTCTCCTAGAAACAAATTGAATGTGAAGGTCAACTCTGAAATACCTGGTTGGCCGTTTTACATGCTACAGCCTTGTTACTCATAAATGGTCTCTTTGAGAAACTCTGAGGGCAGAAGCAATATTTATACCCTTCCATTATGTATGTCCAATCAGACAATAAAAATATTCTTTTACCAGGTTCAGAGAAGCTTGTTTTAACAATGGACGATTATACTGTAAGTTCAAGCTAATTTTATCTAGCTTATTTCTATCAGCTTTGATCCACGACTAAGGAAGAATTCATATGGTTGTTACCTGTACATTTTTCCAAGGTCCTTTTGGTTGCCCCAGTTGTTCAACGTATTTTTTTGAAGGGCTTATTTTATGTGTTACAAGTTGTAACATAAAGGATCTTTTAGTTTCTGGAAAAATGAGTATATGGTGTAGCTCACGGCTACCTATGCCATACTAAGATCCCAATACTGGCATAATTGTTGATTGGAGCCTAGATTGCAGAGTGCACTACCAAAATACCGAAGGGCTCTTTGGCCAAAAAATTAGTCTTAAGGTTGTCTATCGACATGTTATGGGCATGAGCCTGGGTCATCATCATGGCAGCATTAGGTCTTTATTGGTAATGGCATTTTCTCATCATTTGGAAGGTACAATTGTGCTTGTTATGGCCAAGCTAAAACATTCTTACTACAAGTGTTATATGATAAGGAAGAACCGTGAGCATTGTGTTAAAACCATTCTTTTCATAAATGTTGGGTTAAGCTCGACATTCAAGTGAGTTTGAGCCTAGGAAAGGTAAGATCGTTTGCTGGATGAAGATCTCGGTGACTTCACGGGGAGCTCGTGGTGATGTTTCATGAAGTTTGAATGTGGAATGCATAAATGGCTTTGAGTTAATAGAGGAAAATGATAAGAATCGAGTTTGATAGCTCACCATTCAAAGGACTCAATGCAAAAGAGCCCAATTGCCAAGATGAGGAAAGAGTTAGTGCGGGGTCAAAAATCGAGTGCAACACCGAGTTAGAGGATTCGAAGCTCATCGAGTTTGGCTATGTGCAGACTCTATCCACATGGACCCCCCTCCTCTTCAATTCAAACGGGTCAACGGGGGGTCCCGACATTATGTTAATTAAATTAATATTTTTATTTAAATATTTTAATAAGAATATTTATTATTATTATTTAAATATTATTTTAATTAATTGAGAAGACTAGGTCATCAGGAAATCAATGACCCATGATGGAACCTTCTCAGGTGGTTCAACTAACTGCAATAAATACATCATGTGCCTTCAATTTAGGAATGTAATTATGACCTTTCCTCTTCTTTCTCACAAATTCTTCTATAAATGTAAGTTGGAATCTCATTTCAAAGGGTTCCAACAGTTCAGAAAAGTTGGATAGTTAGATATCTCAGGCGAGTGTATACTTTTCAAGAATCCTCTTTCTTCTGCAAATTGTTCTTGTGTGTTGAGAGAACTTTCAAGCCTCCTCTTCAAGACTGTAATGGCAACTATTGCCTCTTCTGAATGTATGATGCATTTTGCATGTTATTGAAGCAATAAAAGTGTGTGTTTGTGACAAATCTCTGTCCTTTCATCCTTCTATGCTTCTTTGTGCCTTTCCCGTACTTGCATGTACACTGTGCAAGTTTAAGTTATATTACAGGTTCTTGGAGTTCTGTGCTTATTGAGTGGTGGAGTATTGCATGCAGTTGAGTTGTGGTGTCTGTTCACCCTTCTTGAGTTCATCCTTCTTCACTGGGAATCTGGTATATTTCTCGGTCTGATAAAGTTTAACAAAGGGAACGCGTGTCTCTTAGTCTGTGGTATCCTGTACCCTCTCTAAGTTGCAGTAGGTGAAGTTGACCTGTGGTGCACACACCCTCTTCAAATTAACCCTTCGTGAGTCTGGAAACACCCTTTATTTGGTGCATCACCATCCCTAGTATAGTTTCATTTCTGTAAATCTCTTTCCCTAAAACCCCATGAAAATGTTAGCATAGGACTAGATAATCATTTTTGTTACACTAGGAGTAGTACAGCACTTAGTTTAGTAAGAGGAAGTCGGCATTCTCCGGAAGTTCACCTCGAACCCAAGTCCCACAGCTTGAGAGGTGATCCCATGTGTCCCAATCACACCGAACTTCCTATTCACATCCTGGCCATTTGGAGGGTGCAGTGATTTGGCGACAACAGGAACCTATGTGTATGTCGGGATGCCCTTTGGTTTGATGAACATTGGAGCCACTTTTCAAAGAGAAATGGATTTTTCTTTTGCTAGTTACATTAATGAGTTTATTGTTGTTTACCAAGATGATGTAACTGTGTTTTCCAGGAAGATAAGTGACCACTTGCTACACCTAGAGAAGATGCTGATAAGATGTAGAGAATATGGCATCTCACTCAATCCAAAGAAATGCCATTTTGGAGTGCAGAAGGCAAAGTTGCTTGGTCAGATTGTGTCACAAAAAGGGCTAATGATTGATTCAGAAAGGGTAGAGGCCATTAGCATGGTCCCAATTCCAAGAACCAAGAAAGGAATTCAATCCTTCTTTGGGCAGATAAACTTCATTAGAAGATTCATATCAAAATTTGTTGAGTTAACCATTCCAATCACTTCCATGCTAAAGAAGGACCAGTCATCAAATGGGATGAGGTTGTCATCCAAGATTTCAATGGAATTAAAGATGCATTGAAGCATGCCCCAGTTTTAGTAGCTCCAGACTATAAGAAGCCTTTCCAATTGTTTTCCTTTTCTTCAGAGAACACTATTGCTTATGTCCTACTGCAGAAGGATTATGAAGGGGTCAAGAGGCCAATTGCCTTTTTTAGTAAGGAATTGCAGGGGGGCTGAACTGAAATACACTATAATGGAGAAGCAGGAATTTTCCTTCATAAAAGCAAAAAACATTTTCAGGCCTTACATTCTAAGTTCAAAAGTTTTTTCTTATGTTCCCCACACCATGGTGAAGGACATCTTATCAGAGATGGAGGTCTCAAGAAAAAAATGTAGATGGGTGAAAAAGTTGCAATAATATGACATGGATATCCAAACCATGAATTTGGTGAGAGGTTTGGGCTTGGCTAAGCTTATGGCTGAGAGAAGCTTGAAAACTATTGAGGTAAATGAGGTAGAAGAGGAAAGGGTAGGTGATTTTGAAAATTTGATGAGTTCTAAGTGGTACAAGGATGTGATTTTTTTTCTTAGACACTTATACTACCTTGACTATTTAAGTAAGATCCAGAAAAGAACCCTTAATTTGGCCTCACAAAAATATGTCATTACTGATTATGGGTTAGCTTGGAAGAACCCAGAAGGAGTCCTCTCAAGGTGCATTACTAAATATGTAGCCCCCAAGATAATTGTTGATCTCCATGGAGGAGTTTGTTGGGGGAATTTTGAAGCAAGAGTCATAGCACACATGATCGTGAGGGCTGGTTATTGGTAGCCAGCTCTCTTTAAGGATACAACCTTGTTGGTTAGAAGATATAAGAGTTGCCAGCATTTCTCTGGAATACTGAAAGATTTAAGCTCCCTACCTTTGCATCATGTATCAATTGAATCCCCATTCAAGCAATGGGAAATGGACTTCATTGGTCAAATTTCACACCGTTCAAGTGCTGGCCATAAGTGGATTCTTGTAGCCATTGATTAATTTACTAAATGGTTGGATGAAATCCCCACTAAGAAGGAAACACACCAAATTGTCATAGATTTTGTGTTGAACCATATCATCTGTAGGTTTGAAGTGCCAGTCAAGACTATGGCTAAAAATGCCATGAGCTTCAAAGATAAACCTTTGGTGAAAATGTGCAAAGAGTATGGGATCAACTTGACATATGCCTCTAATTACAATCCCCAAGGAAATGGACAAGCTAAGTCTAGGAGTAAGAACTTGCTGAAGATTATCAAAAGAACCTTGGAGCTAAACAAGAGAAAATGGGTTGAACAGTTGAATTTTTTTGTTTGGGGTGATAAAATTACTATTAAAAGATCCACAGAAAAGAGTCCATTTGAGTTGATGTATGGAACTCAAGCCCTGTTCCCTCCACATATGCAATTATCCTCATAGCATTTCATTCAACAACTTGAAGATCATGAAGTAAGTCCTTATGATGCGTGCATTAACTATATTGTTGAACTTGATGAAGAAAGGAGGGCATCCCACCAGAGGCATGTAAAGTTCAAAGAAAAGCTGAAAAAGTTATTTGACCAAAAGGTCACTCCCAGAGCTTTCAATATTGGAGATCTTGTGCTGTTATGAGATAGTAAGCATGAAGATAAGGAAATTCATGGCAAATTGGACTCATTATGGATGGGCCCTTACTCCATTGACATTAGAATAGGTGAACATACCTTCTTCTTGAAGTATTTGGATGGTGAATTGCTTGAATTACCTATTAATGGTAGACATTTGAAGCATTTCTTGGATTGATTCCCCAGAATTAAGGTAAGCATCTTTTGTATAGTGTATATCTTTTGCTTTGTTTCTGGTCTTTTGTTTTTTTTGCTCCTTCTCGTCCTTAGTGACCTATTTTTGTTGGTTTCTCTGTTTCATTTTTTGGGAGATAGCTCTGTTTCTCTCCTCTGTGAGTTGAATTTTTTGCCCAATGGATATTTTTGGCACTTGGTATACCTTTTTTCTTGTGGCACTCACAGGTAGTGCCCATCCCATGAGTCGAAGCCGATGTTGGTGCTCAAAATAGTCTCACCCTATTTTGCCTTTGAAATCTATTAATTTACGGTCTCTGTCACTTTTTATCTCCTCGTGTTGTGTGTGAAAAGACTTCGTCTTCCTTTTTTCCGTAATAAATCCTTACTTGGGACGAAGATCATGTATGGATCAATATTTGTTTCCTTTTTTCTCTATTCCTTTAGAAAAAGTCTGTATTTAGGTCTAAAAACATGGGCTCTCCTATTTTTCCCATTTTCCACAATCGGATTTGTTGTCCTTGTCATTTTTTCCTTGAATACTTGAAGAAAAATGAATGGATCTAGCTCAAAAGAATGTGTTTGAGCCTTGTAACATTTCTAAAGTATTTGTCCTTGGAGAAAATTTCATCTCCAGGCTCAAATGGTTGTTTTCTACATTTTACAGTTTGATGGGTGTTTTTCTCAATCAAATTTTCATCCTTACATCAACAAGAAACGTGGCCTCTTTTGGTTGGACACAGCTCAGTAGGGTACTTCAAAAATTCCATGAATTTCCTCGACTCAAAATCTGTCCACTTGGAGGAATGACACTCATTTGAAGAATTACTTTTTGGTTTGGCCTTGGAATAGTGTCGGAAGGACACATAGAGGTTTCCGCTACTTTTCCTAGACTTAGATAAATTTGTATGTAGCTAAATACAGTTTGGTGGGACAGGGACACATGGTGAACCCACACTCATTCAGGGTCTCAAATTTGGGCACCATTTTGAAATTGCACCATGGAGATACGTGGAGGTTTCCATTAGGACTTTCCATACTTAGACTTTTCAAAAGGTTTTGGGAGGTGTGGGACACGTGGAGGAACCGCACATGTTTGGGGGACCTTGTCCCTTGATTTTTATTTCAAAGAAGCGCCAAGAGGACACTTGGAGTCCTCCGCTCACTTTTCAATTTTGCTTGGACTTTTCATCGGCCAAAGGAGATTGCCTTGGACCCTGACACATGGCGCCTTCTGATGAGATTTAAGCCTTAAAAAAAAAAATTCCAAGCCAGGACATGTGGCAATCCCACGCTCCTTTCAAGGTCTCAAATCTCAAAGGGGACCATCTCAAGATGTGCCATTGTGACGCGTGGAAGTTTGAAAAGTCAAAAAGGATGGAGAAGCGAACCATCGGAGGTAACTTGGATTTTTTACCTCTTGTCATTAAAGGGATTAAATATCAAAGTGGCATGCAAATTTTCCCTAAAAAAGGATCAATCAAAGTTTGCTTCAAAGTCAATGACAGAGGTGTAGACTCTTTGGGGAAATTTGGAAAATTTTCCATTTGGGAGATAGGAGTAAAAAGTGTAAAAGGAAGCGGGGTTCCACTGGGACCCACATTGGAAACTAGAAGTCGGAAGAGCAGAGCTACGGGGAAAACTTGGAAATAATTCCCTTTTCCAAAAAAGAGGTCAAATATTAGAGTTTAGACACGGTTCCTTTGGAACACATCTTAGGACACCTGTCAGGCTCATTTCTCAAGGGCGGAGGTGTGGATAGCAAAATGTGAAAAGCCTCTGGGATTTACATTTTTCCAAAAAGTACTGTAAAAGGAAAAAGGAACTTGTGGGCGCCATTATCCTAAAATTGGATCTGCCATGTGGATCTATATACAAATCTAAGGGAACTAGACTGATCGGTCGAGCACCCGTGCGAATACGAATTTGAGGTGGCATCTAGTATAGTTAACACACACCTAGAAGTGTAAATCTTCATTATTTCTTAGTATTTCCTACATGCCAAACAGAGATGGAGAGTTAATTTTGATATCTAAGTTTGGTGGGGAGAGATCTCTAGACATCTTTTGCCATTAAGATGGTCTGACCCTATCGGGCTATATCTGATTTTCTATTTTTCTTTTTTCGAGCATGCAAGGAACCATATTTGATAGATTAGGGATAGAAGGAGTGGTCCACCAGTTGAAGGAGGAGTGTTCTGCCAGATGTAGCGGTTGAATGCTTATATTTTCAAAGAGATCTTCCCCATGAGCACCTGACCAACTTTTACATTTCTTGATTCTAGGAATCGCGATCGAGATCATGGCGAGCATACTGTTGACATTCAAGTGACTAGTTTGTCTTTTGGGGGAAAAGGGGCTCTATTGTAAATGTTATAAATGGCACAATTTTTTTGTGCAAATTTTTGGAGGTTAGAATGTTAAAGGTTGAAGAAAAATCCCAGGATGAAAATTTTACAAAGCCTGTCTTTTTGAGAAGCCGTATGAGAAGCCTGGTATATCCCTTTTGTATTAAGCTTGATCATGTCAAGGTGGTTGAAAGTGTACAGCCATTGACAAGCTATGATATTGTTCTAGAAACATCTCCCCTGCTGATAAATTTAATCAAACTATTAGTTATTCTAGTGTGGATCTTGATGCAAAATGTGTTTTTTTTTTTACTTCTGAATGTCTGTAAATAGTTTTTCTCGTTTCCTGTTGCAATATTGTATCAAAATCCTATCTTAATCACACAAGATCTCAATCCTTGTGACAGTTTAGTGGCATCTGCAATCTCATTTCTCAGAAAATCTTTCATCTAGGGAATGAAATAAATGATTTAAAATAACTTTTCTTTCATTTGTTGACAGAGATTGTTTGTAAGCCTCTGGGTTGTACCTTAGGCATGATTAATCTTAGGTGTTGATGGTTTCATTGGGCCTTCTAACTCTAGCCTTCATGTTGATAATCTCATAGATTATGTGAAAAAATGCTAATTTAGGCCTCCATTAAAGTACATATTATGGTTAAAGAAAACATTTTAGCTATTCTGAAGTATTCTATTGTGTCTAGACTTTCCATTTTGTAAGAAACTCTCAAAGATCTGGCAAATCAAGGTTCATTCTGCCTCACCTCCCACCAAAAAAATTTATTTAAAAACAACTAATCCTACCCATACTACCCCTGTTTTGTCAAGTGTGTATACAAAAATGTAAAAACTTCTACTACCAAAACATGCAGAAACAACCAGGATTCCAAATGTCTTTAATAGCCTAAACCTTGCCTAGAGAATATCTCCACTATTTAGAGTGATAACTCGTGAGAGTTATATTTTGTTACATTGATAATATTTTCTTCAAGGTCTCCTTAAAAACTTCATTAAGAAGGATAGCTCCATCTCCTCCATAAACAATAGGCTACAAAAGGGTTCTCTTACCCTTGGTTGAAAAGAACAACAATAAAATAGTAAGGATAGATCAAATCCTCTTGAGGGTGCTATCCATTTCTCCATATTTAAGTGACTAGAGGGTCAATTAGATCCCATCCCCGGCTACAAAATTACTCATTTCATGATCTATCTGTCTCTAAGCTTCCTGATCAATACTTGGTGATGCTGCTTAAACTTTGAAGGATAATCAATTTGGGTACCAACAATTAGGTCATGAAACAACGTGGATGCAGACTTGAAAGATGAAGACTTGTATAGCCTCAAATATGCACCCTGGAAACATGGTGCATCAACCATTGACGAGCATCTCGTACAACATGGATTTGCCCACATATACCATGTGTCTGATCTCAATCTTTCAGATGCTCTGAGAAAGAAACTTGGTGAGGAGAACACTGAAATGCATAGTTGTTGGCCATGATATTTTGATCTAAAAAACACTAAACAGTAAATAGTAAGCTCTCATCTTTTGCCCACAATACATGATCAAAAAGTACAAACTGTCAGCTCGATCATCTTCTGCATGACAATATCATATGGACTGATAGCATTTTTAGATGCTCTGAAAAACACTTGGTGATGAGAATGGCACAAATGCAGAGTTGAGGCCATTGATATGTTTGGTCAAATTAAACGCTAAAAAATAGACCAAGTAAATGACCGGTAGAGAGCTTACTGATTATGAAAAGGAGTTTCACTATCAAAACATTACTCTCTTTAACTGTGGATGAAGCAGAATGCAGTAAAAACTCGTATCAGATCTCATGTTTCTGATTTTGAAAAGTGGTCTTTCACTCAACAAGGGAAATAAATGAATAAAATTTCCCCTTCAAAGCTAACCATTATTCCATTTCAGTAACAAATCAGCTATGATACCAAATGTATTTGGAGTCTCTATCTCTTAATTCATAGTAGGAAGCTATAATTTCTATCATTGGATAACTAGCAAGACACATCTTGAGATTATGCTCAGTGGTTTCAACTACCATCTTAATCATAGTAATACAAGATAGATACGAAAAATTCTATCTTGACATAGTTGTTCGGATTACTATATAACTGCAGGAACTATTAACCTCAAAAAATCCACTAATTAGGATTTGTATTTTACTATGGGATTATTATCAACCCATATAATGGGTACAGCAAGAAACAACACTGTTTTTTTCTAACAGATTCAACCAACGAATGTCGTAGTTTAAATTTTATGTCCCCATTTCTTTTAATGTTGCTATGAAGTGGACCTTTGGCCATATGTCGCATTCTCAATAGCGACTTGGAAATTTTTTCCTTCAGGATCAAACCAAGCACCATGTATCTCTTGCAATGAAGGTGTTCTCAAACTTGTTCGCAATCCAAAGTGCTTGCATGCTACATATCTGTACTACTCTTCATTGTTGGGTACAGGTTCAAAGTAGCTTATGCCAGAATGTGTTGAAGCACAACATTTAGCTTCAGATATTGTCTTGTGGATAAACATTTTGAAGGTCGTAAAGGTTTTCACGAAGGTTACTTGCACATGAGATGTTTGTTGTTGTCCTAGAGAATTCCTCTCCTCTTGGCCTCCTGAGAAAATGCACACTTCAAGGGGGCCACTCCCTTAGGTTAATTAATTATGTATTATATAAGTTCGTTGTGTGGAATTAATGTTATTAACTGTGAAATAATGTTGTTATTTGGAAATTGTATGTCCCAAGGAACTCCTTTGGGCCAAAAATATACAGAAGTTGGGCTATTGTTTTAACAAACTCTTCTTATTGTGCTTCTTTTTTTTTCAAAATTGGGGACAGCTTTTATAGCCAAGAGTTTATGGAAATCTTGGTTGCACTTGTCACAACCCAGTCTCATCTAGGTTGGGGATTCAGTTTTACAATACCTATAAGTATTTTAGCTCAACCTCCATTATGTAAATGGTGGTGGTCTCCCATTCTAATATACTCCATGAGGTTCATTCTTTCCATGATTCCTCACATCGAAAGCTTAAGGCTGATTTAAAAAGGGTATTAAAGTGATTGGGGATTTGTTTTGCAAAAATTGTCGTTCTCTAATGGACCACTTGGAGGACTACATAATAGCGTACAAATTTCAACACAAAGAGGACGATGTTTATTCTATCTCTAAGGGAATCATACAATTCCATACTTGTTGAATTATTGCATAAGATTGGTATCACTTCTGGTGTTCCCTGATTGCAACAGGACTAGAATCATGGTCGATGGGTAAAACTCACAATGAAAATCTAAACACAACGGTAATAAATTCCACAAATTCATTGGGTAGTCCTTTCTCGCACTACAAAATCCTTGGATCAACCCTCAACAATTATTGGAATGTTCAATCCTGAGATGTTGTCTGATCTAGACGTTTTGCTAACCTATGGAAATCCCACATTGATCCCAAAAATGCTCATTTTTCTTGGTGTTTTCTATATCAAGGGCTCTTAGTAAGAGACAAACTTAAACACTTGGGGGTTTATGATAAATAATCATAAGAAAATTGCAAAAAATCATTCACCAAATTTACTTTTAAAAAATGAATTTTAAGATTATTGTTGACATTACGACGTTCTTATATGTTTAATTAAAATTAAAAAAATTGTGAGCATTGTGTAAATAAGAGAAATGACTTGGAAAATTTGACAAGAGTTTCGACATCGTACGTGATAACGAAGTTTTGCGCTTTGGCCTACGTCTTTGGGTCTAATTAAAAGAATTGATCTATTAAAATAATACAAAATAACACTTACAAATAGTATTACATGATTTTGATCTTTTCACTGGAATCCTCTTGCAAAAATAAGCCTAGTCTCCTTTGGAAGTTCTCCAAAATTATCCTTCTAGCCCCCACAATAAGCTTTTTAAAAATTACACAGTTTGCTGACTAACTTCCTTTACATAACACATAACACATTTTATAACATTGTTGAATGGCTTGACCCAATGGTTAGCCATATATTTTGCAATTGACATGATAAGGGTTTGAATCCCTTATCCCATATGGCCTGCACTATAGGGAAGGATATGGTTTAAGTATAGGGTGGTGGCCATTTTAGATTAGTTGTAGAGCCATTTTAGAAGCCAACGGTTGTGTGGTTGATTTGATTGAGCTAAGTTGGGTGCATTGAGTGTATAAACTATGTGGCCGCGTGGAGGTTAATTTCTTAGTTGGCGAGCTAAGGAGATATGTGATGAGTTATGAGGAGTTAGGCGGTTCAGGAGATAAGGTAGGTCGATTAGGCAGTATGCATGGAAGGTTAAATAAGGAACTTAGCTGTGTGGTTAAGTGGTTCCAATGGGCAAGTCGAATTGATCGTACGAGCTGGCTCAATCCTCTGATTCGGGTTGTCAAAGCATTATAAGTTACTCCCACATGTATCGTGAAATTACAGTTAAGATCATATATATACAAAATCTCTACAATGGTAATATAATGATTCGAGGCCAAGGTCCCCCTCCATAATCGAGTTTGTCAAACCTGGATGTGGGGCCCTTCTATCTACAACTGAGTGTCAAATACTGGCATTATAAACCAATTTTTTAACTTCATAATCAGTGTGTCATGTGTCACATTTTCATTGGTCCACTTGGATGTGCACGTGTACTCTTTCAGTGGGCCATTATTCCTGTATACGTCCTATGTTTTATGCAAACAAGATATTTTCGGAAAGCTCTAATTTTTCTCTATGCAATGCAAATTCCTATAACTGATTTTTAGAAGATTATAGATTGACATTTCTTAGTGAGGATCCTCTGGATTAGTTTCCAACCCCATTTTCCCATCCTGTCACCAACTTGAGATTATTAAACATCTATTTTGGTTTTTCCCCCACACCCAAGCTGCCTAGAAATGGATTCACAACCTTTTTCTCCAGTCTCCTTCACTTGGAAAATGGCCTTGCTTGGGGATTTGACTAACCTTCTTGCAAAATACAACAAATATTGGAAAATATTTAAAGTGGATATTTTGTTTTGCTTATGGAAAGATATATAAAGTGCTATTTTCAATTATGGATAGAGATTTTTCAGTGACTAATAAATTTATTATCATCTCCAATGTTATGCTTCCGATTCAAAATCAAGCTAAAAACTTCCACATGTAGTTGGAAAACCTGCAACATTTTCTAAATCATTGGGGAATGCCCCATGTATTTTAAGTTGGGTTCCTCTTGATCGGCAACGTCATTTTTTTCCACCTTCAGGTTGTGCCCGAGGTTTTTAAAGGTGTCACTCTAGTAACCAACATAGGTATTCTCTACATCGTCATCGTTACCCTAGATCTCATCACTCTTCCCCCACCTGTAGCGGTGGTGTGTTTGATAGAATTGATGGTGGTCGTGGATTTGGTTGGGATGACACTTATAAGGGGAAATTCCCAAGGCTATCTCTTGTCATTTCTCCTCGCTGCTAACAATGACAACATTATGAAGCAGAAGAGCAATAACAAAAACAACATGATGGGTAGGATCCCATCCTGTACACGACTCACCCCTGGTGACACTAGTGGTATGGGGTGATAAAATTGGCAACCCTCCTCCCCCTTTGGCTGATCATGTTCACTTTGGCGACATAGTTTTTTGTTTTTCTTTCTTGTTCCTTTTTTATTCCTAGATCACACTTTTAGAAGTATGGCTAAAAGTTTTGTTATGTCAATGACTGAGGTAGTTTGGCCTCTATAAATCATCGAGATGCTCCATGGCTTGATTTACATCCATTCTAGGGTGTGACCTTTTTACACCCATTTTTTGACTATGATTAGCTAGATGTACCTAAATATGTATATTAATGAAAAGTGCACATGTTGTGGAAAATCCAATGTTGAAAAAACTGTATCTGGGAAACACACACACAGTAACACTGTCATTTCAGAAATTAATACATTGAAAAATCGCCCCCTCCCTAATGTTTCATGTTAGTATGAATGGGTTCATATAACTATAACCAAAAATTATGTGATGTAGAAACTTGTGATTAAGCCTAATGCTTTCTTATAAAAAACATGAAAGTTAAAAAAATTATTCTCGTTTATTTAGTCCTAGATTAATTGGGTGTGTAATTGTGAGCATGACATATGGTATCATAGCAAGGTTTATACACTCTAACCTCTGAGACAGTTAGGTTTAGTGTTGTTTATTCATGAAGGTGGAGTTTGAAGAGTAATGTGTTATTTTTTACGATAAGGTAAAAATTGATTTTGAAGGGATCAAAAAAACCCTTTACAAATGGAAAGATAAGCACCAAGTCTCAAAAGCGAGACAAAGTGGAGTGGTCAACAATACCATACAAGAGAAAAACATACAACACAATATTAGAATCGAGAGTAAAAAACCACCAGAGGAAAGGATGGCTCAAGGAAAGTCAAAGCCACTTGACCACCCCCTAGCCACATTCCTCTCACCTATCGTTCACCCTCCCATGAGACCAAAGGTTCATATTTATTGTGTTATTTTATTATGATGTAACTTGTAATTGTGATCATGTGTGTGTACATGTTGTACTTAGCACTTGGTGTGGACTATATATGATTTTAATGTCTTTTTTTATCATAGTTTTGTCTCTCTCATGGATTCAACTAGAATTTTACGTATGTGGAAAAAAATAATTTGTAACCCACGAGAGTGTTGTAGTGTTTCATTATCATGAGATATTGCATTTTAATACCTATATGTTGCATGAAAAAGTGCTTCATTGTGAAATATGTTAGATTGTGGCAATTTTCACATGGTTTCTTACATCATATGATAATTTCAGATTGTGAATTGGGGGAATATAGAAATTTTATGACCCCGAATGTATTTTACTCACACTCTTCGTGCGTTATGTGGTAACATGATGTTTGAACACTTTGTGGAATATTATTATGTTATACCTCGTAACTTTACCATTCATAAGATGTTATGGTTATTGTTCACATACATAATTGTGTTAGTAATGTAGTTTTGTGTTATGTTGTGTACCCTATAGCAGCTGACCCTAAGGGAAGAAATCACTAAAAGTGTATGTCTGGAGAGAGAATGTGCTAACTAGGTTTCCATAATTTTTGAAGTGGAGTCTCATGTAGAATGAAAAACTTCTTTTATCAGTTTGGTATACTTCAAGCTTGCTCATTATATTTTTAGTGTGCACAACCTTAGGCTAATATTATGAAAATTTGAATCCATTCTCTCTCTTATGTTGGTTTTCCATCAAACAATCCTATGTTATATTAAAATTGTGGATCCTTGTATATGTGATTCAGAGATATATGGAGATACAAGTATTCTGGTTATATTTATTTTACGAGTTGAGGATTGATATTAGAATGCTAGCACCTAAATGAGTACCCCTTTTTTTATACAGAAAGGCCACATAGTCATCATAATGTGAATTTTCTATGTTCATATTTTATTCATAAATTTATAATTTTATATTTCTAGGTAATAACAAGCAATTTTATTGATTGATTTATTCTTAAATTTTGGGAATTAATTTTGTTTTTGTGTTGAGTTGAGGCCTTTCCATTATTGTGGGTATTTAGCCATTTATTTTCTTATTTTGATATTTACTTTTAGAGTTTAAAAGTTATCTAACCTTTCTCAAGGCTTTGAATTGTTGCCACTTCAAATTTGAAACTAATAGGTATGTTGGTTCTAATGTCGTGTTATGATGGAATAGTCTCGTGAGATTTACCATGGTGTGGTTGAACCTATGGATTCGCTTCGTTGTATGGGGGTATGCCCCAATGGGGTCATGGGACTCTGTATCTTTAGAGGTACATATTACTATGCCACTTGGGTGGAGGTGAAAATGCTCTATGTGCCTAGGGTATAGGGTGACCCGGTCTCACTAAATGGATAAATAAGGTGATGACACTCTTTGGTGAGTGACGTAGCCTAGGTTTTTCACTATGATTCTTATATTTAGGGGAAAGGTCTATTTAGCGAGTGACCCAACCTATTTTTGGCACTATGATTCTTATATTCAGGTGACGCACTCTTTGGTAAGTGACATGGCCTAGGTTTTACATTATGGTTCTTATATTCAAGTGACTAGGCAGTATGGTGTGTGACCCCAAATTGGTTTTTGGAGGATATGGAGATTTGGGAGGAAATTTGAGATAATAACATGTATGATTCATGTTATATATTGTGATGTTGAGGTTTGATGTTCCCCCTTGTTGACATGTATGTTATTGGATTTTTTTATTGTTATTGTGTAGTTATAGTCATGCTTTTTTAGTCATGTAAAAAATTTTGAATACATATTTGATGACGCCTTATGGTATGATAGCCACATGTTGTGTATTTTGGATCTATGTTTGGGGAATGTGTGAGTTGATTCTTATGTTGTGTAGATAATTATTTTTCATTCCCATGGTGCCTTATGATGGAGTTAAGAATCATTAACAACCTTCCAAGTCATCTAGCACAAGGCTGACTACAATAATATTCACCTTACTCTTTATATGAAAGGTCATTCAAGATTCACAATGTATTTATTTTGACTTGTAAATGCAAGAATTCAACAAATTTCTTCTTGAAAATTTCTAGTGTATCTAAATACCCTGCCTCTACTCTAGGAGTGATTATAATTCATTTTACTTATGCTCACAAGTCATATATTTGTCCTTCTATCCTTTCTTCTACTTTGATTCACCAATATTCCTTGGATTTTCCCTTCATTTAAATAATCAACATTTTCTTTTTTTCACATTATTTCACCTACTGTAAACTTGTAACATCTTCATACATCAAAGGAAATACTAATTCTCCCACAAATTTGATGAGAAAGAATCGAGAACTCAATCTTTTACTACTTTCTATAATTGGTAAATTATATCCTTAATACAATGATCTTGGTTCATCGATGCTAAAATTAAACTAAGGGTGACCACAATTAAATGCCACCCTCAAAAACCACTATTCAATGTACGCAAGGTGTATCAAAAATTTCAAGTTCTCCCTCCTTGATCCATTCCCTCTTCCTTTCTTTTGGCATTTTTTTTTTCTCAAAAATCATTCACTAGGTTAACCTCGTGCTACTATTATATAGATAATCCCTTATAAAGAGCTTCAAAAAACAAAATGAATGACGTTTTAAGCACCATTTAAAAAAATTTCCATGTGTATAAAATTTGATTTGTTAACTCCATCTCTAGGTCATTCTTCCTTTGTAACTTACCTTCCTTCCACTAGTCTTGACTATGTTTTGCACTTTCTCTCTCTTATTGTCATAAATAATAAGAAATTGAACTATTGGAAACCTAAAATTTATTCATCATCCCTTTATATATATGCTTAGGATTTTTTCTTCAAAATTTTCAGTTAGAAGGAAGTGATTTAATCCCTCAAAAGGCTAACCCTAGCCCAAGACCACTCAAACCCTCCTGGAGGCAGAGGAGGGGAAAAAATGATAATAATTTACTTATAAAATTTGTTCCAAAGCATGAAATTCATTTCATACCTCTGTTATGACATTATTCATATAAAATCCTTAACAATAGTTTCCAAATTTTCACCTAGAAATGAGTTTACATAGAAAGCTCAATATACAGTTTTGGGAAAACCATGGAATGCCTCTCCTTTCAAGTGCTAAGATGATTTGTATATCCTTTACTTAGTAACCTAGATTGAATTAGGGTTCATATCTATCCCAAAATTCATTTTTAGCACATATCATATCTCTTTCCAAATATCTTCCATATTTTAAATTCTAATTTGCATTTTCCTCTCAAATGTCCAGCTACAGGTTTAGATAAGGGAGTTTATGGAGAGTTATGTATATCAATCCAAGATGTATCACTTAGAATTCATAGCTCAATCTTTATACAACCCCTCCTTTGTGGATATAATAACAATAATTTATTTACGACGTTATATCTACAAGCAATTACCCTACCTCTCACTTCTCTTTCTGAGAACAGAAAATTCTCAATCCCTTGCACAATTAATACTAATAATGTCCCTTTCCTCTATTCATAAGACTCTATTAAAAAAAATATATCTTGTAAAATCTCCCACATTTACCTTATTATATATTGCTACATATTTTAATGATCTTCCCCCTTAAACTGACACATTTGAATTGAAATGATCTCTTTATCTATTTTTACAGGTTTATACAATCATGACACCTTCAAACCACACACATTCACTTCATGAAAACCTTACAAATTTTCCACGAAATTTTCCACAACTCTTATACTAGTCCCACTCTCTCTGTTCCATTACATATATTGAATCTCTATCAATAATTGACATGCACAAGAAAGTTTTACACAGTTACAAGGAGACAAATACCATAACAAACACTGTATTTTATTCTTTAAGGCCATTCTTGATTTCCAATTCAATGGTAATAAGGAAATTCAGTTCCATTTTACAATTTATATTCATCTTCTCCATTTATAACCAAATCTTGGTCTTTAGACCCATTGGTCATGTGTATAGACTTAGGCTAAACATTAAGTTCCTTAACTAAAATATAAGTCCTTGTCTTCTAAACTTATATTATGCCTTTCTAGACCCTAATATGGACCTAAGATGCCTAATTACTCTTTACTCCATCCCCTAAAATTATTATAGGCTGTCAAGATTCTATAAAAACAACCATACTAAGCCAAGATCGTCTCAAAAGACTCCAAATTGCATTTTGGAGGGAAAACCAATTATTCAAATTTTAACAAGCTTGAGACTAAAGCTACCACCTCTAAATGAATCTTAACATATTCTAGGACCATGAACACACCTAAAAAACTCAAAAAAAGGATGTTTCCACCCTGATACAAATACTTGAGTTGATGTTCTTGCATCATACTTTAGGGGTAGAAAATATTTGACCGTATAGATTTTCTTCGTCTTCTTTTTATAGTTCTTTTGCATTTTCAATTTATGCTTATTTTCCTCATTTCTCTACATTTCTTATTTCTTCTCCAAGAATATCATATTCTTAGTTCTAACCTCCTCTTCCATGACTATTTCCTTTAAATTATTACTTGGATTCACCTTCTTCATTATGAGTCTTGGAAATGACTCATACTTCTCATTCTTTATCACACCTGAACATTCACAGCTAGGAACATAATTAGTTTTTAAAACATGCAAATCTTCATTTCCTTCTCTAGCATTACTAGAAACTTTTTCATCTTTTCTCTTTTGTGTGGATTTTTCAAATGCCTTCTTGATTTCACTTATACACTCTATACATTGCCGAAATCCAACTCCATATTTCGTTTCTCTATATTTGAAGTCCAAATGAGTCAAATCCTTTCTCTGCTACTCTTTTTTACTCAGGTTCATCCATATCATGTTCCTTTCCACTCTTTCATATCCATCTCTTTGTCTATAATTTATTTAGACCCCGCGCTTTGTCTAGAATTCCCCTTGGCTTTCATCTCATCTTCTCCACTAAGACTAACTCCACATAACTATAAGATTTCTTCATTATATATTCATTATGCCACCTATTGCATTCCTTTCTTTATTTGATTCATCATAAGCTTGATGTGGCCCACATACTTCTTCTTCCAACTTGTCTTCATTTGTGTTCTTTTATTCTTCAATTAAGGCCACTTTTATTTCCTCTCTTTCTTCTCTTTATGTACCTATAGTCACACACTCAAATTCAAAGTCAAATTTTAAAATGGAAGGATTTCTAGCCCCTTAAGTAGCTCTTTTAGTGATCTCTTCTTCCTCTTTTCTCAAATTCTTTTCTTCTTTACTTTCTTTAAGAGATGCCAAAAATCTCTCTATAATCTCTTCTTCTTCATTTTACTCATCCTCTTCTAGGATAACTCTCTTGACTTCTTCTCTTTTCATTCTTCTTATCCTTCAATATTACTCTTTTATCCACCTTCTCAGTTTCCTTTTTTTTTTTCCCTCTATAAATAGCCTAATGGGCCACTTGACTCTCTTTGTTAGCATATTCTTTCTAAGTTTCTTGGCCTTGCTTTATCAACATAGATACTTGTTCCACATCTCTCTTAAGTTAATTTATTTCTTATTCCATACATTTTTTTCTTTTTCTCTCTATCTCTCTTCTTTTTTGCTTCTCTCTTTCTTCCTTTTTTAATTAGTTGAATGATCATAGCTAACACCCTCATTCATCTTATTGACCCACTTAGGAACCACATAACCATACTCTTTAGCCATGTCATACACCTCACCTTGAATCTTCATGTTATTGTCCTGCATGTTCTTCATCAACACTTGCAATTCAACTTGTTAGTTTCAAGAAGTAAATTCATACAAACTCACACCCAAGATCTGATACAAAAATTGATGGAGTCAAGAATCATCAACAACCATACAAGTCATCTAGCACAAGGCTTACAACAACAATATTCACATTAATCTTTATATGAAAGGTCATTCAAGATTCACAATGTACTTATCTTGACTTATAAATGCAAGAATTGAACTCATTTCCTCTATAAAATTTCTAGTGTAACTAAATAGCCTACATATACTATGAGAGTGATGATAATTCATCAACTAGATTTCTCACAAGTCACATATTTGTCCTTCTCACCTTTCTTTCACATTGGTTCACCAATATAAATTAAATTTTCCCTTCATTTCAATAATAAACATTGCTCTATTTAGCATTATTTAACCTACTATACACTTGCAGCCTATTCATACAACAAAGGAAATACTAATTCTTCCATAAATTTGATGAGAAACAATCCATAACTCAATCTTTTGCGACTTGCTCTAATTGGAAAATTAACTTCTTAAGACAATGCTCTTGGTTCATCCTCGGTAAAATGAACCCAAGGGTACTATACGTACCCAAAATTGTAAGGTACTGCACCACTGGAAAGATGTTACACATACCCCAATGATGATATAGGTCTCCTCGCAAGGTGTTCAGAATCCAAAATATCTCGCCAAGTATATGTTTGTATCCTGCATGCCTCACTCAGCCTCTACGCGCTTTATTCTACCCTCTGTCCCTTTTTTTTCATTTTGGTCTTAAGTGACAAGACCGCCGCCTTGCCTAGGTGGTGGTCCCGTGACCACCACCCAGGACAGGGTGGCGGTCCTATTCGTATTTTCCAGAAAGTTCCGACGATTGCGTCAAACATAAATTTTCAATTTCTATTCACATTTTCAGCTACTTTGCTTTGCATTTATGTTTTGGCTGCCCTGTGAATAGTGTTTTCACTTTGTTTAATGGTAAAAGAGTTCCATTCCAAGTTACCTTCTATTGAATGCATTTGCTATAAATAGCCAACTTGTTTTCAAACAAATGGCCCCTCACCTTCTCTAATTATATTATTCAGTCTTTTGATTTTCTCAATTGGAATTCCCAATAGTTTCATGTTTTACTTCCATTGTTAGTTTTCCTTTGCTGTTTAGAGGTCATTCAATCTTCTTGTTTCAGTCTTGCTTCATTGTTGTTCCATACAAGTTAGTTTAGAGTAAAGTAGTTTCATTCTGTAGATTGGAATCCATTTAGAGTTGCAGGTTTTGATTTAGTCACAAAAGATATACTTCTAAAACTCTTGGTACATTTGCATTGTATTCCCACAATAAATCCCTCTAGGAATTGCATAGTCAAGCTCTGTTCACTTGCACTATCCCTCTCCTACTCGCATTGTATTCAGTCTATATCCAAAGCTGCCATTGTTCGAAGTACTATCTTCTATTGAAACTATCATATACACAATTTTCTAGATTCACGAGAGCACGAAGGAATGAGGAGATCACACTGAGGGGACAAAGTCACACACAACTAGATTTACCACTGTTATGTAAATGCCAGGTTTGAGCTATCAAAGTTCTAGTTACAATGTATCAAATAGAGTAGTGAATTATTTTTTCAGTTAAAAGTTCACTCTCGATATCACCGGGGAAGCTGTGGGGATTGATAGTTTATGAGAAACTGTGATTCATTCCTCACTTATACGGGAGGATCGAGAGTCTTTCAATTTAAAATAATTAGTTACTTAGATATTTAGGATAAAATCACAATTGCACAGGAAAATAGCCACACCAGGCTACTTTGTTTGTTTTAAATTCTATTACTAGATTAGTTGTCCATTTTATAAATATACTAGAATAGCTGCTCTTTAATTTCGTTAAAATACGTCATCAAAAATACAAAAACAAAAGAATACTTGCATAGTGTAAATACATCTTTCATAATCATTTTATTAATTTTAGTTAAAAGTTGAATCATTTTGTATGACAATCACATAACCTAGTGAGCCTAGAGAATATATATTTGAACCAATAGTGCCCCAACCAAATCTACCCACAACATTAGCTGATATAAATCAAGACCTCAGGATACAGGTCTTTCGAGCAACGACAAACCTACAAGCAATTAGTGAACAATTGAGAGGGTTAAATATTGAAGACGACAAGGCATACACATTTTGGTCAAATCACCCTAACTATAAACTTTCTTGATAAAATATTGAATGACTGTACAAGGATTTGAAGGGAACAAGCATTTGGTTGTGATCCTTTAGTTCCATAACCTAACACAGGAGACCTTATCGTTGACATAGATACTAGAGTACGCATTCAAGTTGCCAGAACACCTGTAAGGTATTTTGAGAAAATTATACAACTTCCAGTTCTAAACATAGAGGCTGAAAAGGTGTATGATTACTAGATAGTCGGAAGAAGGGATTGATTCTTCACATGACCATAACAGGTCTATGACAACCACAAACTCACGGTTCTGATCTCCAGGTCCCACAACCCAATGGGCATGCAAATAGTTAAGAATTGATGTTGGTTTATGAACACTGGTATTTAGATCCTCACCACTCGTGCCAGATATCATCACACAGTTCTCCGTATTAAATATAGAAGCCAATCAATCCAATATTTTCTGGACTAGACCAAAAAACCACCCATAGTTCACTACAAATCCACTACACCTCCTATCACCATTTTCATTTCCTTGTCAAGAGATATATACGAAGCTCCCACATGTCACTTCCCATGTATCCAACAACCAAGAAACATGATCTCGACAGAACTCGATGTTGATTGAAGCCTCCAAATAGCTATTATATCTGAATGATCCATTACACCAATTCAGGTTAAGAGGGCCTTCTTTTCCTTAGATTCGTAGATTCCATTATTGCGTATTGAGGATATAAGACTACCCGATTAGCTTGTCTGTATCCATTCATATTCAACATTCACCGACTGTCTTGGCACGACCTCAGGAGGTCGGGTATAAGGAAGAGGTACTTGTAGATTCCCATGCTCGCATGTCACTTTTCCATCATACAATCACTTGATTCTATTTTGGATATCATCACTAATCCACCTTTGCTTGTGTATCCCAATCCTTCAGTTTTGAAGGTTTTTGAGACTTCAATTCTTATGGACATTATTTCAGTGAATGATACATAGCCAACCTTGAAATCTACTTCAGTGGTATTACCTTTAGTTCTTGCACATACTCTTTCTAGACATATGCCACATTTCATTCATAAACCAACTTCAAAGTTCTTTGTAATACTACCTTCAGCTTCCTTTGTGTAGAGGGCATACTTTCATTACACCTTTTCTATTCTTCCTAAGGGAAAAAATGTTGTTCAATGTGGATGGACCTTCTTAAATCTTTAGGTGAAAGTCCACATCATCAAAAATCTTATGGGGGGCCTTCTAAACCTCTCCTCTTTTGTTTCTCTACTTTATGTGATGTTTATCTATGTACTTATATAGGATTTTATCTGAGGGAGAATTCTATGTACTTCTTAATCTCTCTTTTGGGGGGGAGTTTTTCCTCCTAGGTTTTCTCCTTTTCTCCACTTTATGATAGATTAGGATTGTATAAAAATGATTATAATTGCCGAGACACACCTTTTTTACAAACCTAATCTATGATTAAGAGGGGGTGTTGGTTAGGATTTTTACCACTATGTGGTTTACCTACAGTATAATTATCATTTAGGTTTATAATGGGTCATTAGGTGAAATTTACTTTACGTCATTTTATAATTGTGGGTTGAGTTGGTTAACTTTTCAAGTGAGCTAATTTATCACTATATAATAACCTTTCATGCATAACCTAATGAAATGAATGAATAAGTTTCATATTTTGAGGTTTGTGGATTTAACTGCCACACAAGTTTTTTCTTTCTGCATTCTATCCTATCTAGTTCTAGTTAGATTATTCCACTCTGATAGTTCCTTTTAGGTTTTATATGATTTATGCTTGAAAAATAGCTTTCCAATAATTAAAGAAAATTTATAATTCAATCCCAAAAATTATACGATTTATTTATTTTTGGATATAATAGTACAAAGAAATCACATGAAAATCCCATGTTGTATGGATTCACCTATCATTATCATAATCAAGAAAATAAAGTCAAGTTGAAGTTAACGAATTAAATCTTCACAGTTCAGAGGTTTCAAAAATCAAATTTAGCCAAGAGTGAAAAATTAAAGTTATGCTAGATTTTAGAATTTTGAAATATGTTTTCTATTAAATGCAAATTGATTTAGATTGAAACATGATGATTAATCTCATTTATTCAGTGGGGTTTCAAACTTTCAGAACACATTTGAAAATTGTTTCCAAAATGCATGTGGATTTACATATTTTTAAAACTAACTTAGTATAAGTGTGACTTTTCATGTGTGTAAGTATGACAAAATTCCACCAAATCTTATAAGACCTCCAAGTTGAAAAATAAAGGGAAAATTCTATAAAAACAAATTGTACCTTTAGAATAGCATTTCAAAGGAATTCCATCAAATTACAAATAAATTTTTTGGACTACACGATCAAGGGTCAGGTATTGCAAAGTGTAACCAAACTCCTAGACTATGCGAGCAAGGGTCAAGTATACCAAAGTGCAAATCATACTTTAAGACTATGTAAGAAAGGGAAAATTTTACCAAAGTTGAATAATACTTTTGGAGTGTGCAAGCAAGGGAAATGTTTTCCAAACTACTCACCACTTTTGGGGTGTACATGTAAGGAATAAGTTTTCAAAGGGTAAATCATCTTTTGGAATGTAAGAGCATGTAGAAAGTCTATCAAAGTGAAAATTATAATTTTGGGTTGCACATGTAAGGGAAAAGTTTTCCAAAGTGAAAATCATACTTTTGGAATTTGAGAGGAAGGGAAAAGTATAAAGTGAAAAAAACAATTCTAATCTATGCAAGCAAGGGAAAGATTCCACCAAAGTGAAAATCATGTTTTCTAATTATAAAAGTGCACTGAAAGGTAATTTACTTAAGAAGAGTAATAAATTCATAAATTTAACAAAAATCTATTACCCGTATCTTTAAAAAGAAAAACAAATTCATGTGAATAAAACAAGATGTTAAGTGTTTTAGAAACCCATTGGAAAGATAAATTGTGTAAAATGTTCTACAAGGAAAATAATCACATCTGGTAAAGTTTGAAGTTGAAAATTCTTGCAAAATGGTGAATCATTCTCTTTATTTCTCCCTACTTGTGAGTCTCCCTATCCATATTTGCTCATGTTACGAAAAAATCTAAAGTGGATGAAAAATTCCCAAATATGTATCCCAAATAATTTTTATTCCCAAATTTCTTGAGTTTTAACTCAACTAATAAAAGTTTTAAGTCACAATGAATTAATTGTTTTAAAATTAAAAAAAAAATTTCAAAAAAATAGAATTTCCAAATATGCAAACAAAAATTAGTTTTTGCATGCATGGAAGTAATCTTGATTGCTCAAAATATATCATAATGCTAAGTTTTATTTTTCTTATCCCTCTTTCTACCTTGGTGTTGTGTCACATCGAGGATGATTCTCTTACAATGCAAGGGAGATGTAATACCCATCTTGTCTCTAATTTTGACTCCACTAGTAGGGGTTCATAGCCTAAATTTCATCTAACAGAAAATATTAGACCCAATTTAGCTCATCCCATTGTCCCATAAAACTTCATACTTGGATCACATGGAATTGGACTAGTAAATAATAATCAGTTAAATGAGGAAAATATTATAATGATAAAACAATTAAAATTAAATTGTGTCTATTCTTAATTAATAAATTATAATTTTTGTACCACCTGGTGGAGTTTTGAACCTTTTAGACATGGATATGTAATGGTCAATTTTTTATTTACGGTTATTGTATCTCTCTCTTCTACCTCCAATGTTCAAGGAAACATAGAACTGATCATCTTTCTTCCTAATATATTCACAAGAATGTGTTTATAACTTCATTTAGGATTCTATATAGGAGGAGAGCTCAGTAGTTGCTAACTCAAGATCGCGTCAGGAGTTTTTAGGAACACCACTTCCTTTAATGGTATCTTAATGGATCCAATCCAAGAACCAACCTAATCCATAGGGAATCCCATTAAAAATGATCTAAGCTATGAAATCCTCCTGCGAGGTGGACCCTGGACACATACATTGAGATGTAGAATTAATAGTATGTTTTTTATCACTGAAGGGTAAGCATATCTTCATTGGCATAAAAATATAAATGCATCCTCACAAAACAAATTTACTATTTTTCTATATCAACAACTTGGTTCAAAAAAATTACTCTTTATAGGAGCTTTGACACAATGTATACATCAACCAAATTATAAAGAAATAGAGGAGTCTTGGTAGTGTTTTTGATTTAATTTAATTTGAATTAAATCTATATTGTAGAGTAACTATTATAATAAATGATGTATACATGATAAAATATAGTAATGACATAAGTAATTAAGCATATAAGATATAAAACCCTAAGCAGGAAAGGAGAGATAGGGAGAATTAGCTAATTTATGAGTGAACAGGAAGTGATCTTGCTAGGTGTGATTTTTTAATGGACTATAGACAGGGTGTCTCATTGCTCACTATAAAATATGGGATTCAAGGAAGATCAAGACAGGGTGCCCAGTGTAGGATGGAGGCATGTGGGAGCTGGTGACTAGGTCTTTTCCCTAGTTTCCATCTAAGACATCAAGGATCTTATTTTCTCTGTATGCAAGGGTTTCATTGTTGATTTTGTTTGGTCACCTGATATTCACTCCTTGATCACCAAAGGTACATCTAACCTATAAGAAATAATCTCACCTGCATATACCCACAAACCACATAAAACCCTAAAAGGAAATGTAGAAATGGGGAGTTGGACTAACCTGAAAATCACATGAAGAGTGAAATTATGACTGAGCATTGCACTACATCTCAAATTCCATGTAGTTTATGTGTGTGTCTGTGTAGAAATGATGCCCTAGGATGCCCTTTTGCAAGTTACACTTACTATTGGGTTGTAGTTAGAACGCTAGCAATGTATACCATATGTGGATGGAATAGAATAAACTTCCCCATCCTATGTAATGTATGTAGAAGTGATGCATTCCTTTTCACTTGAATGAATTCTAGATGGATACCTTTGAAGTGAGTTATTGCCTTTAGATGTAAATTTAGGTGATGATATTAATGCTTAGTTCTTGGTCCTCCATTTGGAAATCATAATTATGTATTTATGTGATTCCCTTGTTTGAATTTCATAATTGACAACTAAAAGAATGACCCATAAGTGAAAAACATGCCCAAAATATAAAAGAGACCCAAAAAGATTTAGAAAGGTAAGAAAGGGTCAGGGGCACCCAGGAGGGATAGGAACACCTATGCGATGTTTTTTAAGTTAGGCATTGATGTCTGAAGCCATAAAATATAGACAATTTAAGTTCCGATTGGGTTTTTGGGTGTGTAAAACCAAAGAAAAAGTAAAATACAAAGAAAAGAAGACAAAGATATTTGTCAACCATTAGTTTTCTTGTTTAGAAATCATGTAAATTTTTGGGATGCTTTAAGGACCTAGAAATGCACCCAAGTGTGTGAATTTGTTTTTATATTTATCCCAAATTTATATTGTTTAGTGAATACTTGATAACATAAAGTAGATAAGAGATGTGTACCTTATGATCCTGTAGAGAATGGTGAATAGTGTGCCAAGTGGTCAAGTGAAGCATGAAGTTATTGTAAAGTGAAGCGTGGAGACTAGGAAGGGGAAGTTTACCCTAGGCGCGAAGCGTGTGCATTATAGCATGTTGAGGTAGTTTGTGTGAGCTATTTCTTGTAAGCACGTACATGTAAAAGAAGAGAAAGAAATTAGTCAAAGTTTTGTTTATTAAAAATATCAATAATTTATGTAAAAGTGTGTAAATAGGAAAGTATGCACTTGGTATGTGAGAGAGTAAAAGGCATAAAAGTTTCATTTTTCTTGAAGTTTAAAATTTGAATGTTGAAGGCATGTTTTTGGGAGATTTCACACAAAGAGTGAGTTTTTTAGGCCATATCAAGCCAAGTTCATTTTTTTGGGTGATCTCACATGAAGTATGAGTTTTTTTGAGATCTCACCCTAAAGAGAAAATGTTGGGGAGAGAGGTTTAGTTTTATGCCAATAAACACCACTACATATGGTACATCCGAATTTTTACCATTTTTCCTTATTAGATCTTGATTGTAGTCATTGTAGGAGATATCATGCATTCTGTAACTAAAGGTTTGTGCTTGTAATTTTATTACTTCTCTATGAATTATAACAAATGGTGTTGTAATGAGAATTTTTTTATATCTTCTGTAAGACATTAGTTCCTAGAGGAGGACACAAACCCCCAGGCATCTACAATGATTCTAAGCATTGGTGATTTCTCTATGATTCAGGCCTAAGTCTTATTCTGATTCGTTCTATGACTTTGTTCCTATATTGTTCATGTTATGTGTTGACTATGAATTGTAGCTCTGATATGCAATAAGGGTTATTTATTCACCCAATGTATGCCCCTCCACCCCCCATTTGGGTCGCAAGTGATAATAGTAGGAGGAAGAAGCCCAAAGGAGAGGACATGATGCTGATACGAAGTGGATAGCTACATGGGGTAGGGGATGTGCATAGTAGAAACCATGACACATGCAAACAAGAGAGGCTTGTAACATGTGTTAGTAGTAAAATTAGCATGTAAAAGAAGAAAATGTAACAATCAAACAAGTGTGTAGATAATATATAATGTGAAGAAAGGTTTTCAAACATGGGACATTGCTCATAATGTTACAAGACAATCAGGGCTGAAGACGAAACAAGTATATAATGATCATACAAGTCAGAGGGTACTGCCCATAAACAATATCAAGCAATAGAAAATAAGATGAAGTAAAATGTATCTAGAAAACCATGGTGTCATATAGTCCTGCAAAGAAAATGCTACATATGAAGAACCCATTAGTATGTTAGAATGATAAATAGTATGTCAAGGAATGTATATATTAGTGAAAAGTAAAGTAACTGAAATGAGAAGTAGTGAATTGTGTAGCAATAAACCCTATGTATTTTGTGATGGTATTCGAATTATATTCCCCCAAGAGCCTCATTGGGATTGATAAAATTTATATTTCCATGAATATTTGTAGCAAGTAAGAACTTGTAAGAGATTTACATTCACCTCAAAGACTAAGTGAACATGCATGTGTATTATAGAAAGATAATGGCATACTAAGAATCTATCTGGCATGGAAGACAAAGTGCAACATGTAAATAGGACAAGCTAGAAAGTGTAAATACAACAAAGATAAGTAAATTTTTTGAATGAGTGTTATGGTGCAATATGAAAAATTTGGCGATGATAGGAGAAATGTGCCCCCTAGGTAGTGTGTATGAGATGAAGTTAGTTTATAGGAACCCTCAATAATCAAGAATGAAATGTGGAACAAGAGTGTTTCATCTAAAAAATGAGTGTGTTGTGTGAATAAATGATGGAATGATGTAAGGTTCAATTCATAATTATACCCTTAGAAATTGAGTATGAGTCATGGAACTAGAGTGCATCATAGGGTAATGACGAGAAAATGCGTTTATCAAAGGGTGTGCGAGTTCTTATAAAGATTGCACATGATGCACACAATGTGTATTTTAGTAGTATGTATTAGAGAAAACTAAGAAGAATGGAAGGGGAGGATGTGAGATTCCCCCTAAGTGTGCTAGGAATAAATAATCGTGTAAAATCATCAAGAAGATCGTCAGTGTCAGGGTCGTAACCGGTACGATGGATTAGATACTTGGTAGGTGATAGTAGGAGGATGATCATAAAGAAAGTTAGTTTGGCATAAATTATAAGTGATCATAGAGTATTCTTCATTAAAAAACTGAGGTTGTTGGTAATTTTTTACATACCACTGAGTTATATTTTGAGCATACACAGGGAATGAATCATTACAAATATAGATGTAGCAAAAGGAATGGGAAATGTGATATTAGTATGATTAGGATGGATAATTCCACAAATTTAGTAAATCCAAAATTATCCAACTCTGAGAATAATGAGGAGTATGTGTGAGGAATACTGATAAATGGAAGACACAGAGGCCATAGGCTATGGTAGCAAATACAAATCTATGATATAGGTGAGGAAAGTGAAGTGGGAGGGAGGTCAGAAATTTTGAATCCTAGGCATGATAAGCCATCATGCATGTGAAAAATTTCAAATATAGCGGGGTCCTATGGAATATGATTCCAATATTAATCATGTATGAAGAGAGTTGGTGAATGTGAAAGGATCAAGGCATAACGTAAAATGAGTTCGGGGAGATGGAGTAGGTTGTAAAGTGTACAACATATGAAGTATTCCCCTAGAAAGGTTTTATGAAATTAGTTGAGGCAAGAGAATTTTTGAATTGATATTCACCAAGGCCAATAACAACAAGTGTATCTTGGAAATAGGATCCATCTATTTCAAGAGGTGCAAATTTTAGATTGCATAATGTATCATCATAAATCTCTATGGCATCGATCTTTTAATTAAAAAAATTAGTGTTAGATTTATCTTGTTTGATATCATTATCAAGGATTTCGGTAGGAATAGAGCTAGATGTAGGATTGAGAGGAGTGATGATAGGTGGAGATTTTGTAGCTAGAGAGGTAGACATGGTGGGTGATAGGAGATCAATAGTATGTTTAGGGATGGACAGAATGCATGTGGAGGTAGAAGATTAATGTTAAGCACTAGATTTTCCCATGTAATTTCTATTGATAGTATGAGATGGAATAGGATGCAGTGTAGGTGTGGGCATGGCAGAGAGTGGGCATACGTGGAAAAACTTGAACAGATCAAGGTCAACACCAATGGTATGTTCATAGAAATAATGTAGCAATTTAACAAAACTATGAACTATAGATGGAACACCATGAGTGGAGTGAATCCATGGTCTATTGAGTAAGAAATTGAACTAAAATGATGCATCCATGACTAAATAAATAATAGATTAGGATTGATTTTAGGCCCAACTTGTTGAGGTAATGTTTTATTTCCCATGCATGCGCAAGTGGTGGAATCATATCTACAAATGAGAGTCAAGGATTTATTGATTAAGTTATCATAAATTTGTATTTTCTGGGGGAAAGATAGAGCACATACATTTGTATCAGATCCATTGTTAATGAGTACACACTTGATACAAATAAATCCAATATTAGTGGTGATATTCATAGGGGCAAAAGGATTTTTAGTAGCATAGGGAGGGATATCCTCATCACTAAAACATATGGCATGTGGTATATTCTTGAGGGATTTAATAACATAAGAAAATGTAACAACAAAATTATTACTTTCAATGTGGATGGAGCAAAGGGTGGACTATAATGTATGATGGAAATTGGGTGCACTGTGTAAGAGATCATAGAGGAAGATTTTGGAAGGTCTATTATGAAGTAAATCAATAATGTCATAACCTTTAGAGGTGGTGGTAGGAACTGTAGAAGTAATAGTTAGTGGGACAAAGTTTGGAGGAGCTATAGGGGGACAAGTGCAATGAGTGGTCACTACATTGATGATTAGATCAGGAATTAGAGTAATGAAGTGGGGAGGGTGTTGAGTATAGACCCACATAAAATGAGTATCGGTTTCATCCATGCTAGAAAATTTGGTTGGATTATTGGAGGAACAAGAATATTTATCCATGAAATAAGAAGGGGATAGATTTCGATACATTCTAAGAAGGTATGGTTTGATAAAGTGGGTTTACCAAATGATTTATTTTAATTTGAATCAAATATATATTGTAGAGTAACTATTGTAATAAATGATGTATAAATGATAAAATATAGTAATAACACAAGCAATAAATAATGTAAGATGTGAAATCCTAATTAGAGAAAGGAGATATGGGGAGAAATAGCTGATTTCTGAATGAAAATGAAGTCATCTAGGCATGTGTGAGTTTTGAATAGACTATAGACAATGTCATCAATTCTTGTTATAAATTATGGGATTTGGGGACAGAGCTAGACAAGGGCAACTAGTGTAGAATATAGGTGCTATGGGCGCTAGTGACTAGCTCTGGGTGTTAGTTACCATGTAAGACATCATGATCTTCTTTCTTATGTGTTTCAATAGTTTCACTTTTTATTTATGTTGATCATTGTATATTCACTCCTTGATCGTCGAAGAAACCTGTAACATGCAAGAAATAATTTCACCTCCACATACCCACAAACCACATCAAAAATAAAAAATAAAATGTAAAAGTGGGAAGTCTAAGACTAACCCTATAGGTCACCCGAAGAGTGAACTTATGACTGAATGCTCCACTACATCTCGTTACTCCATGTAGTTCTAGTGTGTTTGTATACAAATGATTCCTAGGATGCCCTTGTGCAAGTTACACTTGATAGAGGGTTGTATCTAGAATGTAGCAATGTATATCATAGTGTGGATGGAATAGAATAAACTCCCCCTCTTATGTAATGTATGCATACATGATACAACCCTTGTCCCTTGAATGAATGCTATATTTATTCATATAAATAACTTTAATGGCTTTGAATATAAGCTTAGGTGATGATAGTAATACTTAGTGCATGGTCCTCCATTTTTAAAACATGACTATGTATTTATATGATTTCCTTGTTTGAATTTTGGAATTGAAAAATAAAAGGCCGACCCATAAATAAAAAATATGCCAAAAATATAAAAAAAACCCAAAAAGAGAGATTAAGGTAAGAAAGGGTCAAGGTCACCCCAGATGGATAGGAGGGCTTAGGTGTTTCTTTTTTGGATGGGAACTTATGTGTGAAGCCATAAAAGATAGATAATTTCAGTTATGAATGGGATGTAGTGTGTGTAAGAATAAAGAGAAACTAAGAGACAAAGAAAAGAGGTTAGTGGTTTACCACTAGTTTTTTTTCTTAAGAATCATGTTAATTTCTAACATAATTTTAGGACCTAGAAATGTACCAAAGTGCATAATTTTGTGTCTATAGTTTTAGTTGGTAATGATTTGGTAGGAATTATTGAAAAATGGGTTGTGGAAATCGTGTTGGAATCTTTGAGCGACTACATTAATAGTTGTAAATTCATATTACACAACTGCCATCATTTATCGTCCCTATCTACGTGAAGATAAGAGCTCTGGAATGTAGTCTTGTCATCCAAAAGGATGTTTGGAAAATGGCACAAAAAAAAATAGTGAACCTTTATATCTCCTTCCCAACATGTGTTTCCATGGGAGATTTAGGAGTGAGTGTGATCGCCCATAAAGGTGTAAGGATAGAAGTATATTTTCAGAGGTTGTAGATGTCATTTCTATACTAAATGTCATTTAAAATGAAAACAAATCGAAAAAGGGACATTAGCTATTTGAAAAAAATACAAAAATGGAAATGTGTCCTTTATGGATAGAAATTATTGTAAGGTATGGGTAATGAGATTTGTTGAAAATTGATTTATAATGATGAAAACTGATTTTGGCCATGGATATCTTGTATTTTTCTATTTTCTATTTTTGTATGAAATGTGGGAGCATACACTTGACACGGTAATACAAAACATCAAGACCCTTTTCATATTTTCCTAATCTTCATCCATTTTATCGTTTGTAAACTATATTATAGAAATCTAAGGATACATAGGATACAGACCCTTCATTAATAACAAAAAATGAATACATTTATTTTGTTGTTATTTTGTGTGGTCTCAATGGCTCTTGTAGTTATAAATGTAAGATGTGGATGCATCGACAAGGAAAGTGAGTCGTTTAATGGGACATTTTTGGGAGATGTGGAGTCATCTACTACTAGGTTTGTTTAAAATATGTGACACAAGGTTTGAATCTGCAAAAAAGGGTAAAATGAAATGGGTACATCTCAATGATATTTTAATAAAATTCCTTTATAATGTTTCTACCCAACCAATATGGGTTTTCCTAAACAATGGTCTGGGATTAAATATGAAGTCTATTTTTTTACCTTTGAGGTAAAAATCTAATATATCTTGAAGTGAAAAACTATCATGAAATTTAAATCACCTACCATCATGAAAGAACATATATTTTTTAATAATTAGGTTCATGTTTGACTTACTTACCATGATCTTGAGGAAACACTACACTCTACCTCAAGTATGCCAATCAGGTGTGCAGAAATTTTTACAAAATTTATCTTGGCAGGTGGATACACATAAGGATATGGAGGATCATTAAGCATAAAAATATTCCTTTAGTTCCAAATTTCTTTAGTTTACTTTTAAAACCATCCTTAGAAGGACCTTGCTCTTTAGAACGGATGAAGTTAAGTTGCATATTTCACAAAACTACCTACAACAATCTTAGAGGTGAACATGGTTATCTTGGGTAGTAACAACATATAATGTTCATTATGTGGTTTACAATTTCTCTTGGGTGGACTCACTAATCAGGCACAGTCAACTAGATTAGATACCTCATACCACTTCACCAACTCATTCAAGGCATAGTCATCTTATCCTTCTCTTGCGTTATTTTAATGTTTTAGCATTTCCAATTTTAATGAAATTGATATTAAAACCATATAAGAATAAGTTTTCGGTGAATTAGATAAGGCCATAAAAATGTATAGCAATTTACCTCTTGTTTTTAACACAACTTGAAGGGTTACTTTAAACATGAAACCAATTTCCTATGTACATGTTTGAGATGTTTGGAAAACTTAAGAGTATTGGTTACCGAAGACACTATGTAGGATATTGATCTCGAAATCTTAGTAAAAAATACCACTAGGAATCCTTGTTAAATTGTAATAAATCATTTTTTCATGAGACATGTAGTATCTCTATTGATGCCAAAATGATAAAATCAAGGTTTGACATTGTTTCCTATTAACATGAGATGTCACAAAAAAAATTGCAATACCCTTATTTGATAGTTTGATCATTTAGCACAACATATAATTAGTCTTATTAACCCCATTGCAACATTGGGTAGATACTGGAAGTTAAAATTTTGATTTCATTTTGACCCACAGTTCAAGCTTGAGGTGGATAATTAGTATTTGCTCCCACATATCTCTAGTATTTCTTCATGACAGTAATTACCAACCCTTAGTTTGAATAAAAAAAATTGTATGCCATTTTTCCAGTTAGGATTTGCAAGCCTCAGTTCGTTGTGCAACGAGGCCATTCAAGTAAAAATATGATCGGTATCTCTAGAAACATGGTAGTTAATTAAACCCACTTCACCATATTTGGGTTCTGTTAGCTCTCGGTGTATCCTTCTATATAGGGGATTAGGTAGGGATTTTATTTCTTTTGTGTTTAGGCCTCAGAGATTCTTTTTGCACTTAGATTCTTTTGCAATTTGGGTAAATTTGATGCTTTTGGAAACTTGCCACTAAAGGATAAAAAAAATTATCTGACCTTATCCAATCATAATATCGATTGGGAAACATTGTAAACACTAACACATGAATTTAATAATCTTTCCTTTAACTATTGTTTTGTAAATAAATTAATTGTGGAAAGATGGTTTCTCTCTCTCTCCAGATTTGAAAATGAAATGTATTTAATTTCTTTACTCTCGCTTGTTGTGTGTTATGTGTGTAATTATCATGAATGGAGAAATTTTAATTCTTTAATTGTGTTAGATGGTAGGAAGATTCCATGTCATCTTTGTGCTGATATTTTTGTGGGTGTAGTTACCTTGGATAGGAGGATGCAAAATCATGCAGAATATGTTATGATGATAGTTTATACTTTCTTTAATGAATGAAATGTAAAATTTTAATGGTAGAAATAATTGGCATATATTTATAGATGAGAATAAATTTTTGTATCAAGAAACATAAATATTATTACTTTCATGTTAACAATATAATCTTATTTGCTTTTGATAAATTGTTAATTTGAAATTTATTTTATTATATGCAGATTATCATGTTGTGTTGTTTGCATGCAAGTAAGTGTTTATCGTGTTAGAAGCACAATGGACTGGGAGGTTAGTCAATTTTTCAAAAAAAAATACCTTCAATAACTTAATATTTTTTTACCCATTAAAATTCAAACATGCATTAATTTAAGATTTACCAATATGAAACAACCATCAACATGAACATGAATAAGAGAGAGTAAAAAAGACAAAATACATAAGTGGGAAACCATCAAGGGGAAGAAAACCAACAAATTTTTTTTATTATATCAATCAAATAAAAATATTTTCATGAATATGACTCATCAAACAAGATTTTTTTAGTGAGGCACCAACCCCATAAAGAGCACGAAACCTGAGAAGCTCTTATTGATATTACTTACAACATGGGAATTTTAGGAATATTAATAATAAAACAAGTTTTGATCAAAATACCACTGAAGATATTCTACCAACAAACACAATTGATATTCATCACAAAATTCATCTCATACACCTTCAAACTCTCTTGAAACACACAATCTCCTACTTTTGTTAAAAATCCTCAAACATGGACTGATTTGGGAAAAAAATCTTGAAAACTAGATCTTTAACACTCCTCAAACATTTCCACACTCTCTCAAGAATTTCTTGATTCTCTTGAACCACTTTTACTCTCTCACCTAGATCAAACTTTTTCCCTCACTCCACCCTAGTTAAAATTGAACCATTACATGCACTTTTATACATGACTCAATTCAAAAACATAAAAAGGTCAAAAAATATCATTATATGTCATATATACAAAATTAAAAACAAATATACGATGCCATGTAAAATATCATAAAATAACCTCATGGGTTGGCAATGCACTAAGACAACTAACAAGCCCAATTAGGCTCAAAACAAGAAAATATCCTTCACCAAGCACTTCAAGATCTGCTCACAATTCATCAAGATTTTTCATGCCTATAAAGGCTTCAAAATTTTCCATCATACCCTTATAACATTATCCATTTGCTCACAATACTCTGCACTAAGAAATTTCATCATAACAACATCAAGTAGGATTGTTTCCTACTGAAATCAAGCACTTCTAAGAACTAGTCTTCATCAATCAAGCTCAAGATGACACAAATAGACATAAAATATTCCATTTCAAAACTAATTGGAAATCCAAATACATGTAGAAAATCATTATACTTGTTATAACTCATGAAACAATCAATAATACAAATAGAACCACTTCTCCTCTTCATCTAACTAAATTGACCATAAACAAGTTTTTGAAACTCAACTAGTTTTCACCCTTGCTAAAAAAATTATGACCTCTAAATGAATTCAATAGTAAAATAAATCATCCCTCTTCACTTTCAAGTGGATGGAAATCACATTCTAAGCCAAAATATTTGTCTTCTACATCAATCTTCTCATCAATGCATTGATGTCTGAACCAATCAAACTATGTCAACTTGTGACCTCACCCATCCCACCTCATCACACTTTAAGATATTCCAAACAAAATTAAACATGTCACATGGGATGTGAAAACTACTTCCAAGAGCATGATACTTCATCACAAAGACCACAAGTTCTCAAGCATTCTCATTCACATATACTGTAGAACTGCCCTTTTAACCCCAAAAACAAGTCAACAAATTTTAGCATGTGGAGGTAATCAAATCACCTCACCAAGATATTAATTTAATTTAAGCATGTATCATATCTCTCATATATCTCATTAAACTAATTTATGAATATTGTCTAATGGTAAACATGAGAGTAAAACCTTATTTCTGGGAAATAAGAAAATTTGAGTGGGCTCCACTGAGTGTCATGACTTGAGACAACCATCGTATAAAATATAAGAGAGTCCTATCCATCATCCAATAGTCACATTTTATGATCCAATTCATTCATCTCTCAAATAAACAATATTTACCCCATCGATATAAAACTAGGGTTTGATAAGGGTTTTGACCTTCTTACCTTCTTAACAATCGTTCATAAAAGATAGGGATTCATTTAACTTCATTAAAAATATGTAACCTTCTTATCTCCATGATTCAAAATCCATGAAAGGATTAGGATCCCATTAAAATGTTACACGTGTCAACCAAGTCCATTTCTTTCATATCTAGCTGGAAAACATGCATTCAAGAACCCTATTTTGGTCAAAACCTCATATCTTACAAAATTCTCTTCATAAAAACTGAAATATTTCCCAAAACAGTATATAACCCTCTGTTAACATCTCCAATACTCACATAGTCATAAATATCTCTTCATCTTCACCACCAATAGGACTAGTATGACTAGGCCTTAGGGTTTTACATAATTTAGGCCATAAAAAATTATCTAACACCAAAACAAAGCATAAAACATCTTGTAAATTCCTATACATTCTGAAAAAAATCTATCATGCCTCCACTAGTTTCTTCAAGAGGTCACAGACACCTACGAGTGACTATCATGCCTTATTAAGCTTATATGAACTAGGATTAGGTCTATTTTAAACCTAAGTCAAGTAGGAAAACACCACACATCTTCTTACAATCTCACCAAAATGACCTAGAACACTTGAGAAAACATGTCACAAACCCTTACATGCTTCCATGATCTCAAATAACTTTAAACCTCACTCTCATTATTCATTTGGCCTCCAAACATATAGACTAGGTCTACATGAGCACCTATAACTGTGTCTACAACCTCTACCTAAACTCTAAATATCATGTGAGTGTCCCAATACAATCCTATTATGCTTCGCATGCCTCTACCATGATCCTTAAACTATCATAAAACTATATCCATCATGCTCTATTACTTAGGCTAACTAAGTCACTTGATTAGGCCTACTAGGCCAATCCTTTCTCATTGCTTCCATCCTTTCCGCCATGTCATCATCATACTAAGCATCTTATAACACTCCTAGATCATCTTATTATTCATTAATGTGCATTTACATCAATGGAAATACTCTATCTCACTCATGCCAACAAACTCACCCTTTGTCATTGATGGAAAACCACTTAGTTCTTCTCCCCCTTTTTTACATTAATGAAAAAGAATACATGTAGCTCATGATCTTCATATTAATCATAATAATGTGATAACCTATTAGTTGGAAACATCCATTAAATTCCTCAAATAAGCACACAAATCTGTATTTCTTCTCTTTACTTTTTTTTTGGCTTCATTATGGCATTTTTTCACTATATCTCCGCCTGGGCAAGTGTATATACTCATTCCAACAATCATTATTACCATGAACCATCAATCCTAGCACCTATTTAGACCATTATAAACTTAAGATACTCAGAAACATGATTGAAAATACCATGCATATACTTTAGCATTTTTAGGACTAAGATCCCTAAAACAACTTTTTAGAATAAATTAGTCCAAATTTTACAAGATCTATAGGTTCATATACATCATGAATCAACACCGCATAGCTCCCACAATATTTATTCTTCCTCTATCTAACTGAATGCACAAGAATATGCTTTCATACCTTGCATTTATGCCATGTATAGTGATCGACATCAATGCCTCTATTTTAATCCAACCTTTTAGTGTTGTCAACCTCATTTCTATGCTATTATAGCCTTCTTAGACATATGACTTGATCCCCTTGAAATTGTTTTTACAAGCACCCATATTTTTTTCTCACTAGGCCTTCTAAACACCTAGAAATCTTGATTTATAGTCGCTACCATCTCCCCCTTCCTTAAGAAGCTTCCACAGTCCTGTAGTACACCATTTTAGTGCACAACAACAACCTACAATACCCTATCAGGATGCAAATGATTAGCAACACAAGTCCTTATCTCTCTGTAATATTTGTAGAATCATCAAGATGCATATATCCTTGAAAATAATCCTATTTTCCCATATACGTATTAATAAATCCTCTACAGACATGTAGCTCGTCATGGTAGGAAAAACAACTTACGATATCTTGATAAAGTGCAGTCTATTCAATCATAGATGTCCTGTAATCATATGTTTCCTCTCATTTCAAGCGTAAAGAGCATTTCAAGCTCCCTTTTAATATTATTAACTATTATAAAGACATCATGAACATCATGCTCTGATTATAAGAATAACCTCATGATCTCGTAACTTTGTTACATCTTCATGAGTAAAATCAAAAAACACACATCATAGTTTATAAGTATTTGCATAGTCTCCATGAACCTATATCAGGATGCAAAATCATTGCAAAACATATTGATCTTGGTCATGCATTTTCAAGGCACATGTCAATATTCTTTCTTTGGTAGAGATTTAGAAATACGCTATTCCAAATTTGATTCCAATCCTTATGATAGGGTCATATTAACTAACACTTCATCATCAAGAATATATTCAAACAACCAAAGACAGTACCTTGAATGGTTTTTCTATCTTCAAAACTCTCTTTTTATATCACAATGCATTTTTCACACTTTTTTTTATATCACTCATATCTAGAAGAGGTCATAATATAGGCATGAAAAACATACCTCTAAGTAATAGTGCACTTGCAAACCCTTCATATGACTTTAACAAGGTTTATTTCTTCATTTTAGTCTTGGATAGCTTAGCAATACTCAATAAGTTTCATACACCTATCTATGACACCACTATATGATTCCAAGAAACTGTGCACAAGTAAGAAAACATAATTAGCAAATGAAGCCCTTATCTTTTGAGATTATTATAACTATCAATGTGTACCAATATCCATACACCTTCTATGATACTTGAACTCTCATAGAAACATCTCAAGCATTTCTCAAGGCCTAACAACTCAACATAGACAATGTTAACTTACTCAAATACCTGGAAAGCTATACATCTCCTACTACATATGTCTTATCAAGTCATCATGTTGAATGAATTTTCATTCATGAAACTAGCACACCTATCATGCGACATTACCTTAAACCAACTACTTCAAGAGAATAATGATCATATTTTTTCACTGAGACAGTACACCTACATCTTGAAACCACTGAAGAAGAGTAAGCACTTAGTTGGGCCTTATGTCCATCCATAACACTTCGAAAATCATATCTTCTTTGTTTTCATAGTCTTTGTCATGTTTCATACTTCTTCATGTTATATTTATGGTTCCCAAATTTTCCTGATAAACCAAAAACATGAATCAATAGGTAAATAAACACTTTACACACTTAGAAAACTCTTGAACATACCTAACAAGAATCATTTCACCTTATATTTGAAGGTCTGATCAATTCCTCATATTGAATGACTTGAACCTTATGAATCTAACAACCTTGCACCATGAAATTATATAAAAAACCTTCAAGAATGGATGATATCATTTAAGATCATAAGAAACATATCTTCACACAATGAAAATACTCCTAAAATACCATACTCCAAACTAAGCATCCCCCCTTCTTACAATGATTCATATGGATTATTATGCCTCTAAGAATCCTAGTAGAGATGTATAACTTCATAGTAAATATTTAAGAATTACTTAATGATGTACTAAGTGCTCGTTGATACTTAGAAATCTCCTCTTTATTCTTTCTTCTGATCTTTATCCTGAGAACTTCCTGGATTTGTATCCATATGAGTTCATGGTGGAACTTTATTGTTCACTCTAGGCTGCCATGACCTATTGTTCCTATTTTATTGCATTATAGAACTTTGATACCTCTTGATTCATCTTAAATAATCATGATGATAATATCTAGCAACATGACCAAATTCATTCCAGATAAAGTGTCCAAAATTTCTCTTACCTTTGAAACCTTCATCTCTCCATAACTGACTAGGTGGCTCATATAGAAAGAACCTAGAAATATGACCTCTATCTTGACAGTTGTAGTATATTAAATTTCTTGATTTATCATCCTTGTTATCCCTGCAAGGGTGGTCACGTTTTAAATACCTTCTAAACTCCTTAGCTTTGTGTCCAAAGTCATTACAAATGTAACGATAACCATTAAATGATCTCTCATACCTGGAAGCATTAGGTTTCCTAATTGACATTGTCTTTGGCATATTTATCCTTTTGTTCTTCTTTGATTCTTTGTCCTCAAATATCATTTCTTAGAACACTGTCATCTTGAATCACTCCTTTTCATTTGATGTCATCCTTTAATCCCATTCCTGTATTATCTCCTGCATAATTATAATTTCTCAGAGTTTCATCAAGAGTCTTGGTGATTATCTCAAATTTTTGGTATGATTCATCCCTGTGGATTGCATCAAATAATTCTCCCTTAATAATAATAAATTCTTCCTTGGATTACACTCTTAGAATAATGGAGCTCGTCTGCATTTCTATCCTTTTTATAGTTTCATCAATTTTCTCCCTCACAGTCCAATATTTATCCTCTAGGTTGTGAATCTTTTCCTCATATTACATGACTTGAGATCTCATATTCTTATAATTTTTCTCAACATGCTTTAACTCAGTATAAACACACACTAATTTAGCCTCAATGTCATCATCTTCTTCTTATTCAAAGTCCTAGTAATATTAATTTATTAAGTCACCAAACAATTTGGAGCCATCGCTTGTAGACCTCATGGTATCCTTGGCCATGAACAATAATTCATCTCTAAAATCACCATTCCTAAAATCAGAATAAGAATTAGAGACACCACTATCACTACTAGCTTCAAATGAATAAGCTTCTTTCTTTGAGTTTAAGCTCTTTTTTAACTTTTTCTTGTTGTCAAAACATTTGAGATCCTTATTTCCTTTTTCAAACATGTGAGTCTTCTCGTCATGATATTTATCATTCTTATGGTCATCATCATCTTCACCCTTGTGCATGTAAGGGAATTCAACAGAAAAATGACCTATCTTACCAGAATTAAAGCACTTGAAAGACATCTTCTCTTTACAGTACTTTAATGAGCCAACCTTTAGTCTTCTTGCAATCATTGCAAAGAGTTCTTCATCATCATATCTCAGGACTGGAATCATCATCCTTAGCATTCTTTCCCTTTTTCTTCATTTCAATCTTAAAATAAATATCCTTCTTGATTGGTTTAGAGTGAATAACCCTCATCTCATAAGAAATCAAATTTCCATGTAACTCATCCATTGTTAAGAACTTAAAATCCTTAGCTTCCTCAATGGAAGATAGTTTAGAGTCAAATTTAGGAGTTAGAGACCTAAATAATTTTTGTACAACAACTTAGTCCTTCACTTATCCACCTATTCCTTTCATGGTGTTGACAACCTTATCAAATCCAAAAAATATGCAACAATGGACTCCTCTTCAGTTATATTTACAACCTTTAAACTGATTTCTGAAATTTATAAGCTTATTTATTATTACCTTGGAATACCCTTAATAAATGACATAAATTTTCTCCCACATATCCCTTTCTAATGTGCAATATATTACCTTCATGAGTTCAAGTTTGGCTAGACCACAAATGATTGCATTCATAGCCTATGACTTGTCACTATTAAGTTTCTTGTCTGCAACATTTGTTGGGGGTGTTTGAGGAACATTATATCCATTCAATACAAAATTCCAAATATCAAATCCTAAGTATATGATGTGATTCCTCATATGGAAGCTCCAAAAATCATAGTTTATCCCATTAAATAAGGGATACTTTCTGGAAGAAGTGCCACTCTATTGATTCACCATTTTTTATTCAAAGGATATCCTTCCAAGTGATTAAACTTCTCCAAAAGGACCTAGTATGATACCAGTTATTGGAAGAAAATGGAGTGAGAGGGGGGCTGAATCAATCCAAAAACTTTACCCTCAATCACTTAAGCTTATATTAAAAATTAACATTCATCCATGCATTAGTTTGAAGTTAAACAATATGAAACAACCATCAACATGAACATGAATAAGAGAACATACACAAGACAAAAAATATAAGTCATAAACCCTCAAGGGGAAGAAAACCCACTGAAAATTTTGATTATAATACTCAAACAAAATGAATGGCATGAATATGACTCATCAAAAAATATTTGTTTAGTGAGTCACCAACCCCACAAGGAGCAACAACACAAAAAAAGTGTTCTTGATATTACTCACAACAAAGGACTTGTATGAATATTACTCATCACACATGTTTTTATTAGAATACTATTAAAGATATGATTCCAAAACACACATCTGATAGTGATCACAAAATTTATCTCATAAAACTTCAAACCTTTTGCAAAAAAACCATCTCCTACTTCACTCAAACTTGCTCAAACATGGACTTATTTGGAAAAAACATATTGCACACTAGCTATTCAAAAATTGTCAAAAAAATTCACACTCTCTCATCTCTTTCTTTATTCCATTGAGAATTTTTCACTCTCTTACATAGCTCACATTTTTTCGTCCATTAAACACTAGTTCAAAATGAACCATTACATGCAATTTTTATACATGACTCAATGAAAAACCATAACAAGGTTGGCCATGACAATTATATTTTGGTCATAATAACTTAAAAACAAATCTACAACACCATATAAAGCATCATAAAGGACCCTCCTACATTGGAAATGCACCAAGACAACTATCAAGCCAAACTAGACTGAAACCAATAAAATGTCCTTCACTGAGAACTAAAAGACCTCTAAGCACTTCATAAATATGTTTCATAAATTTAAAAGGATTCACACATGTATATAATACCATTAAAAAATCATTCATTAGCTCACAATGATTTCTACCAAAAAATTTCATCTTAACAACATCAAGTTGGATTGTTTCCTACTCAAATTAGGCACCTCCTGAAACCAGTCTTCATCAATGCATCTCAAGATCACACTAAAAAACCTCAACTATCACATATAACAAATAATTCAAAATAAATTAACATGTATAACATCATCATTCATGTGAGACCTCATAAAATAGTAAACAATGCAAATAGAACAATTTCTTCTGTTCAGCAAACTGAACTGCCCAAAAACTAGTTTTGGAAACGCAACTAGTTTGTACCCTTTATGACACATTTAAGACCTCTAAATGCTTTCACCAGTGATTAACTAAAATTGGAATAAAATAGGTAGTATGGAGATAGTTAATCTAAGATATGAACAATTGTAAATGAATTAATTAAATGCAGCAAATATTATGTTAATTACCTAAGCAAATATATAAAATGAAATACTAAAACCCTAATGTGCAAGATAGAAGAGGAAAGAACTCATATGATAACAAATATTTATGAAACAGTGTTGCATAAGTAACTGGATAGATTAGAAGCAAGAATGAATGTGTTAGATTCCTGCAGTGGATAGATTTGGGGGATATTGCTAGACTGGAGTACCTGGGAGAGGACTAGGGCACCCACGGGTGCCCTAGTAAGAAAAAAATGCACCATGGTCTGGGTAAAAGGTTTGGAATTGTTATTCACAGATCTTGGAGATAACCAATAACCTTCATTGTTTGTCACATTAATTTTTCTATAATCCGCAGAATGCTCTAAATATTCTAAGAAGAAGAACTAACTTACAAAAGATCAAAAGGAAGTATAAAACCATAAAAAAATAAAGATGTAAATAAATGGGTTAGACTGACCTCAACTTCCAATACATTGGGCTTACTAAGTGACAATTACACTACAATTTGGATCCTGATGTAGTCATGGTGTGTGTGCACATGTCGTGCCCTATGTTATCTTGTGTCATTCATACTTTGTGAAATAGCAAGCAATAGATAAACGTAAAAAATGTAATAGAATGTGTGCATATAACTGAATAGAATCCCTCCCCCTATGAAGTATGATTTAGATGTCGTAGCTTGTTCCCTGAAGATTGAGCAATGTGGATTTCAATACAATATATGGATGCAACTCTAGATGGATTGATAATAATAGACTAGATGCTAGGTCCCTCATTATGGTCTCATAACTTCTATATTTATAGGGTTCTTTTGATCTAATTTCATAATTAACCCTGAAAATTTCCTACCACCAAGAAAGACATAGAGATGTAAAATAGATAGAAGATATCCCAAAAGATGGTGGGGAAATGTCCAAAAGGAACCGGAGCACCCCTATGTGAGACCAAGGCATGCCCATGGGTGCCCCAATACTAAATCTGGGCATGCCCAGCCGAGGCTAAAATAATGCCAGGATGATCATAAAGATGACTAGGCATATGGATGCAAGAAGTCGATAATGATGAAATAAAATAAACCAAGATAGCCAAAAGATGGGGGTTAATTAGTACTTTCTTCACTCAATAACCTTCTAAATAGTAATATGAAACTAAGATTGAATAATTTTCTAAAGTGCATGATTTTGTCACTTTACATTTGCCGACACTTTATATTAGTGAGTCAAAAAGTCTTGATAACATAAAGTAGATAGAGATGCGTACTTGATGTCCATGAATAGTATAGTAGAAACATGCCAAAGGACTAGAACAAAGTGTGGAATGACAAAAATATAGAGAAGCGTGGAAATTAAAGATGAAAAATGCATACAGAATAAGTGATGAGAGTGAAGATAGGGTAGAAATGCATGTGTGTTGATTATGATAGTGTGTAGTGTACCTGCATGGTTAGTATAGCATGTGTGTTGTCGTAAAGTGACGTTGTTGATGATGTTGTTATTTTTGTTCTTGTTGTGTTGCCCCCATTTGATTGTTTTTTTCTCATACGGCCAGACCTGTGAGAAGAAAATGATCAAGTAGTCAAATATGTATGTATGTAATGTGTAAAAATGCAATGTAAAAGACGTATGTAAATGTAAATGTACACAATTACAAGAGTGAAAATGGAACATGTGCACCTGATCCATGTCGTGAACAAAGAATGTGAAAAAGGATATCTTGTACTGTCAGGGTATTAAGGTGATCTCGATGTGACGCTATAGGACAAATAAGTATACGAATAAAATGCTTTATGTCCTCCAACCTTTAATTTCTTCCCCTGAACTGTGTGTGAAGAGATCATCTCTGTATCTTCTGGGTATTTTTTTGGACGATCCGACACCACTGGTTGAAGCAGTGTAGGAAGAGTTCATGCCCACTATAACCTTCGAGCCTGTAATTACATCCCTAGAATGAGCTAAGTACACCATGTCCTATAAAATCCATTGTGTATGGAGTTCGTAGACTTGTTTGAACTCACTCACTGTTATATGTAAACACATAATGCCGAGGCGAAAATAGTGCACTAGCTAAACTGAAACAATGTAAATGCGTTGTGTTAGTATGTACACCCCCAAATGATGCCCCCCTCTTTGGGGGCACATGCATGACGTTACTGATAGGATACATGTGGCCCTCAAAAGAGGACCAACCACATGTACTCTAAAAAAAATTCATGCATGGGGAAAGTGAATGTGCTTGGTAGAAACCAAGGCGCAGACATTCAAGAAGGCTAGCCAAAGACAAGTGTTAGTATAAACAAGCACGCATGTATAAGATAATGTGTAATCTATGAAAATAGGGTGTAAGATAGCTAAGTAAAGCCATGTAATGTAAACACGTGAGAAGAATAAGTAACCCACACAAAGTCAGGGTACAAACATGGGATATCAAATCAAAATGTCACAAGACACGCAAAAGGTCATCATGGTTGCAAACAAAAAAACAAGTGTGCACACCAAACATATGTGCAAGGCCTGCAAACAAGAGAAAATAATAGACAATGGTAGACAACGTAATGAACGAGTATGGAAGCAAATATCCATACATAACAAAAGTTACATGCAGAAGCAGCTGTTATTAGCATGTTAGAAAGATAACTAGTATGTCAAAATCATGTATATGCAAGTAATGTAAAGTGCTAAGTACAAAATGAAATGATTAACACCTGTGAAGAGACGAAGGTGGGATGCCCTCGGTGACCAATGTAGGAAAGGGTAGATGGAAAGCATTTGTGTTGCATGTATAGGATACATGTATCTGCGATCACAATTGTTAATAAAGACATGAACGCACATGTGTGGATGGTATATATAAATGACATACAAATAGTATAACAAACATGGGTCGTAAAGTGACCGTGAACGTGTAAAAGTAGGCAAGAGTATAGAACAACCATAATATTCAGTGAGGTTCATTTTTTTTTACCCCTTCAAAATTCAAAAATGATCTATAAACGGTTAGTGTGTCATTGGGAAATGGTTGAGTAGTGTGTGTTTTGTCTAGCCGCATTGTGACCTGAATGTGTATATACGTAATAATATATGATATACGACATATAGAAGTTCATGTGCGTGAACCTTATTCCCTAAGCATATATCACAATAAAATGAATGTGTGAGTGATAATTTATCCTAAAGCATATGCGTCATTATCAGATGAATAGAAGTCGAGTCGTGATGTATCCTAAATCGTATACCACTGTTGATGATGAAATGAGTATATGTGTATTTTTGATGTAGCCTAAAGTGTATACCACTACAAGATGAAGAGATAATGACCATTTATCATAAAGCGTACCTGTCACTAGCCTAATCATATGCCGCATGATGGAAGGTAAAATGCTAAACATGTGATGAATATAAGGTCCATTTGATTTGTAAACCCTTGATATATCGAGTATGGACTAAGGAGCTAAAGTGTGACATAACATAGTGAATGCAGTGTGTAGAAGAATATCTAGTATATGTGATAAGTAGACAACCATGTAATGAGGATAAATGTAATGCATAGTGTGGTAGGTAATATATGTATATAGTAATGTAGTGTGTAAGATGAGTAGTATACCATGCTAAACGCGTAGATAATAGGAATGTGACATGTATATGATGTACATTAATATGATGTGTACTAAGCTATGTATGATATTTAAATGCGCAATCGTCAAATGATGTAGTCTAAATGGAAAATGTATGATGTATAAGATGTATAGGGTACATGTGTATACTGTAAAGTAGTATGTATAAATATTATTTGTTGATTTACGGAGCTCAATTACTTCAAATTAACATGTAATATGAAACTTGTTGGAAAATGTAGTAACCGTCATCGGTTATGGAGGGACCTAGCATCGGTCACCTATGACCGGCATCTATTAGGGAAGGAGGAACTGACATCGGTTAAGGGATAACCGGCATCAGTTACCTATGTGTGAGTGTTTTAATTAACTCCTGGGAATCAGATCTATTTTTAGTCATAAAAGTAGATCTATCGATTATAATTGCATGGCTAAGTTCCCTAAGTTTGTATACACCTATATAAGCATGAAAGCTAGGGTTTAGAAGTAATAATTAAGAAGAAATTGTAAGAAGTTGATGATTATTGTGAGAATAGTTGTGAGAGAGAGAATTGTTGGAAAAGAAGCAAAATCTTGAGAGAAAGAAATTACTGTACATCTTGAGAGGTGTGGATGATTGTAAATATTCAATTGTATATCTGGTGAAAGCTTTGGACTAATAGATTGGCTTGTTTATTGGTTGATGTAGCTCACACTGGGTGAACCACGTTAAATTTGGTGTTGATTTATATCTCTTGTTTTGTATATTTATTCTTGATAGAATAATCTGTTTTTATTTTCATGTATGCTTAGATTTGATATATTATTTGTATAACCGGTGTGCAAACCCCAACAACTGGTATCAGGGCAGCTTTGTTTGAGGGTTTTGTGTGTTGACAGATTTACTCACAGAGGGTTTTCTAATTGAGTGGGAGTAACAACAATGGGAGAAGAAAAAAAATACAAGGTAGAGAAATTTGATGGCCGAAATTATCAATTATGGAAGATGCAGATTGAGGATTATCTATATCAAAGAGATTTATACTTACAGTTGGATGAGAAGTCTAGACCTAAAAAGATGACTGATGAAGAATGGAATATTCTTGATAGAAAGGCTCTGGATCTATAATATTGAGTCTAGAAGCATCTGTGGCTTTCTAATATTACAGAAGCAACATCTACAGTAGAGTTAATGAAATCTCTTACTAATTTATATGAAAAACCTAGTGCTTCAAATAAATTTTATTTGATGAAGAAATTATTTATTTCTAAGATGCATGAAGGTGGATATGCATCTAGTCATTTGAATGATTTCAGATCTATTGTAAATCAGTTAAAATCAATTGATATTCTGTTTGATGATGAAGTGAAAGCACTTTTATTCATTATGTTCTTTTCCTGATAGTTGGGATAACTTGGTAATGGTTGTTAGTAATACAACATCTGCTAATTAATATTTTGAAGTTTGATGATGTGGTTAGTATAATCTTGAATGAAGAAATTTGTAGGAAAAGTACAAAGGAATCATCATCTGGGAATGCTTTGAATGTAGAAAGCAAAGGCAGGTAGAAGGAGAGATCCAAGAGTAATAATAATGGGAAATCAAAGTCAAGGGATGATCATATCTAAATCCAGAGGTAAGGGAATTACCTATTGGAAATGTGGAAAGAAAGGACATGCAAAGAAAGATTGTTGGTCAAAAGATAAAGAGAACCAATACTAGACAAAGGTAAAGTCAAATAAGGAAAATGATGTGCTACAACTAGAGGTAATGCAAGATGCTCTTATTCTTTCTTTGGATAATAAAATTGAATCATGGGTTTTAGATTCAGGAGCTTCTTTCCATGCAACCCCTAATAAGGGTTATTTTAGAAATTATGTCCAGGGCAATTTTGGGCATGTTTATTTAGGTGATGATGAACCTTGCAGTATTACTGGTAAAGGGGAAGTTCATCTTAAATTATAGAATGGAAATATATGAGTATTGAAATATGTGAGGCATGTTCCAAGCCTCAAGAAGAAATCTTATTTCTGCAGAGAAAATTATGTGAAGCTAGTTGCATGGTTACATTCACAGTTAGACTCTTAGAAAGTCACCAAGGGTACCTTTTGTTGTGGCAAGAGGTAAGAAGGTAGGATACATTATATTTATCTACATGTGTTACTGATTCCTTTTCAATGCATTATCTACTTCAAATTAGATACATGCATGTGGCATAATCGGTTAGGCCATATGAGTCAAAAAGGAATGCAAATCTTAAAGGCTAAGGGCAAGTTATCAAATTTGAAAGATTTAGATCTTGATTTTTGTGAGCATTGTATCTTTGGAAATCAAAAGAGAGTTAGATTTCTCAAAGTTAGGGCAACTAAGAAGGAGCATAAATTGGATCTTGTACACTCAGATGTGTGGGGACTAGCTTTGGTAGCTTCTCATAGAGGATCCCAGTATTATGTTACTTTCAATTGATGATGCTACAAGAAAGGTATGGGTTTATTGTATTAAACATAAATCTGATGTTTTTGAAACTTTTAAAAGATGGAAAGCCCTTGTAGAGAATGAATCAAATTCAAAATTAAAGTGTCTTAGATCTGACAATGGTGGTGAATATTGTAGCAAGGCTTTCAATGATTATTGTTCAGTAAATGGAATACGTAGAGAAAGGAAGGTTCCAAGAACACCACAGGAGAATGGTGTTGTAGAGAGAATGAACAGTGAAAATCATGGAATGTGCTAGAAGTATGAGGATACATTCTGGATTGCCCTTGCAGTTTTGGGTAGAAGTCAGTTGATACAGTGGTTTATTTGATTAATTGTGGGCCTTCAAGTTCTCTAGATGGAGGAATACCAAAAGAAGCTTGGACTGGAAAAGAGGTAGATCTTTCTTTTCTTAAAGTTTTTGGTTCAGAAGCTTTTGTGCATATTGATAAGGAAAATAGAAAAATGTTGGATGCAAAATCCAAGAGATGTACTTTCATTGGTTATGGATCTGGTGATTTCAGATTCCGTTTTTGGGATTTAGAGAAGTCTAAAATTATTAGGAGTCATGATATTGATTGGAATGAAAAAAGAATGTACAGGGATCAAATTTTGGTACCCAAGGATGAACCGAGTTGAGAAGTTTGTGGATGAAAATGAACTCTCAGATTTAAAAGTAATACCTACATGTTTACACAATAACTGGTATCAGTTTACCCCTGACCATACATCATTCCAGCTTGTAATGGGTGTCAGTTACATAAGAGAAAGACGCCAAACCGGCACCAGTTAGTAGAACTGAACCAGTGTCGTTACAAAAGGTGACCACGCGTAAATTATTGTCAAAAGTAGATACAAATATACAGGATGAGGTCCAGATTGAGCCTCCGGTACCCCAAACTTCTGTGAAAAGGTCACAAAGGGTAAGTAAACCTCCAAAAAGATTTACACCTTTCCTATTTTATTTATTATTGACTGATAATGGTGAACCAGAGAGTTTTGAAGAAGTAATGCAGGATAAGACCCACAAGTCTAGCTGGGAGCATGGCATGGAATGAGGAGATGGAATCCTTGGAACAGAACCAGACTTGGGATTTTGGTTAAGTTGTTCAGCAGGTAAGAAGACATTGCAGAACAAGTGGGTTTACAAGTGGGTTAACAGGATTAAGGAAGAAGATGGTGGACATAAAAGGTACAAGGCAAGGCTTGTAGTAAAGGGATTTGCACAGAAATCAGGTATTGACTTTGGTGAAATATTTTCTCATGTTGTTAAGATGACTTCTATTCGTACTGTATTGAGTTTAGTTGCAGTAGAGGATTTGCATTTAGAGAAACTAGATGTGAAGATGACATTTCCTTCATCGATGATTTGGATGAAGAGATTTATATGCAGCAGTTCGCTTGGGTATGAAGTCAAGGGGTAAGGAGAAATTAGTGTGTAGGTTGAAAAAGAGCCTATATGGGCTCAAGAAAGCTCCAAGGCAATGGTACATGAGGTTTGATAGTTTCATGCATGAGCATGGTTACTTGAGATGTGAATCTGACCATTGTGTTTATTTCAAGAAGCTTGGAAATGGGAGCTATATTATTTTGTTATTGTATGTGGATGATATGCTTATTGCAGGATCTAGTATGTAGGACATTGGTGAGCTTAAGGGAAATCTAGCTCACACATTTGCTATGAAGGATTTGGGAGTTGCAAAAAGAATCCTTGGCATGCAAATAGCACATAGAGACAGGAAGAACAAGAAATTGTATTTGTCTCAGGAGAATTATATCAATAAGGTGTTGGAAAGGTTTAATTTGATACATGATTCAAAACCTATGTAAGTACACGTATGGTTGAACACTTCAAATTAAGATTAAAGATTAGTGTCCTACATCACACGAGGAGGTTGAGTACATGACACAAGTTTTGTATGCTTCGGCAGTTGGGAGCTCTGATGTATGTTATGATTTTGTATCAGACCAGACATTGCATAGGCAAGTGGGAGTTATGAGCAGATATATGGCCAATATAGGTAAAGAGCATTGGAAAGCACTCCACTGGATACTCATCTATTTGAAAGGAACATCTAGCATGCATTTATTCTATTGAGGTTTGGATATTTATTTATGCAGCTATGTTAGACTCGGATATGGATCTAGATTGTAGAAGGTAGGACGAACACTACTAGATATATTTCCATAGTAGGTGGGAGCTGGATTTCAAGATTGCAGAAGGTTGTGTCTTATCGATTACAAAGGCAAACTATGTTGCAGATACAGAGGCTAGCAAGAAGATGATATGGATGAGCAAGTTCATAGAAAGAGTTGGGAAAGGAGAAAGACGTAATTGTAGATTGTACAGTCATAGTCAAAGTTTGCAATTCATGTGGCAAAGAACTCAGCATTCCATTCTGAGAACGAAACACGTCCAGTTGAGATCTCACTTCATACGACAAGTATTGGAGGATGGGAAGTTGAAGTCTGGAGAAAGATTCATACAAAGTGAAAATCGTGAGGAATATGCTAACGAAGCTATTTTCAAAGGAGAAGTTGGAATTACACTCCAATTTTGTTGGTCTTTGAGTTTGATATTTGAAGAGGGAGAAATAGATCCAAGAAAAGTATCCAGAGGAAGGAGTTGTACAGTACATGTATGGCACAGTAATTAATCTCCAAGTGGGAGATTATTGAGTTGTGGAGCTTGATTTCTTCAGATTGGCATGCAATTTTACAGACTTGCTGGAATACACAGTAACCGTTGTCAGTTGACGAACTGGACCATCATTGGTCACCCATGGACCGATATCGGTTAGGAAAAGATGAACCGAAATCGATTAGGGCTAGCCGGTGTCAATGACCTATGTATGAGTGTTTTAAGTAACTGACGGGGAATTAGATTTATCTTAATTTTTAAAGCAGATATCTAATGGTTTTAATTACATAACTAAAGTTCCCTAAGATTGTAGATGCATATATAAGCATGAAAGCTAGGGTTTGGAAGGTAAGAATTCAATTAATAATTACAGAGAAGTTTCCTTATTGAGAGAAAAGAGAATAATTTGTAAAGAGAGAGAAGTACTTGGACAGGAATAAAAAGGTGTGGAAGATTGTAAATCTTCATTGTATTTCCTCTGTGATAATGGGAAGATTGGTTGTTATCTTTGTGGATCACAGCTCACACTGAATGTTGACCATGATTAAATCTAGTTTGTATTATTTCTGCTAAGTTTATTTCCAGTATAGATTGGATTTTATGGATAAGATATCCAAGTTAATGGGATTTGTACAACTGGTATGCTAGACCTCCAACATAAATCTAGTTCTGAGTAGCTCCTAAACTTCCTTGCCACAATCTACTGGTAATTCAGGAGGAACTAGCTATTCTGACCTAAAATTCACATAGGACCAGATATGATTGTAATAGCATAAAATGCAAGGCTATATTGATAAGCGGTGATACATTTGATTTACGTGGTGAGAATTTTTTGATGAGTAATGTTCATTATGTGTTAAATATTGGATTGTCTATTATGTGCACACTTGAAGAGGTTTGATGACAGTTCACCATATCCAGGAACAAGGCATGACACTATGCAATATTCTCAAGTTTGACTCACAATGATAATGCTTATTCATGCATTGAACATAATGTGTAGTGACAATATACTTGTAGAAATTTTAAAAATATCATGAAGAATCCAAGTTTGAAAGAAAACAGGGGAATTAATTTTTCTTCAAACTGATATTTCAGTTTCTTCAAGTTATTAACTGAGGGCTTCACAGACCTTATCCCCAATGATACATGCAGGTATGGAATCTTGTTGTTAGTGAGTCCATTACAAGGGCTCATTAGCAACAGAATATTGCTTCAGAAAATACATTTTAACATGATTTTATGTAGAACTCAAGACCAAATTCTAATATTTGACAAGGAAGCCCAATTGAGCGTTTTATAAGGTTTTTTATCATCTCAGGCTGAGAAAAAGAACACAGTTAGGGAAAATTGAAGTCCCCGAAATTTGTGCTAGAACCATTTATAACATGGAATCTTGATTTGAAATTTGTTAGATGAATATGGTTTAACAGGGTACTATGAAAAAGGATTTTGTATAAAGTTAAGTTTTTCAATGTGGTGCATTTTGCAGTAGAAGTGAATGATAATCATGCCTCTAGGGAGGAGAATACATAGTCACAAGCTACTAATTGGAAAGGTCACTGTTTAGTGAACCCGAGATGAGGTTTCTACTTCCAATTCAGTCAATGAAACTTTGGGAATAGATCAATCATGAAAATGGGTGGTGAAAAATAGTTGGTTTGTGCTAGGAACCACGATTCCAACGATTACCAAGTTATGCTGCAATAAACCACTAGAGACAAGGTTAGAAAGTTATGGCCTAGTGAGCTAGCGAAAAAAAAATGAGGTTTGAGCCTGAGAAGTTGAACGAGATAGATCATGAAATTTGACGGGAATGCACCATATTGAAGGTAAAGGAGTCCTTGAGGATATGTTTATATATTATTCTGGGTATGAATAAAAATACCCTCATTAACCATGGATTTTATGTTGCGTAAATGACGTAGTTCTCAAGAACACTAGAAAGGGCAATTTTGGCAAAATCGGAGCTCAGAGTGAAAACTAATGGCCGTTTGACCTTTTTGAAACAATATTAGTTGACTTGATTCCTGACATGCCTTCGGCCATTTCGAATATGTGATAGGGTCCCGCATGTCCCTGAAGGAGCCATTTGAAGTCTAAAAATGCTGAAATTTTCTTATTTTTGCTAAGAGAACTAATGAAGAAGGAATGATGGAAGGTAAGAACATTTAAAGCTTCATATGTCCCATTTTGAGCTTAGTGCAGGACCGAATCTGGGACATGGAATTCGCCCGGTTTGTAAGCAGGGAATAGTGCCCTTTGGTCCCAAGCTACTTCCGGGAAAAAAGTTCGGTCATTCTATGCATGTTTAAGCCATTTTGCGTACTTCTTGGAAATATCCTCACGTCCCAGAGCTATTTTGGGCTGCCTATGAGTCATGTTCGCCCGGTTTGAGTCGGTTCGCGTCTTAACTTGTCCCGCTTGTCCCAAAGGCGACCCTCTCAGCAGTTAACCAATTTTTTCTCTTTTCGGCCAGTTCGAATTTCCGCGTCCCGCACGTCCTTTTGTCCCAGATGTCCCAATTGCTTCCGAGGCCGCTTGTGCTCATTTCGGCCGATCCGCGCCTTTTTGTCCCACTTGTCCCAAATGCTTCTAGGACTAGGACTTAGCCATTTTTCGTGATTTTTCTTGGCCCGAGCTTGTTTTTGCAAATTTTTTCACATTTTCTCAGAACTTGCTCTCTTCTTGAGGGTAAATTTTGGATAACAGATTGTAAATATTCATTATATATCTTGTCAAAGCTTTAGATAACATATTGTCTTGTTTCTTGGTGGACGTAGCCCACACTAGGTGAACCACATTAAATCCGGTGTTGATGTATGTCTCATGTTTCGTGTATTTCTTCTAGTAGAATATCCGCTTTTATTTTCACGTATGCTTAGATCTGATATATTATTTGTACAGCCAGTGTGCTAACCCCAACAGTAGCCTATGGAATGAGGAACTAAATTATGACATCTGGTGGTGAGTACAACGCATAGAAGATAATGTAGTATATGTAAGGATAAAATCTGACCATATGATGAGTGGTATATGTAATGTTGTAATGTGTGGAACGTGTATATATGCTATGTGTAAAATGTAAAGGTGAGATATGTAGAATATGTAAAGTGGCATGTGCATAGATGGAATAGTAACATATCATGTAAGGTGATGTAATTATATACTCACAAATGATGAAGACTAGTTTGATATGTAGAGTATCTGTGAAAAGGCACAAAGTAATATGTATGGTATGTAGATGTATGCAACTATCATGGTGTATGAACTGTAAAGACACAAATGACCACGTGTTGTATAATGTATGACATGTAATGTGTGATGAAGTATAATGTTTAATTCCTATTGGTGTAGTGTGTGGGGTTAAGTGTAGCAATAATTCCTCAACAGTCAAGTGTGAACCGAAGAAAAAGTGTGTGTCATTAGGAAATGACATTAAAATGTATGATGAATATGCCTAATACAAGGATATGAATGTATAACAACATAAAATATGATGATCATGACTATACTAACATGAGGTGGGGGAATGTGAAGTGTTATGTCCCCCAAGTGTCTAAGCGATGAAGGTATAGTCAAAAGATAGTCATTGGATCAATCTAAGGAGTAGTTTCCAAAAAAAAAGTTATTGGATGCTGAAATGGATATGGTGAATCAAGCCTAAAATAATGGAGGTGGAGTTTGAATTGTGTCTTGAGTAGTAATAGGAGTGGTTTCTTTGACAAAAAGAGTTATAAATAGAAGTGGAGGAGGATGGATAGAATGCTTGAATGGTGGAATCTTTGGCAATAATTGTCTTTTCAAATAAGGCACATGAAAAATGGTGGCGTGGTGCTCATTAAGTGGAGAAGAAGAAATATCATAATTAGGATAAGCATGAAATGGAATTGTTTTTGTGTAAATGTGCAACAGGGGAATTGAAAATATCTAAGCATGACAATGATACCCTTGTACAATTTTTTTCAAGTTTTAGCATTCCAAAGAACCCCAATTCTATCTAGTCAGTATAAGTGACCTCTTCATTAATGGTATTTCATCCCCCTAGGTGATTTAGTAAAGTCCATTCATTCCCCCTAGGTGATTTTAAGAGTTCATTAAAAGTTGCAAGCTTCAAGCAGTTGCAGGAAGGGTTATCAGTAGCCTTCGTAGGACTGGAACAACCCCATGGAGTGGAGAAAAAAGTGAAAAATGGATAGTGAGGCAATTCAAAGGTCTTGTGATATCATGTAAGTGATTCAAGAAGATTCTGGAATGACTCAAACAATTTGGGGCAGTTTCACCAAAATTAGGGTTCCCAAGCCTATGCACTGCACAGGACAAAAATGTTCTTGAGCTTCGGAAGGCGATTCTGGGAGCTCCGGGTGGAGTTAGGAGAAAAATAAAAATTATCTAGAAATATAATTCCAATCATTAAAATATGGTGAAATTATGTTTTTTATAACACTTTGGCACGTTAAGTTTGCAAGTATTTTTTCACACACACAGGTGGAGTACCAAATCAAAAATCCCATTTTTAAGGGATCAAGTAGAAGAATAAATACTTGAACCTCCCACCATTACATTAAAATGGCCATTTATATTCAGGATCATACAAACTTTGATCAAAAAATTCCATCGGGAACTCAACTTATTGTCATTTAAAGTTGTCCTCTTAGAGCAAGTTTGAGAGTTAGCCAAATTTTATCATGACACGTGTCAACTCCAGGAGCCTAACAAATTTTTTTGTCCCTCACATGCCTCAAGGTCAAGGACATAAAACCTTTAAAAAAATTCCATCCCTTATATGACTTTTTGATCCTCATGCAACCTCCAGGATTGCCACTTCAACCCCAACGTGCTTATGTGATCTCAAATTCCTTGTCGACGGATCTTCGCCACATGTTAGTTCCAGGAGTACCATGAACTTTGATGTCCATAATTTCCCTCATAGGTCAAGGACATAAAAACTTGAAAAATGTGACCATCCCCCCTAAGGGAGACTTTTGGTCACCCATATGACCCGCTTCCATCCCCTCAGTGCTTTAAAATTGATTTTTTGAGCCTTCATTCTCTGTTGTCAAATCCCTGCCACGTGTCGTCACCCTACTCACTATGGAATTTTATGTCCCTCACGTCCCTCACATGTGAGGGACATCAAACCTTGAAAAAAATTTCCCATCCCTTCTCAACTTTAATTTTCAAATTTTAAAAGACTCTCCTGCTTCTAACTTCTAACATCTAACTCCTTCGTGCACAGCTTACTCTGTAACTTTCTATGCAACTTCTCACAAGCACTCCACCATTGCAAAAGATAAAACCAGTTTTCCATAGAAAATAAATAATTCACTCCATAAAAATATTCAGAATCTAGAAGAAATATTGATCAATCGAAGAACAAAGAAGCCAGAAGTTTGAAAATCTTCATTACCATGAAACCGAAAATGGAAGAGATCTTACAAACTAGTGCACAAATTAAAAAACCATTTTTTGCTAAGTTATTATCTCTTGAAGGCCACGAAAAATCATATTCAAACCTCCCATTTTTAGTAAGTAATTTTCACAACAAATAAATTCCATTTCCGGCACCATGAAGAACAAAGCTCAAATTCTCATTAAATCGAAAACCAGATCGAAGAGAAATTTCACCAGTGAGACGAGAAGAAAACACCTATCGCAATCGAATTTATTTCACCATGAACAAGGAAAAAAACAAGACCTGAAAATTTAAATTTCCATTAATGGCTACCATGACACTATAGTGGAAAAAATCAGGGAGCAACCTCTCCACTTTTCAAGGTCCTAATCGGTGAAATCGTGCAAAAGCTGGAGGTAATGATCGTTGAAAAATAAAGTTTCAAGTGAACTAGTTTTTACACCATGAAGTCCCTATTTTTTAGGGATATAGAGGATTGAGTTTCTACTAGAGTTATTCCCTGTCACATGAATAAAATCTATGAAAAAGGCAGCGAGCTACCTCTTCAGTTCTCAAGGTTCCAGTGGGCGAAATCACGCGAAAAATTAGAAGGGAGGATCATTGAAAAATCTAGTTTCATGTAAAATAGTTTTCGTGTCATGAAGTCCCTATTTTTTAGGGATGGGGAGGGCTTTGATTTTTTTAATTATTATTTCCCCACCAATGAAACTATCATTTTCTAACTTGTTGAGACAAAATAATTTCTCAAAATTTGGAGCATGGAACCCCAAAATAAAACCCATATTTTCAAGACATGTTTTGTTGCAATCTGACATCCACGGTGCACTTACTGAAAATAGCATGCCTTCCTACATAGGGGTTTGTTACTTAGGTTAAGCCACCATTTGAAGAGGATATGAAAAAGACAGTGAACATAGAGGGAGTATCACAGGCAAAGTCATCAAAAAGGTCACCTCGACTCACAATTGACACTTACTAAAAATAGTAATTGGTTCCACAAGCCCAAGCTATAAATAGCCAATCAGCCCAAAAGGTAAGAGGAACATAGTAAGAAGAAATAATTTAAGCTACCATAGCCTGTTGAGGTTGGGAAAAGCAAACTGCGACACATACTAAAAATAGTAAGTTGTCCCATGTGTAATTACTAAAAAATAGCAGGTTGTTCTCAAAGTGAAAGTTTGGCACAAAAGGAAATTGAAGGATAATCATTCAAGTCAATATTGCCATTTGGGGTCAATAAAAGGAAAATTTTGATACTTACTAAAGATATTAAGTTGTCTCTTCCAAATATAATACATGTTAAGGAAAAATGAATTTCGAGTGCACAGGTTGGTCTAGTTTCTTAGGTGTAATCAATCATGAAGAGATGGAATTTTTTTGCAATTTGAAACGATCATCTCATATTAAAAATCAAGGCATTACAAGGAACACCATGTGAATTCATCTTCATCACTTAAGGATTCATGTAATTGAAAGAGAGTTGATCAGAACAATTTCAATGAGTCAAGGATTTCATCAACAAAGTCTTAAAGAGGGTCATCATGGACATTATATGTGCTCATCTCAAGCTTGCAGTGGTAAACATCGTAACATTGTTTCTAAACAATAATTCTATGGTCCAGGATTTCCATGCATCATAGAGTTTTTGGTCATCACTAGATTGTGAAAATTATTCAAAGTTATTGAAGGGAATAATCTTCATCAGTGTAGAAGATCACCAGTGGCATAAATATTCGCTCAAAGTTCATGGTTGCATGATGGTATTCAAAGAATTTGGTCACGAGGAGTGTTTTCCCCTCCATCCCTTCCCTCTTCCTCTCTTTCCCTCTCTTATTTCTCTCTCCATTCTAAATATTCGTTATGCGTCATCATTGTATTTTGTCCTATTCACTTAAGCGACCTATTTTAAATTTGTAACAATTATTTTCTCAAAATTATAAGAGAAATACTTGATTCATGGAATATTAAAGGTCACGAATGGAATATGGAAATAAAGAGTCATGTGGGGGAGGTGAAAGGATAATTCAGGTTTCTATAAATTGGATGGTCTCTCCATTCCAAAGGATTGGGATTCCATATTTTGAAAGAACTCTTTCTATGTAGCATTGTGATAGCTTAGTTAAAGCTTTGTATTCATCACTACACATGGAATAAAAGCTATACTTATTATATTTCCCTTTATTTTTTTACCTCTATTTCACTCCTTCATGCACTTTACAAGTATAGTTGATCCTGTATGGAATTGGAGAGGATATTCGTGTCCTCAACAGATGAATTTAAAAACTTGACATTTCAATTTTTAGTCCTGCTAGCTTCACTGTGCTTTCCTCTAGATTTAAATTCAAACTACTCTGGTTATTGGGTGTGAGCTTTGTCATATACTCACAATAGTAATATTCCTTACATAATTTCCCCCTTTTTTCCTACATTGCTGTAATTTCCTCCCTTGTACCACCGTATAAGCAATTTACCACAAGTTTAGTGGAGTGTCCTTGTGTGATCCACGACCAATTTGGCCACCCACAACATTTAGGTAGGATTAGGATTAGTCTAATTTCAATAATGGGAGCTATACCATTTGATATAGAGGGGTGTAGCCCCGTGAACGTTTGAGGAGACACCTGATTTGTCCACCCGACAAATTTTCTCACCAACAACTTTTGGCAACTCTAGTGGGAAGAAATTTTCCTAAGTGTGCCCAAAAAATATATCTCTTCCCAAAATATCAAAAAATACAAAAAAAAGATCACATTTCAAAGTAAAATCATTCTTTAAGGTGACTTTGTTAAGGAACGAAACCCGGTCACATTCATTCCCCGCACCATGAAGAAATTTATAGATTGGAGTGAAGTGCCAATGAGTGACAGTGAAGAAGAAGAAGAAGATATCTTCCCGGAAAAGAAGATCATTGATCAGCCATGGTTCTATAATAGTGTTAACAAAGAAAATAAGAAAGAACTTGTCACCGATGAAGAGGAATGGATTCAAAGGAGTCATAGGATAAGGTGTGAAGATCGACAATATGCCAGATTATTACACGAGATGGATGAGAAACTTGAATCATACCATAAAAAGGAAGAAGAAGAGGAGAGTTTTTCTATTGAGGAATATCTTGAAGATCATTCATACCATAGGATCTTCATACCCAAAAGGTTCTCAAATGTTGCTAAAGAAAATTATATCCTTGAGCCTTGTGATGAAGATAAAATCAGAATTTAAGAATATGATGAAAGATAGGACGGTGTAAGATCCACTAAAGAATATTTTTGCAACCTCTCGCATCTCACTACAAAATTGAGAACCTTCTCTTTCTTCCACCACTCAGTAGATGACTTCCTCATATACAGTGATGAAGAAATGAACATGTTAAAAAGAGAATATGTTGAATGAATTCAAAGCATAATAAAAGAAAATTATGACCCCGAAGTCTTTGATGAAATTTGGAGGTATACTTTAGATCTACATATAAGATATGAACATCTTGAAGCACCGCATCAATTGGAGGAAGAATAAAAGATGCACCCTATGGAGGAAGACCCTAATGGCTGCCCATATTATGAGTTTTTCATTCTCGGAAGATTCTTGGATGCTTATGAAGAAGATCTTATCATGGAACCTTCTGATGAAAGCCAAAGCAACGTCTTGGAGTAACATTGTGTGAAGAAGTTCATGAGAGAAAAAGAAGAAAGGTTCTCTGATCTCCTTTGGAATTCCTCAATATTGAAGATAAAATCTCTGTCGTGGGAAAAATAACATGGAAAATATTGAGCTTATTTGAACCAAGGAAAGCCATTCAAAACAAAATAAAAATCTACGAGAACATTAGGAGTGTGATCAAAACCAACTTATTCCCATCGTTTTGGAATGGTCCATAAATGAAAATCAAGAGTTCATATCGAAAAATCCAATGAAGGGTGAAGTATTCTTATATGGCCAAACCAAAAGCTACGATTTTGAAAATGATATCAAGATGCACTCCGAAAAAATGCATATTGGAAACCATTTCTCTAGATAACAAAGTGGGAGTATGCATGATTCTTTCCAAATGACCCAAAATCAGACTGCACTCACCATGCTCTAAGCTCGGATTCACCTTGAACATGTTCGCATGCTGCAAAAATATCTCAAGGATGATGAAGATCTCCAGCTCAATGATTTAACCTCCATGTCCAAAAACACTTGCTCAAATATAAAGTGTGGGATGTTTGGGGAAGTTCTTGAATGGTAGGAAATTAAGTTTTTTCTCACTCCTAAGTGTTTTTGTGAAATAAGAGATGATTTGAAGTCTCAAATCAAAGGAGATGAATTTTTTCATGACAGGAGAATTTTTCCTACTCTTGAAGACATGGAAGAATAGTATCATATGGTCATAGGATGTAAAGTGGGAGCATCAAGGTACAAGAGTTTTGAGAAAGTGATGATGTGGTCATTGGATGCAAGAATGTTCTTTGTGTAGTATGAGTAAGAATATGGAATTATGGTCAGCCTTATTCTTATCAAGCCATAAAAATCCTTCACCAAAACATGGTTTGATCAAATAATAGTTTTTGTGCTTATATGGTCATACTTTAATTCATTATTTCATGATGGCATGTACTTTTCTTAACCCATTTTCGGGTATGTATATATCCTTTCCCTAGCTCTGTAAATTTCCTTCCCCTTGTATATAATTTCCCATTCCTATTGTGTGTTGTTTCCCCCCCTTGGTGTGTTTTCCTTTTATATTTGTGTGTGTGTGTGTGTGTGTGTGTGTGTGTGTGTGTGTGTGTGTGTGTGTGTGTGTGTGTGTGTGTGTGTGTGTGTGTGTGTGTGTGTGTTTAATAAAGAAATTTGTGTAGCCTATTTTTCTAGTGACTCCGCAAGGCCCAATGGATGAAGGCACTGGACAATATGTTGTAAGTTAAGATTCTAGGATTTCCAATGCCATGTATTCATTAAACTTAGTCTATGTCATGTCTCCAAACTAGATCCAGTTGTTATCGTGCAAATGTACAACAAGGAAATTGACAATTTCTAAGCATGACAACGATACCCCTGTAACAATATTTTCATGTTTTACCATTCCAAGGCACCCTGCGTCTGTCTAGTTAGCCCAAGTTACCTCTCAATTAATGCTATCTCATCCCCCTAGGTGATTTAGGAAATTCCATTAACTCCCCCTAGGTGATTTTAGGAGTTCATTAAAAGTTGCAAGCTTCAGGCAGTTGTGGGAAGGATTATCACTGGCCTTTCTAGGATTGGAGCAACCCCATGGAGCAGAGCCAAAAATAAAAAATGGACATTGAGGTGATTCAAATTTCTTGGGATATAATGGAAGTGATTTAAAAATATTCTGGAAGGACTCAAATAATTTAGGGCAGTTTCACCAAAATTAGGGTTCACAGGCCTAGGTAGCACACAAGAAAAAAATGGTGTTGAGCTTCGGAAGGTGATTCCGGGAACTTCAGATGGAGTTAATAAAAAAATGAAACATATTTGGAAATATAATTCCAATCCCTGCAATATGGTGAAATTATGTTCTTCAAAAGACTTTGGCACATTAGGTCTGCAAGCAATTGTTTGCACACACAAGTGGAGTACTAAATAAAAACTTTTATTTTTTAGGTAACAAATGGAAGAATAAATACCTGAAACCCCCACCATTGGATTAAAAATTCCATTTCTATTCATGATCATATACAATTTCATCAAACGCGTCTGTAGGAAACTCAAGTTATCATCATTTGAAGTTGTCTTCTCAGAGTGAGTTCGGGAGTTAGCCAAGTTTTGGGAGGACACGTGTTAGCTCCAGGAGCCTAGCGGTATTTTTCCTCCCTCACATCCCTAAAGGAAAGGGACATCAACAATTGAAAAATGTGACCAGCCCCCATATGACCTCTAGATCCTCATGCAACCTCCAAGATTGCCAGTTGAGCCCCTAGGTGCTAGTGGGAGCTCAAATTCCTTGCCGTCAGATCTTTGCCACGTGTCAGCTCTAGGAGCACCATGAAATTTGATGTCCCTCATGTACCTCACATGTTAGGGACATAAAACCTTGAAAAATACACCCAGTTCCCTAAGGGAGACTTCTGGTCACCCATATGACCTGCTTCCAGCCCCTCAGTGCTTTAAAGCTAATTTTGTGGGCCTTCATTTCCTGTTGTCAGATCCCCGCCACGTGCCCTCACCTTTCTCACCATAGGATTTTATTTCCCTCATGTGCCTAACATGTAACATGTTAGCGACATCAAACCTTGAAAAATATGCCCCATCCCTTCTCAACTTTAATTTTAAAATTTTAAAAATCCCTCCTACTTCTAACTTCAAACATCCAACTCTTCTATGCACAGCTTGCTTTATAACTTTCTCTACAAATTCTCATCAACACTCCACCATTTCCAAAGATCAAACCAGCTTCTCCAAAGAAAATAAATCCTTCACTCCATGAAAATATGCCAATTCTAAAAGAAATATTGATCAATCGAAGAATGAAGAAGCCAAAAGTTTGAAAATCGTCATTATCATGAAACTAAAAATCGAAGAGATCTTACAAACCGTTGCATGAATTACAAAACCATTTGTTGTTAAGTTATCATCTCTTGAAGGCCAATAAAAAATCATATTCAAACTGTTGGTACCCATTTTGATCCTATGTCGTTTTTCCATGTTTCCCCTAGCCTTTGGAGCTCGAAATTGATCGATTCACACTTGTATGCCTTTGAAAATCTAATCCCATGACAAAAAATGATTTAAAAACATGTTCAGTTGGTTCAATTTCGAGAAATTTGTTGTCCTTAGCAAAAAAATCAAATTCTAGGGCATCCCTGGCATTTTCTGAGTTTTGACAGTCATACGGGCATCATTTTCCTTTCAATTTCTTCTTTAGCATTCATCAACAACTTGGCTTGTTGTAATTGGCAGAGGGGATGTGGATCGACGGGGGACTTGGAGAATTTTTTCCTTTTTTGGTGACAAGTACTAAAATGCAAAACAAGGCCACAAGCCCGCTAGATTAAATTAATGCCTTAGTCTTTTTTGTTTTGAAAGGCAAGGCGGAGTGGCGGATATCCAGGAAAGTTTGAGATTTTTAACCTTTTTTCCTAAAAAGGGTTAAAGTCTTAAAAGAAGGCACGACCCCGAAAAAGAAGAAAATTAAAGGCTTAAGCGGGTCGGTGGGCCACCAGAGGAAACAAGGAAATGTTGCCTTTCTGTCAAAATGAGTTAAAGTGATAATTTGAAGCGTATCTCCGCAACGAATCAAAGGGAGACACGTGGCAGAGAAAGGCGGAGGTGCGGAGGAAATGTTAAAAAAATTCCTTTGTGGAAAAGGAGTTAAAGTACGAAATCAGAGTGCTTCCCCTCAGCCAATCATATGAGAACATGTGTCTTACGGGAGGGCGGAGCTGCAGAGGAAAATTGAAAAAAATTCCTTTTTCCAAAAAGAGGAAAAATGTGTAAAATTGAGCCGCGACCCCATATCCAATCATATTGCACCACGTGTCAATGCCAAATCTCAAGGGTGGAGGGGCGAAGAAAAATATCAATTTTTTTCATTTTTCCAAAAGTGTTAAAATGTCAAAAAGTGATCCCAATCCCATTTGCAATCACATTGTGACACGTGGAGGGGTCATATTAAAGGATAAAGGAAGATCAATGATAACTATGCATTTTTTAGTTTGGCTGCCATTTGAGCTCCAGGAAGCTTGGATATGTGATTTTTGCATCAATTTTCACCAAATTTTTGGTGAATTCATGTTGTTTTTTCCTTTAAGGATTAATGGAATCAGTTTGAAAATTCAATTTGCAGATCTGAGGTACTTTTGAAATGAAATTTTGTTTAGGCTCGAGTAGAAATGTGAAATACCAGATTCAAAAATTACAGAGGAAAATTTGGAAAGTGTAAAGGACGAAATAATGAAATGAAAGGGGTCTACATCCGTGGGGAATGAAAAACATGCTCCCATGATAAGGAACAATGAAGATTTGTAATAATTTGCTTTTTTGAATACCTGGCATCTCCTCCTCGCAAAATTGGTTAAGTGTCACTTTCAGAAAGTCATGAGTAAATTTTAAACAAACTAAGATGCCATAGGATATTCTTGTCTTGGGAAAGAAGGATCAATTGTAATGGAATGTTATATATTGCATGGTTTTTACATGTAAAATGGGGAAAACCTTAGAATTTCACGGGAAATTTTGGGAAGAATCCCATTCTCTGAGAAAACACCTGAGAAACATTTCTAATTCCTTTTTTTCATCAGATTTGTATCATGTTGAGTTGGTTGTAGTTGTAAATCCATCAACAAGCTCTGAGATTGTTCTTGAAACATTCTACTGCTGATAAATTTGATCATTTCTGGATTATTTTGTGTTGTCTCTTGGAAAAATTTGCATACACTTATGTTTCAAAATGTTTTCAATTTGTGTTTCTTCCTCATGTTACAATCTGGTGTTTGGAGTTTCTCTTGATCATGCAGATCTCATTCTTGTGATAGCTTAGTGGTATTTGTAATTCCAAGATCAGAAGAGCTTTCATCTGATGAAGGGATAAACAAATTTAAACTCATGTTTCCTTCCTGGATACAGAGATTTGTTTGTAAACCTATGGGTGCACCTTAGGTATGATAAAATAGAGATTTCTATATACTTTGTTGGTTCATCTTCTTTGAAAGATTTTGTGCCAGGTTTTCAAATATTGTGTGGAAGAGTGCAGATACGGGCCTCCATTTGGTGCACATATCCTGGTTGAAGGAATACCTTAACCTCTTTGAAGCACTCTGTTGTTTAGCTCTTACAAGTTTTTTGCAAAGGTCCTCAAAGAATTTGGCAAATTCCGGTTAGTCTTGTCTAAAATCTCCCACCCAAAATTCATTCAAAAAAACTAATCCTACCCATACTACCCCTTCTTTGCCTTGTGTATCAACAAACTAATATAATACATTTACAAAAATGCACAATACAATCAGGATCACACCATGTCTCTAGTATCCTCAGCCATGTTTTAAAATCATTTCCATGATTTAGTAGTGACAGCTCTGTTGAGTTTGAATAATGGAAATTTGATCATGTTTACTCAAGGCTCTCTCCATACAATATGCATAGTATAAGGATATCTCCACCTCCTTCACAAAAACAGAGGCTGCAATATAGGTTCTCTTACCTTGGTTGAAAGGTACAACCTAAAATAGTGAGGATTAGATCAAATACTTTCAAGGTTCTACCCACTTCTTCAAAGCTTGAGTGCTAACAAGTCAGATAAATTGCTTCCCCGGCTACAAAATGACATATAAACCATTTATCTGCCTCTGAGTGTCTTGTAGAATCCATGATGTTGCTCAAGTTGTAAAGGAGATTAAATTTGGGTACAAACACAAACCTCCCATTCTTAGCAAGTAATTATCACAACAAATAAATTCCATTTCTGGCTCCATGAAGAACAAAGCTCAAATTCCCATCGAACCAGAAACCAGATCGAAGAGAAATTTAACCAGTGAGATAAGAAGAAAAAACCTATCATAGTGGAATTGATTTCATCACGAGCGGAGACAAGAACCAGACTTGAAAACTTCAATCTCCATTAATGGCCACCATAACATAGTAGTATAAAAAATAAGCAAGCTACCTCTCCACTTCTCATGGTTATAATGGGTGAAATTTCACAAAAATTGGAGGTAATGATCATTGAAACATCAGGTTTCGGGTGAACTATTTTTTACTACATGAAGTCCGTATTATTAGGGATATAGAGGACTGATTTTTTATTAGAGTTTTTCCCTGTCACATAAAGAAAATATATTAAAATGGTAGTGAGCTACTTGTTCACTTCTCTAGGTTCCAGCGAACGAAATCGCATGAAAATTAGAGGGAAGGATCGTTGAAAAATCTAGTTTCATGTAAAATAGTTTTCATGTCATGAAGTCCGTATTTTTTTAAGGATGGGAAGGGATTTTTTTTTACTATTATTTCCCCACCAATGAAAATATCATTTTCCAACTTGTTCAGACAAAATAATTGCTCAAAATTTGGAGTGTGGAACCCCAGAATAAAACCCATATTTTCAAGACATGTTTTGTTGCAATCTAACATCTGTGGTGCACTTACTGAAAATAGCATGCCTTCCTACATAGGGGTTTGTTACTTAGGGTAAGCCACCATTTGAAGAGGATATAAAGAAGGTAGTGAACACAGAGGGAGTATCACAGGAAAAGTCATCAAAAAGGTCATCTCAGCTCAAAATCGACACTTACTAAAAATAGTAATTGGTTCCACAAGCCCCTACTATAAGTAGCCAATTGGCCCAGAAGGTATGAGGAACATAGTAAGAAGAAATAATTTAAGCTAACATAGCTTGTTGAGGTTGGGAAAATCTAACTACGAAACTTACTAAAAATAGTATGTTATCCCATGTGTACTTACTAGAAATAGCAGGTTGTTCTCAAAGGGTAAGTTTGGCACAACAGAACATTGAAGGATAATCATTTAGGTCAATATCACCATTTGGGGTCCATAAAGGAAAACTATGACACTTACTAAAGATGGTAAGTTGTCTCTTCCAAATATATTACGTGTTAAGGAAAAATGAATTTCCAGTCCATAGGTTGGTCTATTTTCTTAGGTGTAATCAATCATGAAGAGATGACATGTTTTCAAGGTTTGGAATGATCATCTCATATTACAAATCAGGGCATTGCAAGGAACACCATGTGAATTCATCTTCTTCACTCAAGGATCCATGTGATTCAAAGAAAGTTGATCAGAAGGATTTCAATGAGTCAAGGAGTTCATTAACCAAGTTTCAAGGAGGGTCATCATGGGCATTGTATGTGTTCATCTCGACCTTGCAATGGTAAACATCATGACACTTTTTTCTAAACACTCATTCTATGGTCCAAGATTTCCATGCATCATAGAGTTTGCGGTCATCACTAGATTGGGACAATTATTCAAATTTATTCAAGGGAGTAATCTTCATTAGTGTAGAAGATCACCAGTGGCATAAATATTTTCTGAAATTTCATGGTTGCATAAAGGCATTTAAAGCATTTCTTCTTGAGGAGTGTTTTCCCCTCCATCCCTTCCCTGTTCCTCTTTTTTCATCTCTTTTTTCTCTCTCCATTATAATTCTTCATTACGTGTCATCATTATATTATGTCCTATTCACTTAAGTGACCAATTTTAAATTTTTAAAAAGTATTTTGTCAAAATTATACAAGAAATAATTAATTCATGGAAAAATAAAGGTCGGAAATGGAATGTGGAAATGAAGACTCATGTGAGGGAGGTGAATGGATAATTTAGGTTGTTATAAATTTGGATGGTCTCTTCATTCCAAAGGATTGGGATTCCAAATTTTGGAAGAACTCTTAATATGTAGCATTGTGATAGCTTGGTTGAAGCTTTGTATTCATCACACACATGGAATAAAAGCTATAATTTTTCTATTTCCCTTTCTTGTTTTTTTCTCTATTTCTCTCTTTTATGCACTTTGCAAGCATATTTGATCTTGTATAGAATTTGAGAGTAACTTGGTGTCCTCGATAGATTAATTTAAAAAAATTACATTTTAATTCGTTGGTCCTACTAGCTTCAATGTGCTTTCCTCTGTATTGAAGGTAAAACTACTCCAGTTACTGGTTGTGAGCTCTACAATCTACTCACGGTAATAATATTCCTTGCATAATTTCCCCCTTTTCCCTTCATCGTTGTAATTCCCTCCCTTTTACCCCCGTACAAGGAATTTTCCATAGGCTTAGTGGAGTGTCTCAGTGTAGAGGGGCGTAGCCCTATGAACATTGGTGGAGACACCTGATTTTTCCACCCTGATTGGTGAAGACACGTGATAGGTTCTTGCTTAGACGAATCTTGACTAATCAAAGGAAGAATAGACTTAGAAGCCCATGTTTGTGTAACCTTTGTAATAGGATGTTGTGCATTAAATGAAATAAGACTTTGATGTTTAACACTTTGGATTAGGTGATGCATAGTATGAAAATCATTGTCATTATGTCAATTAATTCGATGATAGTTGCACTATGGAAAACCTTGATATTTCACTAACCGATAGGAAGAATAGTGATGAGTAGGTAGAAAAGTAGTCAACTGATGAATAATGAGCTAAGTAAGAATGTCATGTGGTGTAGTATTATGCTCAAACATAAGAGGTTAAGCTAATGACATGTCTTAAGGTTTAGGTAGATGAGATGTAGAGGAATTAGATTGCAAATAAGATGGAGAAGGAGCATAAACATGTGATTGAGAAGCATCCCTAAGCTGTTGAATTTAAGATATAAGAAATGTGATTGTGGATTCCATGTCTAAAACATTATCTTGAAATAATATATGGAAGGATTTAATCAATTCTAATAGCGGTTGATTAGATGGAGATATACTAAGATATGTTATCCAATTTTACCCCTCAAGAAAAATTAGACAAATATGACCTTGTACAGAGAAAATAGGAGGATCGATTCGACCACGGGACTTCACACTTTGGGATAAAGTTAAGTAAGTTGAAGCAGGCTGAGTGCATTACAAAAGAGCTCAGGATTTCAAGCTAGTTTAGGGAATGAAGGAGATGTGAAGTCCAAATTCGGATTTCGGAGGTGGGGGTCATTCGGAGGAAGGCTCGGGTGAAATTTGCGGTCTCAGCAGAAAGAAGCGTGTAAAAAGTACCTTAAAGACTGAAACTTGAAGTCCAAATTTTGAACTTTTGGGTTTCAGAATTTCAGAGGTTTCTAGCTTTCTAGATGGATAGTGCAACGTGGGGAGGAAAATATTCCAAAACTCAAAGCCTGAAATTTAGACTTCAGACTTTCGGGATTTAAGAGATGTGCGACGACCAGATGGATGAAAAAACCCCCATAAACATGAACCCTTGAACCCCCAAAACTTGAACCTCCAAAGTCCCAAACCTTGAAGCCCCAAAATCCCAAAACCCAAACCCCCAAAATCCTTAAACCTGAACCTCTGAAATCCCAAAAACCCTAAAAAACCCGTAAACACAAAGTTTTGAAACCTAAAGTCCAAATTTCAAACTTTGGATTTTTGGCATTTCAGAATGTTGAATCACTACTTCACAGAAATCACGACATGAAGTCTGAAAACTGAAGTTCCAATTTTAGATTTTGGGGTTTCTATGTTTCAGAGGTTTCATGAGATCAAAAAAGTGAATAGTGAAAATGATCTCCAAAGCATGAAGCTCTAAGTCCTGAAAGTCCAAAATTTTAGATTTCAGAGGGTGCGATGCATGGTCGGAGTCTGAAAATGTAAGATCAACTACTCACATTTATTGTAGAATGGCACCCACATCTTTAGATGGCCTTAAATTTTGACTGGGAGATCAGATTTGCAACAAATGGAACTTTTTGGAAAGCTCTAAGTGTCCTCTAAACAATAGCGAGACTAAGTATTCCAAAATGAGGAAATATGGTCCACAATTTTAGAGGAATTTTTCCATATTTATCACCTACCAAATGATTAAGGTATGGGCTTCCTTTCTTCCCCAATAAGGAAAAGTACATGTAGGTATGGGTTTTGCAGTGTTATACATTATTGTTACAGGTGATTTTAATGCATTTTTTGGTGGTTGAAGCAAGATTTTGAATTCCTTCTCTCTCCCTTCTCTAATTCTTCCTATATATTGTAAGGAGGGGCTCTTTTCAAAAGGTTTGACACCTTGTATATGCCCCTCCCTTCTTTTTCTTGTCTATAAGAGATTTTGTGGAGATTCAAAACCTCTCTACTACACATTTTAATGAAAAATTTGTTCCTTTTGGCCCTAAATGTGATGTATTGTATCAAATTTGAGAGCAATAAAATCATATCTTTGGATGTTTTAAACCATCTTATGTGTTTTATTGCATCTTTTTTATCTTTCATTGCATATAAGGTAATTGTGTATTGTTGTATTTTCATTGCAAGATTCTAGTTGTGTTGTGTTTATTGTGCATGTTGTTCAACAATCCATGTTGGTGCATCACCTTCCCTTAGAGTAGGTTTTAATTTCCATGCATTTTCTCTATCTCTGTCTCCTCTAAAATATTAGATTAGGGTTAGATTTGCAACTCTTTGCACTTTGGGGTAGTTAGCACTAGGATAAGATAACAAGTCAGCCAGAGGGTTATCCTGATTATAAAGTCCCACACTTTGGGATAGCTCCATGTTTTATGAATCACATTAACTACCTCAACCACTCACTTGCGATCAATCAAGGGTGTTTTGATTTCGCCATAACAGGATAAAATTCTCTAGATAAACAATCGAATATAGGACTTATTTAGTGTGTCAGTTTATCATCATCCAGATATATGCAACCGAGATGTTTTTTGTAAAATAGCTTGGAAATTGGGATATCTCTTAAGTACATTAGATAAAGAGACGTGACAAAATTGGGGAGCCATGATAGAAAATAAGAAAATACCTAGACCGAAGGTGGATTGAAAGGTCATTTTATCTACCAGAAGTGCACCTATTTTAAGGGGTAACAGATTTGTGTGTCTTTTACTCTTCCCTCACTTCTGCAGATACAATTGAGACCCCTCACGGGTTATGGGTTCTCGTATATGTGAGGTGAATCTCTAGTATTCTAAGGGATGGTTCCTTTTTTGGAGTATCCCTAAACTAGATCTGTGGGATTAAGGGTAAGAAGATGGATAATAAACTTTAAAAATGGTGATACACCAAAGGTATTTGAGGGCTTTCTGACAAAGAACATACACAGATATGATGAGGAGTAGAGATGAAGTGAGAATTATCTAGTGGGTTACTGTTAACTTCAAGGAAAATATTGATATGCTAAGGGATTTCTCACAATAACAAAACAAAAATTGCACACTAAAATTAACATAACACCTAATTATAAGCAAGGTAAAATAGCCTCAAGCAAAGCTTAAATAATTCAAGGAATTAAATTCACAAGAATAACTTTGAACATACACACCACTGCAAATTTTTGGAAAGGTCAATCATTTGATTCTCATAAAAGGGAAAATCTAGAAAAATATATTCCAGCACTCTATTACTCAAGAAGTCCTCCTTTACAATTCTTTGCAAAAGCACACAATATATAAAAAATATTCACCCAATGCTCCCCAAAATAGATTCTAATTGACTCAAGTCTTAAACTCCCACTTGCATGATAATTTTAGCCTTCCTAATGGATTTTAAAATAATAATAAGGTCTAAAATTGACATGTTTTTATCCTCTGCATAAAGGTTTATTTCTTTTCGCAAAAATGGCCTTCCTTTTGCACATTAATTTGCGATGTCATAGTCAAACTATTTTGACTCTTTATGACATTCTTACCTACCATGCAAAAGTGTAATTAGTCGACTCTTTGCATGGAGGTGGATTAATTGGCTAAATTTTGAATTATCATGTAGAAGGTTAAATTTGTCTTTCATGCATTTTTACTAGTCTTTTGGCATAATCAGGTCACATCATTAGCCTTTTCAATTTGCATGTTTGTTTCATTGGCCCCCTAAAAAAGCCACTTTTTAGCAGTGAGTTTTGCCATAGTGGTATTGAACAATTAAGTCACCACCCCTTTTGACAATAGAAAATACATTTAATGAAAAATGGAGGCCCTTATCCTCATAGGTTTCACAATAATTATTTCTACCCAAGGCAGATTGATCATGGCATAAATAAATAGGGTTCGAACCCTATCCTGATTAATTTGCAAAATTAGTCAAATAATTACTTAGGAAAGCTCCCAGAAAAGTCCCACCAATGACTGGACAAATGAGGGCAGTCATGGTTGTATTGGAGATTCCCCCCTTGCAATAGTTTTAATGCAATCATGCGTGGAATTATTTCTTTTGCTAGTTTATCCTTCCGAGTTCCCACTGGGCTGGAGAACCCTAGATGAAATTGGGGGCTAGAATTCATTTTTAGATTGCATTTTGAACGAAGAAAATTCCATAGTTTTGCTGGATAAATGTGGTCGCCATTTCCTGAATCAATGGGCTGCTGGATTTTTGTACCTTTCTCCATTATGTATGTACCTGGAGCTGGCATTAGTTGTAGAGAGTCTGAACAATGCCGATTTGGTCTTTGAAATCATGGTAGCCATGGAAGGTCTATTTTAGAGACAAGCTCTGTTACAATTTGGGTTTTTAACTTGTTCATGCATGCTCCATACTATTGATAGTGATCTGGAAGCTAACTGGCCTTGAGATTTAGGAGTTTGCTTAACTGCCATTAACGAAGTTGTAAATGTCGCTTAGATCTTGTGGAGTTTCCAGGGCTTCTATAAAATGCATACCGCCATGGCCACCCCTGGATTTTACAATGAATCGTTCTTTGAGTCATTCTTGAAGGCCTAAATTGATCTTGTTCAACATTTGTTCTTGTTGATATGCTGAATTGAATTCTTCTTTTCCCATATTTGTGGCTTCTTGGTTATTCTGTCCCTCCTTCTAGCATTCAGTCGCCTTGAAAAAATCGGTTGCCAAAGAAATTTTATTATGCCTCCGGTTTAGGTTAGCTCATTGTCAAAAGATTGATGCTTTTTGTTCGTTTGTATTTGAATGTGCCTTTCTTCTGAATTTTTGACTGAAACCCCAATTCGCTTGTCTGTGTTTTTTTGGGTGATTTCCCTTTACCTAGGAACATTAGTTTAATGCCGCCATGGTAACCCATTTTTCATTGATGAATTCGTTGCAGTCACATGCATTTTTCTATTGAGCTCACCATAATTTGAGCTCCTGACTTGTTTACCCAACGATGTGATGGCCATTTGCACAAAATGGGTCTTCCAAACTTGATACTGTCTTCCTTAGCATGGGCCATCTCTATCTTGATTACAAGGTTTATTAGATTCTACATTTTCTTCCCCATGTGACTTTGTGTTTCATTTTGTATCGTATCTTGGCAAAGTTGCCAGTCTCCAACTGGGTGAATTGTTTTCTGGTAGTTTATGAGCCACCACCTTCATGTTGTTGATGGGTTTGTTTTAGGGCATCTAGTTAACTTTGTTCGAGTTATATCTTGAAAGGTAAACATGGGTTTTGTAATTTTCTTTGTTAGCTTGGGCTTAGATCGTAACTTTTGGAAGTATAATGTAAATTGTACTGGTCATATTTTACACTGTTCATTGGGCTTTGCATTGCTCTTCGGTTGCGTACTGTATAACTGCCTTTGTTTCCATTTTGGCATGGTTGTACTTTAGCTTTTGATAGAATTCTGATGTTCACGTGCCAATGTTCAAAGATCAATTCCTTCCACATTTGATGTACTCGTTCTTCCAGACAAAAAACCTTAAAAGCTCTTAAATATTGTATCGTGTAAGCTATGTTGAACTCTGCATTGCAGCTTTCAGTGCTCAGACTCATCCTAGAGTCATTTTCCATAGGTTTCCTTCCCACAACAAGTCCTAAATGCTTTCAATATGGTTTATTCTTACTCTCAGAAAACTTTTTCTACATATTTGGTCTCCATTAGAGGTTATGTATAAATATTTCGACATGTCTTTCCACAATGGGACTCTGTTATTTTTGATATGGCATTAATTATGCATTTTGCACACCACTTATTCATGTTGATCTCACATATAGACTTGGAAATGCATTATGTAGCTTTATTATTTCATTCTCATGCTGATCTAAAGTGTAAATAAATTCACTGTTGTTATCAAATGTAAATACATTCATTGTTGTTCTGTTCATTATAAAATTGGAAAAGAACCTGAAAAATGTGTTATATTGATCTATATCTTGCATCAGAGATTTGATAAGAAAATGAGCTCTGTCACTCCTTGGTATTGAAACTGATCTTAACCTTTGCCAATTGTATTTTCTACAATTGTGCTATGATGTTTAGCTTCATGGTTTTTATAGATAATTATTTGCATCATACCATCATAAATTTCCTTTATAAAATGTAAATTTGTTGAACTGCAAACTTGTACATCTTGTAAATGCATTTTGCCGAAATTCCTTGTGCTTTGTTGTGACTTAATATGTCTTGATAATTTTCACAGTTGGTTGTGACCTTCTCTGTTTGACTCCATTTCATGCTATATCATTTGATTATGTAGTGAATCACCTGATGCAGCTACAAGCTGTGCATGTAGACATCTACTAGACCGGATCTGTGACTTGGATGGTAGTACTACAACTTATCTGCCTATACTATTGGAGATTTATGTATCACTGGATGAATTGGCATAGTCTCCATCTTTGCAACTATGATGAAACATACTTGAGTTTCTGATAGATTTTCCCTAGTAACTACCCAATGTCATGATTTCTAAAAATGACTGAAACCAATCAGTTTCCTCAAAGTTGTACTATTTCACCTTTATCTGTACATGCACACTGAACAACTAGTTAGTAAAAAAAAGTGAAGTCTAGGAGCCTTTAGTTTTAATGTTGATTTCTTCTTGTGACATGCTAAAAATATCATTCTACTCTTACATTCCTTTCTATACTGTCATAAAATTTCAAGTAAACTTTTAAGAAAGTCCACTTGTTTGAAGTTGTGAGTACAAAAGGGATGAAAATCCGGAGCTCTAACCATTGAATTTTCTTTTTTCAGGTACTTGTGCGAGGATACAGAAGAACAGTAGGCAAGGACAACCATGGGAACCGACTAGTGGGAAAATCCATCTGAACACAGAAATGATGGATTTTTCTCTCTCTTTTAATCATATCTTTATACACATGTACTTTCCATTTTCATGTAATTGACTTTTAGTAGTTTTTCCCCATGGCTTATGTGGGTCCATTGTACTTTTAAGTTGTGCAATAAATGAAAACATCTTACCATGTAATGAGCTGTGAATATTTATTTTTGCATTATTTTTCATTAACATGATGTTAAATGAATTCTTTGTAACTCATATACACTAGGAAATTTTCACTTAATCATAATTAATGAAGTCTAAAGTAACTTGGCAAAACTGAACTGTGAATAAAAGGTAGGCAACAACCTACTTCAATTTCTGAAATTGGACTGTCCACGTGAAAGATTTGGGATGTCCATCTTAAATCTTCATTTTATTTTCCATCTATATCAGGGTCTTGTATTGGTTCTCGAGGGGAAGATGCACAATCATTACGGAGATGATCCTTAGAAAGAAATCTTAGGTGAAAGGTTGACATTCTTAAAGAAATTATTATTCAAATATCTCTCCTAGCTATTTGGACGATTTTTACTTTCATTTGGCTCTGATGCTTTACAGTTCAGGTTGCGCACCCACTGGCTTGCTCATTTGGCACTTTTCATAGGCTATAGTCCTCCCTTGCACTCCGTGTGCAATGTAATTCTTATGCGTGCCCCTCTGCAGATGCCTTCCAAATTCACTAAGTTTTGGGTCTTCCTGTCGTGTGTCATCTTTCCTTTTTGCTGTTGTGCACCCTTCCTCAGTTGGATATTCACTCCTTGCTTCATACTCTTCTTTCACATTCTTCTCTCCTTCCATTTTCCCCTTTCATGCTTCCCTCTTACACCTGTGCCTCCCGCGTCTTCCCCTCGCACCCTCTTCGAACACCCATCTATAGACATGCCTTAAAATCAGCCATCCCTTCTCTTTCTCTTGCATGCCCACATACACCCTATTATGCCACGTGCCCTCCTTGCGTGATCCTTCCCTCTATTTCCCTTCCATGCCTCGCACCCGACTCCTAAACATAAAAATAAAGAGTTCAAAATCGAGCCCACAACGAGTCGACTCGGAGCAAAGCAACAAAACCACAGAAGGTGCCATGTGTCATCTTAGTGCACCTTCAAAAGGTGCGACAGAAGTAGAGACCCTAGGGCTGCGCTTGACCTCCACATGCCTCATCAACATAACTTCAAAGGAAGTCAGAGAAGGATCGCGGATGATGCCAAGTGTCTGACCGTCACAACTTCAAGAGTGAAAGGAGGGGATAAAGTCTTGGAAGTCCACAGGGTTTCCACATGGAGCTAACTATAAAGGTCCCACCTGAAAAGGGGTTTTGACATTATATATAGTGGGGCCCTTTAATCACCCAAGGGAAAAAAGAAGCATGTTCGCAGATGGTGCCAAGTGTCAGCATGTCGCATTCCCAGGACCCTAAAAGGCAACAAAAAACCTTAAGAATGTGTGGGGCTTCCAAGTCGATCTTGCACGGATAAACTCCAAACCCAAAGCAGTTTGGAAAAGATTGGCAAAAGGTAAATTCAATGAAAGATGAATCATAAAGCCCACCAAGAATTTTAAATTCTTATATATTTTAAAATATTTTGAGATCCCGTGTGAAACAACCAACCCTGGCCTTCAGAGGATCATAACCTTCAACTAGATATCTTTAAATTAGTGGAACTAAGTTCTTAAAAATGAAAAATACAGTCCGCCATTTTTGAGGATGTCAGGCTTCTCACCTACCACCATAATGAAGTATGGGCTTCCTTTCTTTCCCAACAAGGAATAACACATGGAGGCATGGGCATTTAGAATGGAACCCATCATCATTGTAGGAGAATTCAATGCTCTTTTGGCATTTTTTCTCTCCTACCCCCCTCCCACTTTCTTCTCGAGGGTCGAAAGTGAATTTTAAGCCTCCTCTCTTTGCTTTGTAATGGCATTTTCTTGCCTCTTGCCCACTAATGATGTACTGTGTAAACTTATGGAGCAATTAAATCTTTTTTGTGATGCATTTTATCCATCCTTTGCTTATTTTATTATCTCCCCTCATCTCTCACCATTTCAGGGTATATTGTGCATATCTCTGATATCTATTACAAGTTTGGGATCTATGTTTAATGGGTTTGAAGTGTTTTTCTCTTTGAACTTTGTCTTTGGTCAGTGATGCATCTTTTCCATCCTCTCCATTTCTCACCTGTCTTCACTTCAGGCAGTTGAGATTGTGATAAAAAAACCTCCTTTTCTTGTGTATGAACACTTTATTTTAGGTTTAGTTTGCATTCACTTTCTCTCTCTAGTCCCTTGGAAAGTTAGATTAGGATTAGATAGTTTTCCTGCATTAGAGTATATTGTGGTAGGTAGTTAAGGAACAAGAACCGGCTTTCACTGGAGGATCATCTCAACCCTGTAAGTCCCACAGCTTGAGAGATGATTCAATGTTTCCAAAAAACACCATGACGTCAAGCACACACACTTGTGCAAATTGAAGAATGTTGTTTTTTGGTATCAAAAGTTCTGGCACGCCCGGTGGGACCAGTGGAGTTAGATTCTATATCGCCCACTTTCCTTTGACACTTTTATTTTGGTCATGATACTATAGACTCTATGATGGACATCCTTATAGTTTGGATTTTGTCTTTAGTGTTTGTATGTGAGGATGTATGATGTGGCATCCTACATGGATCCACATCATCCTCTTCTTTCCCTCTTCTATATATTTCAAAATCTCTTCTTGTTTTGGGTTGTTGAACCTTTTTGCATTCTTCCTTGGGGGCGTATTTTCTTGTGGGAGCTGTGGTTTTTGAAGAAAGTTTTGGAGATAGATTTGCATGCTTGGGAGCTTGTTGTTTTGGGTTGTGTTTGGCATTTGAAGCTTACTGTTTAGAGACCAAATAACCATGGAAAGGTAGGAATTTAACTCTCTTTTATTTCTAATATTTTCTTGTTGTGTTGTGTGGAAAATGCATGTTTATTTTATTTGTTGGCTGGTTGGGTAGACTGCCTTAGGAAGGTGTAGGAGAAGGCTATGGGGAATACATGTGGGGGGCATAAGGGAATGCCAATGGCATTACTTTTATTGTGGGGGGATTTTTGGGTTTGGGATCCACCATGGAAAAGAAATAGCTTGCATTTCTTACTTGTGGGAGGGCATAAGGGAAATTTGTTGGGGGCATAAGGAGGGGTTGGGAGGCATAAGGATTGTGTGATATGATATGTTATATTGGCGGTATGATTATAGGTGGATGCCCAATTCCCAATTGGGAGACATTAGTAGCTTCCACCAAAGACCTTGCTCCTTTGGCTTCCAAGATCAAGCCTGAGTTCTATTTTGAAATATTTTTAAATGCAGTTGTGAACTGCTGTTTGTTTTGTTTTGCATTGTGTTTCAAAAAAGGAAATGTGTATGTGAAATAATGTTGTGTTGTGGAAGCCAGTTGTTGCCGTGGTTGAATTACACCTTTGATTTTACTTTGGTTGGGGCTCGGGGGCCAATGATGAAGGAAGGCTTCTCCTTTCATTGGATGTCTTGGTTGGGTGAAGACCATTTCCTTTTCCCCTCTTTTATTGTGATCAACTTGGAGAAAAGAGAAAATGAGCATGTTGTTGTTTTTTAGCAAGAGGAATACACAGTTTAACAGTCCCTTCTTTGAGCAAGTTCATTGTAACCCTTCCCACTTTGAAGTGGATGAACTGTATAGCATTTTTTAATTTGAAGATACTTGTATTGATGATGGAAGATTGAAATTGAATGTGAAATGTAAAGCAGTTATATTCTACTCTCTGTTTTGGAAAAGAAACGTAAAACAATGTTGTATATTTTTTAAACTATATTTGAAACCAAATGGAAAAGAGAAGTTGTAAAGTTGTAATTTTTTAATTCAATAAAGGAATGCACTACTTTCCTCAAACTTGCATTTTTACTTGGAATTGAATTGCTATTGTGAATTAAAATCTCTGTTTGAAAGAAGAATGAGTATGAAGGAAAAAGACAATGTTTTATTTCCCTTGATAGGTGTTTGAAATTTGGAAATCATACTTTGCACTTTATCTGTTGAATGTTGGTTGAATCAATCAGATAAATTAGATAAGAATAGAAAAGAGTCCCCATACTTAGAGGACAGAAAAATTTTAATATATCCTTTAGTGATTGAGTCATGTTTTACATTCAAATATGACAATCAAATTTATCAAGGAAATGAGCGGCGTAAACTTGCACCAAGCAATAATATATTAAACATCAAAATTCAGACTTAGTAAGTGCTAAGGAACTCAATTTGACAATAAAACTTAAGAAAGACCCTTCGAAACTTTATAAAACCCAATTTGAAACTTGCATAGTCGTTTTGCTATCAAAATATGGAAAATTATCAATTGCAACTCAATCAACTAAATTGAACCTTAAAAACTCTCTTAAATCCATCCAAGAATAAGTCTCCATGTCTTATTGACATGTTGAGAAAGTAAGAATTCAAAATTGAATAAAATTTTATAAGTTAAAGATTACTAGTTTGCTTTACAAAACCATGCAGATTTTTTTCAGAAAATTGACAACCTAAACTTCATCAAAATTGAAAATTTATTACTCCTGTGCAAAGAGGACTTTGAGGTCTTTCTAGAAAGTCCTCATTTGCTCAATTCTGAGCTTCCTATCAAAATTAATGACCATTTGAAGTTTTACTTCAATTTGGCGTTCAATACAAAAAAACTAACTGTTAAACTTGAATTTTTAACTTTGGAAAGATTTCCGTAAAACGTCTACGGCCCCGCCATCCCGTAACCAATCAGGACCTGCCACATGGCACCTCGAATGGGCGGACTAAATTTAAACTTGTCCTTCTAACAAATTTACCTTGGGAAATTTTCCCACTTCCTCCCGCATCCCCACTCACCCGCAGCCAATCACGTGTTGACACGTACCAGGACGGGTGTGCGGGAGGGTTTTTGGACTTAGTGCTTTTGTTTTCTCCTTTGGCAATTTTCTTCCCTTTTGTCTCTACGGCCCCGCAACCCTATCTTGCTTGGAATTCTTCCTTTCGCGGACACACTGGCCCATGCGAGCTTTTTGGTCTTTGAAACCATTTTGGATTAATGCCTTAGGTTTTCTGCCATCCATTTTCCCCACGCCAATCCTTGAGTGACACGTGGCATCACAGCGTCGGCGTGGGCATGGACCAATTTGATACCCTTGTGTTTTTTTGGCGAAAGATACTTAAAGTCTCAACCCGCTCCATTGGTCTGCCATTTCTCTCAACCAACTAGGGGGTGACACGTGTCTCCCTCGCCAGGCTCGTGGGCACACAAAGGAGATTTTCACTTTTACGCCAAAGTAGGGAAGACGTCTCTAAATTCCCCGCCATGCCGCCATTTCCTCACCCCTTTCCCGCTTGAACTAGGGCTTGACATGTGTCCACTAGGAACCCGCGGAGGCGCGGGAGAAAATTTGAAATTGTGTCACGCAATGGGGAAATTTTCTAGAGCCTCCCTGCTAGCCACCAACCTGCCAAAAATGTTTTCCCCTCCTCTTGACACGTGTCCCCTTGGGGAAAGTTTGACTTAAAAACTCCGCCCACTCATATCTTGAGTTTTGTAAGGAGTTAGGAGGACTTCTTTATATCACTGGAAAGGTGAGAAAATTTCCTATCCATTGGGTATGGTTTAGGGAAATTTTGGAAGTGCTAAGTATGATAGAAATCTAGTTGAAACTATGAGCATGTTAGAGAGTGGGTATGGGGGTAAATTACTCCCTAAACCTAACCGAAACTTCTAGCCCTAAGTTTTGGACCTTGTGACCTCTGTGAATTGTTATTAAAAGAGAAGTTTGTTCTTATGGATTTGAGTTGTTCCAGAATATGTTAGTGGTAGTTGTTGCCCAGCAACCTAATTGTAGACACTCCTAATCAAGTTCTGGGAGTGGGTAAGTGAGACCTTACTCTGTTGATTTTAAATATGTATTCCTTTCTCACTACAATTTAACCCTGCTCTTGTCTTGATCTTATGGAATTAAATACCTTGGGTATTTAATTGTTTTGGGTCCCTTAACCCTAATATTTAGCTAAATGTCAATGTAATTAGTAATTAAATTAATCCCTAGGTAGATTTGAGCTAGGTGTGGACTTATTGCTCTTGTTGCTTTTTAATGTGGAATTAGTAATGATTATAATGGGAAAAGTTATCAGAAGAATTTAACTGTCTTTGAGACTTTGGTCAGTAACTCCTAATCGAAAAAAATTATTCCATTATTTTCTAACTAAACCTAGGTTGTTCATGATTCTCAAGTGGGTTGTTTTAACCAGGCATCTCCCTTGGTATTAGAGTAGTGGTTCAAAATCTTGGGCCATTGGGCACACTAAAAAACTTGAGACATGAACTATAAACCTAGCACACTTTTGAATCTAAAAAAACAAGTTTGTTTGAATTTTTTTTTTTTTAAAAGCATGAGGAAATATAACATTACTCTATATTCATTTGAACTGCCAGAATTAAAATGATAATAAAATAATAATAAGTTGTTTGTGTTGTTGTGTTTGCTTAGTGACGTTTTTTCCAAACCCGGGGTAACTAAGGATGTCAGATTAAATTGATTTTGTGAACTTCTAGTATAATGGAAACTTGGTTCACCTTTTGAAAATGTGTTGTTTTACAAGTCCTAAAGCTTGATTTAATTGTATGATGCATTAAGCTTTTGTTGAGACCTTTCCTTATTGGAGTTGTTGGAATGATGATTTGTATGATGTGATCCTTGTGGTTAGACAGTAGTGGTTGTGTTCTGGGTTGGGAGGAGTTAATTAGAAGTTCTTTAGAGCTTCCTTCCTTGAGTGGTTAAGAAAGAGGGTCTGGTTGTCAGTTTTCCATGTTATTACCTGTATGAGAGGGTGGACACTAAGTCTGGGTGTTGTCTAGGACCCAATCCTGTGTATGTGTTCTTGGAACTAACCTTGAGGCAGAGTACCCCTATTGGCGGCCATGAAAGGATGTAGAGTGAATGTGGTGTTAAATTTTGTGTTTTACATTCGTAATCTTGTGTATTTTATCAAGGACCAACATCTTATTTTATGATTGGGTTGAAGAAGCTCTGAGGATATTTTATTTAGTTATAATTCTTGTAATAATTTTCAAACTTTACAATCCGGCTACTTAGACACTTTTATTGATTGCCGATATTTCTTGGACTTTATTATATTAATGACTCGGAGCTCATGATGTTGTTGGCTACTTGGCTAAACATTACATGGTTTCCTTCTTGCATGTTGTTGCGCTGGTTCTATGCTTCATGTATGGTGACAATTGTCATATGGGGGTACACCCTAGGTGTCTTGAGTGTTCTCTTAGGTGCTTAAAGTCATTCCTTGGTTATGGATGCATGGAACCTTGAGTGTGTCTAAGATCTTAGAGTGACCCTTTTTGTTGCTTGACCTTGCTAGAAAGAAATTTTGTTGTGTAGTGTGGTCTAGAGGGTAGTATGACAGTGGTAGTGGTGATTTTATTTCAATAAGGTAAGAGATTGACTCTCGTCGGAGTAAAAGTGTTTATTTATGGGCTTTTAGATTTTGTTAGGATTGGATTGCTTTTGGTTGATGGTAAATGTTACTAGAAAAGTGTTTGTTTTGATAGTGACTTTTCATCGATGGCATGTTAAATTGTATTTTGGGTTCCTGGCTGCATCATAGAAAGTTTTGACTCATGGAATGTATGCATCTTGGTAATTATGGATAGATTTAATCCTTTCAGGTAGTGTGTTTATTTAAGTGTACTTTTTTTACTCTCTTGACTTATAAATAAGTTTACCCTTACCTTAAATTTCCTTTACTATGAATAACATTCTATGACATATTAATCTTTGGGTTACTTGGAAACACTTATGGATGCTTTAGGTCTTTTGGATCTTTCTCTTAGAAATGTTAGTTGGGTAGATCTTAATAGATAATCTCGGTGGTGCTTATATTGTACTTCCTCTTTTTTTAAAAAAAACTATAACTCTTGGTAGTAAAGTCCATGATTTGGTAAATTATTTGGTTGCCCCATTGCATTTGATGCTTTCAAGTGTGGAAGTGGTGTCCTTGGATTGAAGTTGCTTTGTCATCTAGATGCTTGGTTGGTGTTATATTTTGGGGACATGAAAATTACTTTGAAAACCTTCTTTGGTTATTAGGGAGTAAAATGTTACCACCCTAAACAACAAAATTGTTAAACCTTAATAGATTCGTAAAAGTAAGATTATACCTCTTTAATGAGCCTTCTTTGAAAATTTCTTGTGAGACTTGCGGAGACCCACTAAGAATGTTTAATGATGCTTGAAATTATTTGGTGAATCTTTGAAATCTGGATGTGACTCATGTTGGTTCATTGTTCCTAGTTCTTAAAAAAATTAATGATGTGATTTCTATGACGAATGTCTCTTGTTCCTTTAGAATTAAAAATGTAGTGTGTTGATTTATATCTCCATCCCATAAAGGTAATTTTTTTGATGTGTTTTAACCTTTATTTGCATCAAAATTTGATTGATAAGACAACTCAACCAAAACACCATAAAACTGTAATTAAGGAGATTTGACCTTGGAACTTAACTGGAGCATAGAAAAAGAGAAGTGATACTTGTTATACCCGTGGTAGATTAATAGAAGAAATAAAAACCATGTAGAAGAATAGAAGGGAAATCTTGTCCATACACCTTCCTTGCAAGTAAACTAAATGATCTCTACCTATACATAATGGTGAGACATCATACCCACCTTAGTGGTGCTCTTTATAACGTAAACTGATGATGTCATAATAGAAGGAAGTTTGTAACTAAGGAAGCATGAAAGGAATGTTCTTAACAAGAAAAACTATAACTTTTGACTTAATGATTTGATTTATAAAATGGGTTAAATTTATGTGTATTGAGTACGTTGTATAGTTGAACTTGTAGTTTTGTCGCCTACCTAAAATTGTGAAACACCCAGTGGATAGTAATGTGTTCTAGTTGCTTATTACTTCTTGTCCATGGATGTATGTGCCTTTCTTCTGGGATTTTTGGGTCATCACACCCTTATTGTCCCATAGCTTAACAGATGTGAGGTGTGGTCCTTTTGGATTGAGAATTATCTATTGTTTGAGAAGGAACCTCCGTGTGTGTTGTCTTGTCCTTAGAAACCTAAGTTGTTGTGATTTTAAGGCAACATATGTTAAGGATATAAGATAATTTGGGAAGTCTTATTTTCTTCATATTTTCTAGGGTCACCTTGTTGTTGTAGCCCTTTTTCCCATTAGGATGGAACGTGCAAGATGATCTTATTCACCCTTGGATTTGATTGGACCCCGTGTTACTTGCTCTTCTCCCTAGAAACCTTGAATGGTCCTTGGTGTTCATTGTGCTTTCTTTATGATTATTCCGAGCTTGAGTAGGAAATAAGATAGATAATCCCCATTGTGCTTTAATGTATGGTGCTTGAATTGATATGTTAGTTTCTAAGGGAGATATATATATATATATATATATATATATATTTCTTTAGCTATAAGGTTGACTTATTTAGATTTGATTGGTATGGTGTGTTCGATTCTTAAAACAAAAGTGTAAAAATCAGACTATAGGAAAACCTTGTGGTCTTGACTTCACTTGCATTACCATGAAAAGTTAATTATGCCCTCTCGAGTTATAGAAGTGCTTTCCTTGAATAGTTCCTTGATTGTAAATGTTTTGCTGATTTAGGTGTACTTGTTGATTAACCTCATCTTGTGTGATCTCAATTTTTGGGACCTTGTGTAGACTTGTTTCTCATGCAAAATTGGTCATAGTTTATTTTGCTAACCTTGTATGGACAACGAACCTTGAAATCATGGATTAAACACGTAGAAACCTTAACTTTTATTAATGTGGTATGTGTATCAGTGGGAAACTGTGTGGTCATCTCAAGTTTATGGAAATTTTCCCTGTAATTCCCTTCTTTAGTGGTTACTCTTGATGATCTTTTGGGAACTCTTCTTGTTATATTGTTATGTGTTGTATCTTGTTTGATATCGTAAAGTTACTCCTTAGATTCTTATGTTCATAGCCTTGCATGTTGAAAGTTTAGAATTCATCCCTTGTAATCTCCATTCTTCTGCTGAATTATATTGGACCAAACTAGAGTTATATAGACCCACACTTGTTGAAGCAAAGATATTCCAAAAAGGACATGATCCTTTTTCTATTGCATTGTTTCCACATCAGTTCTTGTGACTTCTAGGAGGAAGTCGAGTGTAAGGGGAGGGGGATGTAGTGCCCACTTTCCTTAGACACTTTTATTCTGATCATGATACTGTAGACTCTATGATGGACATCCTTATAGTTTGGAGTTTGTCTTTGGTGTTTGAATGTGAGGATGTATGATGTGGTGTCCTACATGGATCCACATCATCCTCTTCTTTCCCTCTTCTATATATTTCAAACTCTCTTCTTGTTTTGGGTTGTTGAACATTTTTGCATTCTTCCTTGGGGGTGCATTTTCTTGTGGTAGCTTTGGTTTTTGAAGAAATTTTTGGAGATAGTTTTGCATGCTTGGGAGCCTGTTGTTTTGGGCTGTGTTTGGAATTTGAAGCTTAATGTTTGGATACCATATAACCATGGAAAGTAGGAATTTAAATCTCTTTTATTTCTGTTATTTTCTTGTTGTGTTGTGTGGAAAATGCATGTTTGTTTTATTTGTTGGCTGGTTGGGTAGACTACCATAGGAAGGTGTAGGAGAAGGCTATGGGGAATACATGTGGGGGGGGCATAAGGGAATGCCAGTTGCATCAGTTTTATTGTGGGGGGAGTTTTGGGTTTCGGATCCATCATGGAAAATAAATAGCTTGCATTTCATACTTGTGGGGGGACATAAGGGAAATTTATGGGGGGCATCGGGAGGGGTTGGGAGGTATAAGGTTTATGGGATTTGATATGTTATATTGGTGCTATGATTATAGGTGGATGACCAATTCCAAATTGGGAGGCATAAGTAGCTTCCCCCATAGGTCTTGTTCTTTTGGCTTTCAAGATCAAACCTGAGTTCTATTTTGAAATGTTTTTAAATGCAGTCACGAATTGTTGTTTGTTTTGTGTTGCATTGTGTTTCAAAAAAGGAAAAGTGTATGTGAAAGAATGTTGTGTCGTGGAAGCCAGTTGTTGCCATGGTTGAATTACACCTTTGATTGTACTTTGGTTGGGGCTCGGGGGCCAATGATGAAGGAAGGATTCTCCTTTCATTAGATGTTTTGGTTGGGTGGAGGGCATTGCCTTTCCCCCTCTTTTGTTGTGATCAACTTGAAGAAAAGAGAAAATGAGCATGTTGTTATTTTTGAGCAAGAGGAATATACAGTTTGACAGTCCCTTCTTTGAGCAAGTTCATTGTAACCCTTCCCACTTTGAAGTGGATGAATTGTATAGCATATTGTAATGTAAAGATACTTGTATTGATGATGGAAGATTGAAATTGAATGTGAAATGTAAAGTAGTTATATTCTACTCTCTGTTTCGGAACAGAAACGTAAAACAATGTTGTATATTTTCTAAACTATATTTGAAACCAAATGGAAAAGAGAAGTTGTAAAGTTTTAATTTTTGAATTCAATAAAGGGATGCACTACTTTCCTCAAACTTGCATTATTTCTTGGAATTTAATTGTTATTATGACTTAAAATCTTTATTTGAAAGAAGAATGAGTATGAAGGAAAAAGACAATGTTTTATTTCCCTTGATAGGCGTTTGAAATTTGGAAATCATACTTTGCACTTTATCTCTTGAATGTTGGTTGAATCAATCAAATAAATTAGGTCAGAATGGAAAATAATCCCCATGCTTGGAGTACAAAAAACTTTTAATAGATCCTTTAGTGATTGAGTCATGTTTTACAATTCAAATTTAGCAATCAAATTTATCAAGGAAATGAGCAGCACAAACTTGCACCAAGCAATAAGATATGAAACATCAAAATTTAGACTTAGTAACTCCTAAGGAACTCAATTTGACAATAAAACTTAAGAAATACCCTTCAAAACTTTATAAAACCCAATTTGAAACTTGCATAGTCATTTTGATGTCAAAAGCTAGAAAATTATTAATTGTAACTCAATCAACTAAATTTAACCTTAAAACCTCTCTTAAATCCATCCAAGAATAAGTCTCCATGTCTGATTGACATGTTGAGAAAGTAAGAATTCAAAATTGAACAAAATTTTATAAGTTAAAGATTACCAGTTTCCTTTACAAAACCCTGCAGATTGTTTTCAAAAAATTGACAACCTAAACTTCATCAAAATTCAAAATTTATGATTCCTATGCAAAGAGTACTTTGAGGGATTTCCAGAAATTCCTCCCTTGCTCAATTATGAGTTTCCTATCAAAAGCTATGGACATTTGAATTTTTACTTCAATTTGGCCTTAAAAACATAAAAACTAACTGTTAAACTTGAATTTTTGACTTTGGAAATATTTCCCTAAAAATTCTACGGCCCCTCCATCCCGCAACCAATCAAGACCTGCCACGTGGCACCTCGGAGTGGCTGTCTAAATTTAAACTTGTCCTTTTGAAAAATTTACCTTGGGAAAATTTTCCCACTAACTCCTGCACCACCGCTCACCCGCGACCAATCACGTGCTGACACGTGTCAGGATGGGTGCACGGGAGGGTTTTTGGACTTAGCGCTTTTGTTTTTTCCTTTGGCAATTTTTTTCCCTTTTGACTCCGCACCCCCGCAACCCCGCCCTGCTTGGAATTCTTCCTTTCACGGATGCACGGCCCCGCGCGAACTTTTTGGCCTTTGAAACCGTTTTGTCTTAATGCCTTAGGTTTTCTGCCATCTGTTTTCCCCATGCCAATCCCTAAGTGACACGTGGCATCACAACATCGGCATGGGCGTAGACCAATTCGATTCCATTGTGTTTTTTAGTGAAAGAGACTTAAAGTCTCAACACGCTTTATCAGCCTGCCATTTCTCCCAACCAACCAGGGGACGACATGTGTCTCCCTCGCCGGGCTCATGGGTGCATGAAGGTGATTTGTGCTTTTGTGCCAAAGTAGGGAAGATGTCTCTAAATTCCCCGCCACTTAGCCATTTCCTCACCCCTTTCCCACTTGAACCAATGCTCAACACGTGTCCACCGAGGACCCGCAGAAGCGAGGGAGAAAATTTGAAATTGCATCTCACAATGGGGAAATTTTCTAGAGCCACCCCGCGACCCACCAACCCGCCAAAAAGGTTTCCCCCTCCTCTTGACATGTGTCCCCTTGGTGAAAGTTTGACCTAAAAACTTCGATCGCTCATAGCTTGAGTTTTGTAAAGAGTTAGGAGGAATTCTTTATATCACCGGAAAGGAGAGAAAATTTCCTATCCATTGGGTATGGTTTAGGGAAATTTTGGAAGTGCTAAGTATGAGAGAAATCTATTTGAAACTCTGAGCATGTTAGAGAGTGGGTATGGGGGTAAATTACTCCATGAACCTAACTGAAACTTCTAGCCCTAAGTTTTGGACCTTGTGGCCTCTGTGAATTGTTATTAAAAGAGAAGTTTGTTCTTGTGGATTTGAGTTGTTCTAGAATATGTTAGTGGTAGCTATTTCCCAGCAACCTGGTTGTAGACACTCCTAATCAAGTTTTGGGAGTGGGTAAGTGAGACCTTACTCTGTTGATTTTAAATATGTATTCCTTTCTCACTGCAATTAAACCTTTCTCTTGTCTTGATCTTATGGAATTAAATACCTTGGGTATTTAATTGTTTTGGGTCCCTTAACCTTAATATTTCTAATCAGGAAATATTTAGCTAAATGTCAATGTAATCAATAATTAAATTAATCCTTAGGGAGATTTGAGATAGGTGTGGACTTATTTCTTTTATTACTTTTTAATGTGGAATTAGTAATTATTATAATGGGAAAATTTATCAGTTGAATTTAACTATCTTTGAGACTTTGGTCGTTAACTCCTAATCAAAAAAAATTATTCCATAATTTTCTAACTAAACCTAGGTAGTTCATGATTCTCAAGTGGGTTGTTTTAACCGGGCATCATAGATTCTATCATCTTTCCAAGGTGTCTCGTTATCAAACAACAAATCTTAAGCCACCTCGAAACCCCATCAATACTTCTGGCATGCCCGGTGGGATAGATTTGAAGCACCTTACCACTTCATTTCATCAATTTGATGTGTTCTTGGTGAGATTCACATGCAAAGCACATCTGGCGAATCCATCTGGTCAAAAACCCATTCTTAGAGTTGCTGACTTTATTTCCATCCATTTCCACCCATTTTTCTTTCCACATCTTTCATTTTCATCCATTCCTTGAAGTTGTGCAATCATGACTTCATTCCCATCCTAGAATTCACACTTGTAGCAACAACAGTGTAGTCCACCTCCAATGTATTTCTCAACTCATTCATATCAACAGTATGATCAGATTCAGAACCATTATGCGTACACATATGAGTAGTGTCAAAACCTATTTGGTTATGAAGTTTATCAAGAGCAAGGGTACGCATACAATGGTAACAATTTTATGCAAAATTCTAATCTGTTGGAGAAGATTCAAAGAATGGAGGCTAACATGGTTCAATCCAGGGCTACAACACAGATGAAAGCTTTCAAAATTGGTTGCAGGGAACCTTGTCCATGGGAAGTCCCTTTTCCAAGACATTACAACCTGCAGCATAAGCTTGAAATCATGGTTGAAATGTTGCCTCAACTTACACAATGGACGGAGGAAATAGAGGCCTATGAGCTTGGTGCCAAAAAACCTTGTCAATTGGTAAGTCCACCACTTCATAGCTTTTCTTTTCCTCTTTCTCAATCAATATCATCACAACAATGTAATGAGTCTAGTTTCTCACTTGTTACCCCAAGTGTTGATTTCCCTTCTCCATCTTCTATTCTTCCATCTCATCTCAATTCCTCTAGCCTTTTCCCTTCCAAATCCAACTCCCCTCCGTAAGATCCAAAAGAAATACCTTTCCCACCTACCACTCCTCTTGCTTTCCTGAGCCCATGTCAGGAAGAAACTCAAGAATCTAGTCAAGGGGAGGAGAAAGAAGAAGAACCAAGAAAAGAAGAAATTATTATAAGCTTGGTGATCTTGGCTCTTAGATTCAGAATTGACAATATTCCCTTGTTGTTTAAGCCTACGGAGGAGGTCAAAGTTAAAAAGCTAGTGGTGGCTAAGGTTGATTTTGTAGTAGCAGTGGAACAAGAAGATTAGTAGTCTATATGCTCTGAGTGTAGTGTCCATGATGGAACTTTATTTGAAGAGAATGCTAATACAATTCAAGCCACGCAATCATCCCAAGCGAGGGAAGAAGAAGTTACTCCAAATCTAAAAGGGGAGGAGTGTATTTTGGATGTGGAGGAGAACCATACAATTTCAGAGGCTTTAAACACAAAGAAGGCCACAAGATAACCTTTAGTTCTTCCTCTCACTTCATCCCCTTTGAGCTCTAATGTCGAAGAAGAGTTTGAGCTTTCAAACTTCATGTTTGAGGATAAGGGGAACCATGGTGAGCAAGTTGCATATTCGGAGGACACCATGGAGGAGGTCAAGCACACATAGTAGAACAATGAGGAGGAAGATTATCTATCTGACTTGGAGGATTTCTTCAATGGTGAGGATCCCATAGAGATCACATCATTTTCTCCTCCATCATCCACCTTCACAGCACAAGAGTCTACTGCCATGGAGGAGAGCATTCAAGGACAACAACCTACACTTCATAACAACGCTTTAGAACTAAGGTTGGAGGATCTTAATCTTCCATGTTCTTCTCAGGAGGAGGAAGGAAACAAAGATGACACAAATTTCATACCATTCATCAAGGTAGAGGATCAGCTTCTTGCGGAATCACTGCAAAGAAAAAATCACCATGCAAGTAGGCTCTTTTTCCAGGAAGGTCCGCGGGAAGACTCCATTATTGGAGTTGAATTTCAGAGTTATGGGACAACTTCATGGATCATTTCACACCTAATAAAATACTTGGATTCATTGGAGCCAAAAGAGAATCCAAAACCGGTCATGCCCATTGCAGGGCATGAGGATGATATACAAAGTTCCAAGGGTCACCATCAACACCTCCAGCAGTCCAATGCTAATCGGCTTGAGGAGGTATTTTTGATTCATGTTGATATTTTGGTGATTTGGGTGCAGGTTCAGCCTCTGGTCAGTTTTTCACTCATATTAAGAGCCATGTTCAGCTCCAAATCATATACATGGCTACCTATTTTGAGAAAGGGAAGCTATTTCTCCCTGTCAGTTGTAGGATTTTTTTTAGTTCCCTTTGCTTCTGGTTAGCATAGAATAGATAGGTTTGTTTTTATCAAAAGAAGTGCTTTTGCACACTCTACATATCCCGCTTGGGGTGTGTATGATTTTAGATTTTGTACATAGTGTGTGTTGTGGTGTTCTGTTTCTCATGCACAGTCCATTGAAGGTAGCACTTGCGGAGATCAGCTCCAGTTCCAATAATGTTTCAATTGGCTCAGAGAAAAGCTTTCAGAGATTTAGATCAGAATTGTGTTTATCATGTTTAAATCCATGCCCAATGGATAATGTTATCCAAAATTCACCCCTCAAGGTAATTTTGATAACATGCATCAAATTCTTCAGTCTCGAGCAAGTAGATTGATTCAAGGCCCAAAATCATGTTTTTGGGGTACCATCGGCTTCTCTCTAATTTTCCCATCCAAGAAAAGATCCCAATGAGTTAGAAAAATGGAAGAAATGCAAAAAATAAGGTTGCAGGATTGTTTAAAAGCATTTCGGGTCTGAAGGGTGCGGATCGTACCAGTTTGGGTTGTACCAAAGTTCGTCGTACCAAGTTTGGGACCAAAGAGGGAAGAAAATAAGCTAAGTCAGATGTTTTTGTCCCAGGCGGTCCACGGGACAGTTGGGACGTCGGGACACACGGGACGTGAAAAGGTGAAATAGCCGAAGGTAATAAAAATAGTCAAGTTTTATTGTTTCACACGGTTTGGGACAGCCGGGACAAAAGTACATGCGGGACGTGAACCGGCTGATTTGCCGAAAGACACTCTATTTCAAGCAGTTCGGAGATTTTCGTCTGGGACATCTGGGACAAAAGTACGCGCGGGACGCGTGGGACGCGAAAAGGTGAAAAAGCCACAGAAGAGACAAGCCCGAATCAGCTGATGCGGGAGAATTCATCCGAGACAAATGGGACAAAAATACGCATGGTATGCAAAAAGATGAAACGGCCGAAGGCAAAGAAGAAAAGTCAACATTTGACCCGTGAACTTCAAACGGCCATATCTTTTGACTCCGAGCTCTGATTTTCACAAAATTGGACTTTCTGGAACAAGCACGTCATCCTCTATGCCACAAAAATTGGATTTCTTATTTTTAATGAGGGTAGATATATTTAAATAAAAGAAACATATTCGGCTCCAGCCAGTTAATGTTCATTCCCGTCAAATGACAGAAAAACGCCTGCCAGATCCAAAATAGCTACCTGCACTCAGAAGGCCATAACTTTTGCATTTCTCAATAAAATTGCACAAAATTGGTACCGTTGGAATCATGGCTCCGATCCTGACACACATCAATCAATAAATTATAGATTTGATGAGATATCAGTGGGGAGTTTTCATAAAACGTGGCCGGGTTCATAACAGTGTTTTATTTGGTAGTTGGGAGTGCGTTTAAGAGGCATGGTCACCATTCTTTCTCTGTTGTAACACCTGGGGGAGAATTTTTCAAGTAATATGCAATCATTTTACTCCATTTAATGCCTCTTACAAGTGGTTGAAGGATAGATTTCAGGATTTCCATTTTTTCTTTTCTCCTTCTTCTCATTTTTTCTATAAATTGGAGTGTTGGGCTCATTGTAAGGGAGAAGTTTTCAAATAGAAAATCTCTATCAAAATTGATTTGTGAAGCCAATGTGCTGCAGGCCCTTGTAGTGGACTCCTTGCATGGTGATCCAGGCCCTTATCTTGTAATAGACTGAACTGTGCATATCATGAAGCAATAAAATATAAGATTGTGGATGTATCTTCCCCTGCTGTGTCTTCTTGCATTCTTCTTGCCCTTCAATCTTGATCACAAGAATACTGTGTCTACTTTATGTTCATGTAGAGATCCACTATCATTGTGTATGTTTGAAATGTTGTTGTAAAATGCATTTTCGTTGGATCATGGGGAATTTTCATCACTCCCCTCTAGTATGCATTTTACTTCTTTATCTCACACATTGGAAGGATACTCTCACACACCCTCCTTTTCTGGTATATCACCGCTTTAGTGTAGGCTTTCATTTTATGCATTTCCTCTCCTTGGTCCCTTGGAAAGTTAGATTAGAACAATTAGTTTACCCTGCATTAGGGTAGATTGTGGCAGGTAGTTTAGGAGCAAGGACCAGCTTTCTCTGGAGGTCTATCTCAAGTAGACAGTCCCACAACTTGGAGATAGTACCCATGTCATCCAATCACACCGTGAGTTCAAGTATATGCACTTGTGGAAACATAAGGGTGTTGTGATTCGGTGATAACAGATACTTCAAGGCCACTGGTCTCTTCATCTAGTCGGAACATGGCCCCAAAAGTCACCAAATTTTTATCCAAATAACTCTCCTAGCTATTTGGCTGACTTTTACTTTCAGTCTGGCTCTGATGCTTCACATTTCAAGTTATATACCTATAGGCTTGCTTATTTGGCACTTTTCATAGGCTGTAATCCTCCCGCACACTCCATGTGCCACGAAGTTATTCCACGCACCCCTCTGTAGACACCTTCCAAATTGGCTAAGTTCTAGGTCTTCCTCTCGCATGCCATCTTTCCTTTTTTCTATCGTGCACCCTTCCTCAGTTGGATATTTGTGCCTTGCTTCCATACTCTTCTTTAGCAGTCTTCTCTCCTTCTAATTTCCCCTTTCACGTTTCCCTCTTATGTGCGTGCCTCCCACGCCTTCCCCTCATGCCCTCTTCACGCGTCATTCTGCAGACATGCCTTAAAATCGGTCATCCCTTCACTTCCTCTTACACTCCTGCATACACCCTATTGTGCAACATGCCCTCCTCACATGTTCCTTCCCTTTGTTTCCCTTCGGCGCCTCGTGCTTGACTCTCGAACTTCAAAATCAAGGGTTCAAACTCGATCCCAATGTGATTCAACTCGAAGAAAAGTAACACAACCATGGAAGGTGCTACGTGTTATATCAGCATAGCTTCAAAATGTGTGACAAAAGATAGAGACCCTAGGGATACGTTTGACCTCCACCTGCCTCATCAGCAACTCTTTAAAGGTAAAACCTAAAGGCAGGTTCCCAAATGAGTGCAAGCTCTCCATGTGGTCAAAGCCCAAGAAAGGCAGAACCGGTTGTTGAAAAGTCTAAGCATGGGAAGAGACAGCGGAAGCGTCCACGTGCCTCATCAGCGCAACCTCAAAGGTGAAATCCAAAGGCAGGTCCCCAAATGAGCACAAGCTCTCCACGTGGCTAGCGCTCGAAAAGGCAGAACTGACCATTGAAAAAGTCTAAGCATGGGAAGAGCCAGTGGAATCCACCATGTGCCTCATCAACACAACTTCAAAAGTAAAATCTAAAGGAACGTCCCCAAATGTGTGTTGGCCCTCCACGTGTCTAGGGTCCAATATGATTGCTCCTAAATAGGGACTTAGGAAAAACACAAGGAAGGTAGAGCAGGCTCGCAGACGATGCCAAGTGTCCAACCATCGCAACTTCAAGAGTGACATGAGGGGATAAATTCTTGGAAGCCCGAAGGGTTTCCACGTGGAGCTAACTACAAAGGTCCCACCCGAAAAGGGGTTTTAACATTATATATAGTGGGTCCCTTTACTCACCCAAGGGAATGAAGCATCATGTTCGCAAACGGTGCCAAGTGTTGGCATGTTGCATTCCAAGGACCCTAAAAGGCAGCAAAAAATCTTAAGAATGGAGGGGCTTCCATGTGGATATTGCATGGATAAAATCCAAACCCAAAGCAGTTTGGAAAAGACTAGCGAAAGGTCAATTCAATGAAAGATGAATCATGAAGCCCACCAAGAATATTAAATGCTTAGATTTTTTAAAATATTATGAGAGCTTGCATGAAATGCTTGACCCTGACCTTCTGATGATCATAACCTTCGACTGGATATCTTTAAATTAATGGGACTAAGTTATTAAAAATGAAAAATATTGTCTGCCATTTTTTAGGGTGTCAGGCTTCTCACCTACCAGCATAATGAAATGTGGGCTTCCTTTCTTTCCCAACAAGGAATAGCACATGGATGCATGGGTTTTCACAGTGGAACCCATCATTGTTGAAGGATAATTCAATGCTCTTTTTGGGTGGTTGAGGTAGGATTCGATTTCTTCTCTCCTTTCTCTCTCATATTGTTCATATATATTGTAAGGAGGGGCATTTTTCTAAAGAGTTAATAATTTTTTTCTCTCCTACCCCCTTCCTCTTTCTTCTCTAGGGTCAAATGTGGAGTTTAAGTCTCCTCTCTTTTCTTTGTAATGGAATTTTCTTGCCTCTTGCGCACTAATGATGTATTGTGTGAACTCATGGAGAAATAAAATAGGTTTCGTGATGCATTTTTTTCCATCCTTTGCTTATTTTATTGTCTCTTCTTGTCTCTCACCATTTTAGGGTATATTGTGCATATTTTGATGTCTATTACAGGGTTGGGATCTGGGTTTAATGGGTTTGAGGTGTTGTTATGTGTGAACTTTATCTTTCGTCAATGATGCATCTTGTCCATCCTCTCCATTTCTCACACCTCTTTACTTCAGGCAGTTGATATTTTGATCAACAACCCTCCTTTTCGGGTGTATCACCGCTTTAGTGTAGGTTTTATTTTCATGCACTTTCTCTCCCTGGTCCCTTGGAAATTTAGATTAAGATTAGATAGTTTTCCTGTGCTAGAGTAGATTGTGACAGGTAGTTTATGATCAAGAACTAGCCTTCTCTGGAGGATCATCTCAAGCCCACAAGTCCCACAACTTGAGAGATGATTCAATGTTGCTCAAAAACACCATGAGCTCAAGCACACACACTTGTGCAAATCGAAGGGTGTTGTTTTTTGGTATCAACAACAACACAACAATAGTTCCAACCCTTTTCCCTTAAGTTAGGACCCTTAAGCCAATCCTTCCAATCTAAGAAACAAATTTTCGATATGACCTTTCTTGCAAAGGTACAAGAAAGGTCAACAGACCGAGTTTACAAAAATGATGAAATAAAATGGACTAAACTACATAGTATGAATATAGTTAATCTAAAATATGAATAGTTGTAAATGAAGTAAATAAATGTAACAAACAATATGCTATTGCTCTAAGAAAATATATAAAATGAGATACTAAAACCTTAATGTGTAAAAGAGAAGAGAAAATAAGTCACTTGATAATGGATGATTGCTTAACAGTATCTAAGAAGTAACTAGATACATCAAAAGTAGGAACAATTGTTCGGGGTCACACAGAGGATAGATATGGAGTATATGGCTAGAATAGAGTGCTTCTGTGAGGATTGGGGTTCCCATGGGTGCTCTGGTAAGAAAAATAGGTACCTGTTATCCATATTTCAACCCCGAGTAGAATATTGGATCATCCACGACCCCATAGAGAAAGAACCTGAGAAATCACATTTGAATCTTACGAACAAGTAGCAGAAAGACTAAAAAATGGAGTGAAGGAGGTTGAGAAAGAAGAGACAACCCTATGTGGGAAAAAATGACTCTGTCAAGTTGTTCCATGCCTTAAATCTATTTTACAAGCTATAGGTAGACTCAATAATGAAATTTCAAGGTCAAAGAGAAAGGAACAGTGCCACAGAGAGGCCAGGAACAAGAAGGGGAAAAAACGGCAAGGAATCAAAGTTTTCAGGCTCGAAACATTTCAGGAAAAGGTCCAAAATTGGCCAAGTATGGAGGAGCCAGCGGAGAGAGCCACGTGTCCTAACGACACTTCTCCAAAGATGAATCCAAAAAGAGACACTCAAAAGAGTGCCGCATCTACACGTGTCCCAGGGCTGAACAGAGACAAAGTCAAAATGGTCAAAAAGAGTCAAAGGTGGATAGGGCAGGCCTCAAAATTGGCTAAGTATGAAAGTGCAAGTGGAGAGTGCCAAGTGTTAGCCTGGCCCATTTCCAAGAGTTGGTCCAAAGGCGGAGACCCAAATGAGCACGAGCTCGCCATGTAGCCTAGAGTCCAAAAAGATAAGAGGAACCGTCGAAAATTCCACAAACCTTGCGGAAGCTCACAAGTGGAAACTCGACCCTCCAAAGGCAATCCTTGAGTTGGCTTTTCAAACAAGTGCGACATCTCCACATGTCCAATCTCAGAAAGGAGCAGAATCAATTGAATTGTCAATGCATAGCCCAGGCCGGTGGAGGCTGCCAAGTGTCCAAATGACACTAATTCAAGGATTGAATAGATAAAGGGTTTTTTAAACAAGCACCATATTGCCACGTGTCCCAATCCAAAGTGGGTCGTCAAGGGGAAAAGGTTAGTTTCTCACCTCTTCAAACCATTGGGGAAAACAAGAATTTTTCTGGTGATCATGTCCAAGATATTGTGAAATGTCTGTATGACGTGTCCCAAGAAATCCATGAGATCAAAGGGGATCTTTTGACTCAGTGATGCAGTGGAAAGTTTCTCACCTCTTGGACTCAAATGGAAACCTTCACAATGGTTCATAAGCCTTGAGGCTGGCTCTGTCCAAAATTGGAACCAGTTGTGTTTTTTCCCACAGCTCTCCATAACTTTGTTTTATGGGATTTTAGCAGAGAAACGTGATTAATTATCTTGTATTCTAGAGCAACTAACAACAATCATTTTAGAGAGCCCCGAACATTCCTTTCTCTCCCTATCTCCAACTAGATAGATTTCAACCTCATATTTCAAGGGATCTGTCCCACTTTTGCAATAGGATTCCAATATAAGTAATCAATCTCACTAACGAAGGTGCCCTCTTATACTTTGATGTACACTTGGGGCTTTAAATTCTACATATTTCTTTGATGATTCAGTCAATGGGGGGTACTATCTAGACCTTACCTCATAGCCTATAGGTCTTCAATTTGCAATGGTTCTTAGGGGCTTATAACCATTTGCACAAAATCTAGTCCCAATTCAGGCTAGAAAAATCTCTCCTATATGTCCGAAATCTATGCCTTTCAAGTTTCCCACCTCTTTGAGTTAGGAAGCCCAGGCTGGCTCTATTCAAAATTACTAGCCAAATGCCCACATTAGCCCCTGGACCTACTCCCAGGAGTCAAAACCTGGGATAGGATTCAGCTGAAGGTGCCCTCTTCTACTTTCCTCCACTCTCATCATCCTAACACCTATAGTCATAGGAACTATAAATTTTATTTAGTCATGAAACAATTTTAGAACCTATGGATATTCTTAGTTGGTGACCATCAAAATAAAGAAAACACAGAGCTCTAGGCCATATCAGCCTCAGACTCGGTATCAAGCTAGGCCTCTCAGACTCAGTAATATCAGCAAAATAGACCACCATCTCAAACTATGAATCAAAGTCAAAACCAAGGACAACCTCAAGCTACTAGAACTTTCAGGTCTTATGATCCAAATACAGCCTCAACATCAAGGGAATTAGTTCCAGGACAAACTAACATGGCACAAGAGTATGAATGGTGTTTCCCATGTAGTCAACCACATAATCAATCTATGTGCTTCAATGGAGCACTAAATCAGGCCTTGATGGTGCAAACCAGTATGGTGTCACAAGAACCTAGCCAAGAAGGGGATCAGCAATAAGGATCTTAACAAGAGGGACCTCCAAGTGCAACTATGCTTGTCAATTGGCAAGCTGAGGACTTCTGTGTGATGAATCAGTTCCCTTCTCAAAGTGTAGCTACCAATACACGATCTAAAAGGAGAAACATTGGAGAAGGCCAACCACTAAACTCAAGTAACCCTCAACCTTCCATCACTCCACAAGGTTCTAGTACTCCAAATGTAACTCCCAATATGCAGAGCCAATCTAAGCCACCTTCCATATCCACTCAAGCACCGATTGTGACAACCCATGTACAAGAAAAAAATGTGTCAGGGAAGGGGCAGCAAAAGGATAGCTCATTCAATATCATCGAGCAGATGAAGAGAACAAGTGTGAACATTTCACTATGGGAGTCACTAGCCATCCTAGGGTAGAGGGATCTATTGCAGACTGTCATACAAAATTGGTCAAGCTCAAATCAATCCCCTGATCAACAAGAGAGAGTGCTTGCCAATACAGCCCAACCTGGAAAAAATCATGGAGAACAACAAGGTAAAAACCTGAGACCTCCCACATTCTATGTTTCATTGATTATTGGGGACAATTTGGTGCATAATTGTATGATTGATCCTAGGGCTAGTAGTTTTGTAATGCCCAAGCGAATAACCAATCAACTGGGTCTCCAATATGAAGTCATCTCTAGGGGGTAGTATAATTAGATGGGATAGTAGTGACAACTATTGGAATCATCAAAGATCTAAGCCTCACCTTACATGCCTGCCCCAATGTAACTATATTGCAAAACATGTCAGTCATAGACCTGCCACCACATTTTGCTTTGTGTTTGTCCAGGGACTTCACTGCCAAAATTGGAGGCTATCTGTCTGCTAATTGGTCACATATGCTCTTTAGAACAAGGTATGGGGCGAAGGCCACAATCATATTTGAGCCCATTTTTGATTACCATATGGAATCTTATGTGCCTAGCCCAATCAATGCCAACTACTCAGCTTTTGATCATAGAAGACCTCCTAAACACTTGTGAAGTAGATACCAAGGTGGGATGTATAACAAATTTGACTCTAGATGAATGGTCCGACAAAAGACATGATTTTGACCCTTATAAGGAGATGGAAGAATCTGAGCTAGGTGTCTACTGTCTACATGAAGAAGATCATCCTCTCCCTGCCCTATTTAAGCTAAGAACATAAAGATGACAATGAGGTATGGCAATTGTTCTTCGATGGCAAAAAGAGTAGACAAGGAGCTAGAGGAGGAGCTATAATTTTGTCCCCCAAAGGTATGAAGTACTATTCATCCTTTAGATTTCAGTTTGCTTGTTCAAATAACACTTTTGAATATGAGGCTTTGGTCCATGGTCTTAATTGGGTAAGGAAGATAGGACTCAAGAATTTGCAAGTGTTCGGTGACGAGTGAACTGGTTTCCAATCAAGTCAGAGGACTTAATGCTGTCAAGAATGACCTACTCAAGAACTATAAGAGTAGAGTATGGGATCTCATGGAGGATTTCAAATCCTTCAACATTGTGTCCATACCCAAGAAAGAGAATGAAGCTGTTGATAGACTTGTAGCAGTTGGAGTAGCATTTGATGTGGTGGACAACATTAAGAGAGACAAGGAATAACCACATATCCATGTGGTTGTGAGACCAGCAGTGCCAGACAACAACACATGTTGGCAGGTGTTCGAGAATGATCAACAGATCATTAATTTTCTGCAAGAAGAAGCTGAATTCTCAGTTATTAATCAAAACAGGCTAGAGCAGCAATATGGAGATCAAATAGTATAGCTGCATACAAACAAGCTTCCCAAAGGCTTAGTGACATTGGAATCCATCTTCATTCCTAATGATCAGTTTAGAAAAGAGAAGGCTAATATACAGATCAAAGGAGAAGATTCAGAGTCGATCCCAGTTGGAGAAGGAAAAACACTTCAAATTGGCAAAGTGGCTACCGAGCAAGAAAGGTATGAATTCATACAAATTTTCCAAGAGTTTCTCAGATGTATTTTCTTGGAGTTATGAAGACCTGAGAGGGTTCAATCCAAAGCTAGCACAACACACAATTGAACTGGATCGACCTGCCAAGCCCATCAGGTAAAAGCAGAGACCAGTCAATCCACACATTGAGCCTCTGATGAAGAAGGAGCTGAACAAGCTGATAGAGGCAAGTATAATATTTCCAATCAAACACTCAAGTTGGGTTGTTAATCTGGTCCCAGTCAAAAAGAAGAATGTAGAGATTAGATTGTGTGTAGATTTTTTGAGATTTGAACAAAGCTTCTCTCAAAGATCATTACCCACTCCCTTCAATGGAGCAGATCTTACTAAGTGGTGTCTAGGTCAGAGAGATTCTCTCTCTTAGATGGCTACTCAGGATACAATCAGATCATGGTGAAAGAAGATGATCAGTTCAAAACTACTTTCACCACCAAATGGGGCACCTATGCATACAAGAAAATGCCATTTGGATTGTCTAATTCCACTGGAGCCACTTTCCAAAGGGCTATGGATATGGCATTCAAAGGTATAATCAACAAAATAGTGCTGATCTATTTAGATGACATTACTGTTTTCTCCAAGAATGCAACAGACCATCTTTTTCACCTAAGGCAAGTGTTTCAAAGATGCAGGAGATTTGGGGTATCATTGAACCCTAAAAAATGCATATTCTTGGCCCATGAGGGCAGGCTTTTAGGCCATATTATGTCTAAGGAAGGTCTGGTAATTGACCCAGAGAGAGTTAAAGCAATAAGAACATTGTCCATTGCCAAGTCACAAGAAATCTCTTCAAAGCTTCTTAGGAAAGATCAACTTTGTTTGAAGGTTTGTACCAAAACTTTGTTGCCCTTGTTAAGCCAATAACATTGATGTTGAAGAAAATTTTGGCATTTAGATGGATAGCTAAAGGAAAGGAAAGATTTGAAGCTATCAAAGAAGCTATATCACAAGCCCCAACTCTTGTGAATCCATATTTCTCCAAAGACTTCATACTATATGCCTTTGGTGGCAGTGACACCATTTCTAGCAATCTTAGTTCAGTAGAACAAAGAAGGCACATAACAGCCAATTGCTTTCTTTAGTTAGGGTCTGGAAGATTACGAAGTGAGATATTCCTTCATTGAAAATCAAGTCTTTTCAGTGATCAGAGGACTAAAAAATTTCAAGCATCTGGTTTCGAACAATAAGATCCAATATGCTAGTCTCCCATGCAGGAGTTAAAGATTTCCTTCTCATTAAGGATCTGAATGAAAAACAAGCAGGATGGATCACTCGTGTCATGGAGTATGACATTGAGATCAAGGTCACTAAGCTAGTCCATGAGGTAAGGGGTTGTGTGAACAACTAGCCTCAGGTCAGCAAGAAGAAGCAAAAAAGTGAAAAAGAGGTTGTTTTTGTTCTACATAATAGTCAAGAGGAAGAAGATGTTGATGTACCTACTCCTTGTTGGACTCAAGACATGATGTACTTCCTTTAAACCGGCTTGTGTCCTCATTTGATGAGTAAATAAAAAAGAAGGCATTTTAGACTCCAAGCCATCCCATATGTTTTCATTGATGGTGTCTTGTTTAAAAGGGACATCAATGGTGTTTTGCTAAGATGCATTGGGATAGATCAGGTTGAAAGAGTGTTACAAGAATTCCATGTTGGAGCAGCTGGAGGCCATTTTGCTCCAAGGGTGACAACACTAAAAATCATGAAAGTAGGGTATTATTGGCCCAGAGTGTTTGGTGACTGCTATGCATGGATCAGAAAGTGCAAGAATTGTGCATTCTTCAAGGGAAAAGAAAAGCTAGCAACACTTCCATTGCACCCAATTTCAGTTGATCAACCTTTCATGCAATGGGGATTGGACTTCATTGGAGTCATCAATCCAAATTCAAGCCAAGGCCACAAATGGATTTTGACAGCAACTGATTATTTCACCAAGTGGACTGAGGCAGTGGCACTCAAAGAGGCAAATGAATCTAGCATACTAGATTTCTATGAAGGGTTAGTGACCAGGTTTGGAGTGCCAGCTACCATTATATCAGACAATGCATTGGCATTCATAGGTTCCAAGGTCACAGAATGGGTTGTCAAGAATGGAATTTACCTAAGCACTTCATCAAACTATTACCCTCAAGGTAATGGTCAAGCTGAGTCCACAAACAAGAACCTGTTGAAGATCATCAGAAGAACTCTTGATGAAAATCAAAGGACCTGGCACACAAAGCTCAAATCAGCCTTATGGGCTAATAGGACAACACCCAAAAGATCTACAGGCAGCTCCCCATTCAAGCTTGTCTATGGGAAAGAGGTAGTGTTGCCTATATCACTAGAGTTTCCAGCATTGGAACTCATGAAACAATTGGAGATGTCTGAATTTGAACCAATGGAGGCCAGGTATGTAGAACTGATGGAGTTGGAAGAAACCAGAGAGCATGCACTCCAAACAATGGAGAAGGATTAGGCCTCAATTAAAAGATGCTTTGACAAGAAGGCTAGAATGAGGACCTTTCCAGGAAGGAGACCTAGTGTTGAAGTGGGATGCAGATCGAGCAAAACCAGGGAGACATTCTAAGTTTGATGCCATTTGGAGTGGCCCTTACATGGTCATAAAATGTAAAAGTAGCAATGCTTTTCAATTATCTACATTGGATGGTGAGGAGTTGTAGATTCCAGTGAATGGAATCTATCTTAAACACTGCTACTAAAGGGAAAATTCCCACCTTGTACATATTAGCTTAGTTTATTTTCCTCTAAGTGCTTGTGCACATTGTCTTGTTATAGTTTAGGTTGATTTTTCTCCTAAGTGCTTTGCACGCTCTGCATGTTCTACTTGGAACATGTATGATTTTTAATTTTGTATATAGTTGTGGTGTTGTTTTGTTGCTCTTATGCAGTCCATTCAGAGAGACAGATGAAGCCCTGGGTCTAAAACAATTTCTACTCTCAGAAACCTTCATTTCAATATTTCTTATGAAAAATTGAGAATGCAAACAGTCAGGCTCATGAATCAGAGGTAAGAATCAACATCAGACCGGCATTCTTGACTCCATGCCCAACGGAGATGACAAGGCAATTGGTCTTTTCATCTAGCAGGTAGATACCCCTATGAGTCACCAAATTGTTATCCATATTTCATCCCCCGGGAAGAATATTGGATCAGCCATGACCCTCGTAGACCGAAATAACTTGAGAAATCACATTCAGATCCTATAGAAAAGTAGCAGAAAGACTCAAAATGGAGTGGCAGAGGCTGAGAAAGAAGAAACGACCCTATGCAGGAAAAAATGACTCTGTCAAGCCGTTTCATGCCTTAAATCTATTTTGCAAGCTACAAGGTAGACTCAACAATGAAATTGCAGGGTCAAGAGAGAAAGGAACAGTGCCACAGAGAGGCCAGGAGCAAGAAAGGGGATAAAAAATGGTGAAGGACTCAAAGTTTTCGGGCCTCAAAACAGTTTGGGAGAGAGTCCAAAATTGACTAAGTATTGAGGAGGAAGGCACTTCTCCGTAAATCCAAAAAAGAGAGCCCAAACTTGTGCCAGGATTCACATGTCAGAACGATTGTGGGGCATTTCTTCCAAACTGTCAGGTGAATCCAAAAAGAGGAGGTCAAAATTCTCAAATGCCCGTCACATCTCCACGTGTCCCAGGCAAAATAGTGACAAAGTCAAAATGTCAAACAAGAGTCAAAGGTGGATAGGGCAGACCTCAAAATTGGCTAAGTATGAATGTGGAAGTAGAGAGTGCCAAGTGTCTGCCTGGTGCATTTCCAAGAGTTGGTCCAAAGGCGGAGACCCAAATGAGTGCTAAGCTCGCCACGTAGCCCAGAGTCAAAAAAGATAAGAGGAACCATTGAAAAGTCCACAAACCTATGGAAGCCAACAAGTGTCAACTCGATGCTCCTCCAAAGGCAATTCTTGAGCCGGCTTTTCAAAGAAAGCATGGGCATCTCCACATGTCCAATCTCAGAAAGGAGGATAATTAAGGTTGAATTGTCAATGCATAGCCTATGACCCACGGAGGCTACCAAGTGTCCAAACAGATGCTGATTCAAGGATTGAATAGATAAAGTGTTTTTGAAATGAGTGTCAGACTGCCGCGTGTCCCAATCAAAGCAGGCCATCGGAGAAAAAGTTGGGTTTTTTTACCGCTTATTTTCCCAAAGGTGTAAAAGTTGTAAAATGGGTTGTGACTCCGCCTAAAGGGAAAAATTCAACGATTTGAGCCAGAGTCAAACCAAAGTGGGTAGTCGGAGGAAAAGTGAAAATTTTCCTTTTGACAAAAAGGGCACAAAGGAAAATATTGGAGTGCACCTCCCTAGCCAACCAAAGGGTGCCACGTGTCCAAGCGGAGCAGCGAAAGCCATAGGAATTTTCTAGGATTTTGTGATTCTTGTGAAAAGGGAAAAGATAAATTCTGATCCCGCAAACCTAATTTTGCCCTAATCTGGCTATCATGTGTCCCATATTAAAGAAGGGGCCTATTTTTTCAAAAACTGGTTTTCCGCCCATTTGTACCAACCCGATGTAAACTTCAAAGGGGCATATCTTTCGACTCAGGGCTCGAAATATTACAAATCTGACACCGTTGGAAAGATCTCGACCTCACCTATGCCATGGAGGTCTAAAACTTTAATTTTTAGGAGGTTAGGTGGGATAAAATGGAGAAATGACTTTGGGCCTTCAATGCAGGATCTTTTTCTTCCAACCACCAGATTGGATTCGATCTGCTCTGCCATTTCTTCCTCTTTCAAGGTGTCAAATCATGGTTTGATGCAGTCAAGATAGATTGGAGATGGATTTCATGGGATTCATTAAAATGGTGGTTGAGCTTGGAGCTATTTTTTCCCACTTCTCTCTCTTCCTCCCGTCTGTATGGGATCTATAAATACAAATCGGGACTCATTGTAAAGGGTTGGATATTCTTTGTTTTACAGGCTCCCTTTTTTCTTCTGGCAAAGAAACTCATGGAATTCAGACCTTCCACTAAAAACTATAATACGCTTTCTCAGCCTTCTTTGCCATCTTTGTAATGCATTGTATCAATCTGCAGAGCAATAAATGTGTTCTGTGATCGATTTTAGATCCTTTCTTGTCTTTTTTTCTTTCATCTGATCTTTCATTATAGATATGGTTATCTGTGTTTAGTTATTGTATGCATTTTATTTGGTTTGTGTCTATCAGCAAAACAAGTGTCCATCATTCCTTTGGTGCATCACCTCGTAGTGTAGCTTTGTTTTAATTTTTGTATTCCTTTCTCTCCCTGTCTCCTTGGTAAAGTTTAGATTAGGATTAAGAACAAACCCTCTGCAAGTTTCTACGCATGCACCTAAATAGAGGAATAGGAACCAACCTTTAATCTGGAGAGATTTCCCACTTTTACAAGGTCCCACACCTTGGGGAAAGTTCAATGTTATGCAATCACACCAGATGATTTTTCCTTAGAAAATTAGATTTTTTGAAATCATTTGGGGGTGCTGTGATTTTGCACTAACAGTACCCTAGTCTTGGTAAAAAGTATAATTGGTCTTCACAGGTCATGGAGATGACTGATAACATTCGTTTCTTGTCCGCATTAATTTTTTTGTATTGTGTCGAATGCTCCAAATATTCCAAGAAGAAGAACTAACCTATAAAAGACCAAAAGAAAGTATCAAAACCCTAAAAAATAAAGATGCAAATGAATGGGTCAGAATGACCTTAGTTGCCACAATAGTGAGCTTACTAACTGAGAGTTGCACTATATTTCATAATGGGATGTAGTTATATTGTGTGTTTGTGCATGTCATGCCCCAAGTGCTCTTTTTCCATTCGTACTTTGTGAAATAATGAGCAATAGTTAAATGTAGAAATTTTAGAATGTGTGCATGAAATAGAATATAATCCCTCACCTGATGAAGTTTAATGCAGATGTCGTAGCTTGTGCCTTGATTATGGAGCTATGTGGATGTCAATGCAATAGATGGATGCAAATCTAGATGGATTGATAGTAGTAGATGATGTTTGGTCCCTCATTTTGGACGCATAACTTTTAATTTATAGGGTTCCCTTTCTCTATTCAAGTAATTAACCATGAAAGGGCCTACCAAAAGAAAGATAAAGATGTAAAACAGATAAAATAGACCCAAAAAGTGGTGGGAAAGTGTAAAAGGGACCGGGGTTACCCCCAGGTGAGACCAGGGTGTCATGGGTGCCCTGGTACTAAAATTTGGGTGCCCCTGTCGAGGCCAAAATTACGCAAAATTTCATAAAATGGTTGGGCATATGGGTGTAGTAGGTCACAAATTACAAAATAAAATAAACAAGATGGCCAAAAGATGGGGTTTAATTAGTACTTTCTCACTCAAGAACCTGCAAAATAGTAGTATGAAACATGGATAGATAAATGTCAAAAGTGCATGATTTTTTTTACTACAATTAGGAAAAAAATTCATCTCGATTAAATCTCAAGTGGATAGACATCATAATATAACACAAAATAGTGGTCTCCTAAATCATTCTTCTCACCAAAGTAGTGATGTTCTGAACCATTCAAACTAGGTCAACTTGTGACCTCAACCATGCCTCCTCATTACACTTTCAGAGATTCACCAAAATATGAAACATGACACATGGGATGTGTAAGACACCTCCAATCCTATAAGACTTCATCACAAATCTCACAAGTTCTCAAAAACTCTCATTCACCAAGATTGCAAAAGTGTCTTTTTAGGCCCAAAAACCAATGAACCAATTTTGACATGTGTAAGTGATAAAATATCCTCACCAAGATTTGAAATGACCTTCAAATTTACTAGTTTGTATGGAACTCTCATAGATATCAAAACACTAATTTAGACATAGGTTCTAATGGTAAACCTGAGATTTAAAAACTTATTTCCTAGAAAAAATAAAATCTAAGTGGTCTTCACTAAGTGGAATGACATGAGAACCACCACCATCTGAATTATGGGAGATTCCTCTCCATCATCAAATCATAAAATTATATGATCCAATCCATTATGGGCCCAAACAAGTAAGAATAACTCTACCTCTATAAAACTCAAGTTTAAGTTAGGGTTTTAAACTTCTTATGTTCTTAATAATAATTCATAAAAGATAAGGCCTCATTTAACTTCAATTCAATTTAAAAACCTTCTTATCTCCATGCTTCAATATCCTTGAGTGTCTCAATTTCCCATGCAAATTTTACACATGTCAACCAAGTCAATTTGCTTCATATCAAGCTAGAAAACATGCATTCAAGAACCCTATTTTAGTCAAAACCACATATATTGCAAAATTTTCATCATGAAAACATAAAATATCTCCCACAACACTAGGAAACCCTTTTATATCATTTCCAATGCTCACATAGTCATCAATAGCTCTGCATCTTCACCACCACTAGGACTTACATGACTATGCCTTAGTGTTTTGCATAATATAGGCCATAAAAAGTGTTCTTACACCAAACAAAAGCAAGTAACCTCTTCTAAATGCCTCTAAATGCTAAAAACAATATGACATACCTCCATGAGTTTCTCAAAGAGATCACATGTACCTGTAATTGACTATCATCCCTTATTAGGCTTCTATGCACTAGGATTAGGTCTAATTTAGACCTAGACCAAGTAGGAAAACATGAAACCTCTACTTTCAAGCTCTTCAAACAGACCTACCACACATGAGACAACATATCTCACACCAATGAATGCTTCCATGAGCAGACATAGCTTTACACATCATGCTCATAATTCACTTTTCCTCCCAACACCTAGACTAGGCCTAGATGAACGCCTATAACTGTGTCCACAAATTGTATCTACAGTTTGAAGCTCATGCAATTGTCATAGATAAAATATTATTATTCTCTCCATTCCTTTTCCATTCTCCTCAAGCCATCATGTTTTATCAACTAGGCTAACTAGCGTCACATGATTAGGCCTACTAGGCCAAGCCATTATCATTGTTTCCACCCTATCCACCATATCGCACCTTTATTGAATATGTCATCATCATACTAGTTATCCTCTATCATTCCTAGATAAACCTATTTTTCATTAATGAGATTTTACATCAATGAAAATACTCTATCTTACTCTTACCAACAACCCATTGTAATTATTATAGTCCCCTCATAACAATCACAATGTATGAGAGAAATTCATTACACTTAAACTAATGAAAGTTAGATAATATTCAATACTTTTTCTTTATCTCTTCTCTTAGTGGTGTCATGACTAGTTCGAAAACCCCTAATGCCTTTTGATACAAGGCTTAGAGCTAACAAGGGGTGGTATTTCTTTAATATACCTATAATTCTTCTAAAATACAATTTCTATGATTTAAGGGTCCTTACACGAAGGAACAAATTGGATGAGCGACCTTTTCATTTATAGGATAAATAGGAATAACATTTCTTGGTATCATAGGTTTACTCATCTTCATGGAAAAGACCATGGTATCTAGGTGGTCAACCATATTCTTATGAGGATAATTTGAGTTAACTTCATCATAAATCGATCTCTTTGTGGAATCCATATGATGCAAGTGAAATCACTGTACCATTTTTCTTACACATTCAACCTTTGTTGGTGATCCCATTAATTCCTTAGTATATCAAGGTGTTACCTTGGATAGTAATTACAAAGCATCTTGGGATTTTACGAAAGTTTATGCCGTAAAGATGTTTAAACTATTTTAATTGTTTTATAGTCGGGTATAGAGCCTATTAGAGCATTTTTAATTAAACTAAACTTGTGCCACCATTAAGATATTAACTTACGAGAGACAATTATAGCTCAACTTTTGACAAGTGAAATAACTTTTAGAAGATGATGACTTAATGAAAAAGGGAGAAATTGAATACTTGATACCTTAACTCCTATCTAATTCATTTCATGACATTTAGAATAAAATAAAATACCCGTGCGAGATAATGAGATCCGGATTCATGATATCTTACTTTGAACATGAATCGGTTTTGTTTTGTGCGTATTTTAAAAGGCTTCTTATCATGTATTTATTCAAGATGTATAAGCAAATCATTTTGTAAATCATTTTCCTTGTATATGAACGCTAATAAAAGACCAAAGCAATAATCTAATTGTAATGAGAACAAGAGTAAATGAGATATTGGTTAAGTAATATGGTTATAATTGAAGTTTTTATGACTAATTTAAGAATTCTCTTGTTGTTAAGAATGAATATGAATTGTTCTTGGTGAGATCATACATTCAAGCCAACATAAATTCTTTTATTAATAAAAGAAATAAATTTTTGACGTCTAAATGTTAAAATCAAACTAAATTTTTAACTATAAAAACTAAAGAAGGGGATATATGTGCTTTGATGGAGATAAGTTTATAGGAAGAGGTAAATTGAACCATAATCTCCTTCAAATCTTAAGACTTCTTCCCCCTTGACTTCATGTTGGATTTCCTAGCATAATCAGGGTAAATTTAACATTAGATAAACCTTAACAATGTGTCAAATAACAATTAAGAAAGGAAACAAGTAGTGAATTATCCATTTTAAGATTAATGATATTTGAAATTAAAGTATATGAAATTTGAAGAAAATGGGATTTACGTCGTTAGAGGTTTAATTTTATTGAAACCTTTGAGTCTATACAATGGGAACCCTAAATGTAATAAACATGTAAACTATGAAAATGCCCATGTTTTGGAATATGCCTATGCTAATCATATTATAGATGGGTCACCTTTTTGGCTAAACATCATTTGATAAAGTATGGCATTGGTGTGGATTTTGTTGTCTCTTGTTGTATGAGTAGGTTCATGTTTGTACAAGCATCTTATGTGATGTGGAGTCTTGTGAGTAAGCCCATATGTTTTCTTGTAACAAATAATGAAAGTAAAAAAAATTATCCTGGTTCATTTAGTCATGGATTTATGGGGGTGTGTAATTGTGGACACGATATGGCTTTAATAACAATATTATTAATATTTAATTAATGAAAAAATATATTTAAATATTATTAATATCCAATTTAGATTTAAATATAGTTTTTAGAATTTTTAAATCAGTTTTCCCACATATTGTATATCCATATATATGTCAATATGATCCTAATTTGAATTTAAGAAGTTTAGCTGGTGTATATTGACATATACATTGATATGATTCTAATTTAAATTCATGAATTTTACTTCATTTATATTGAAATATACATTAATAGGAACTAAATTTCAAATACAAATAACTAGAAATATTTATCATGTTCACTTTTTCGACGATATTCACTTCAAAATAGGAACTGGGATCGTAATATTTATGATGGTGATGCAGCACACATACAGATCCAACATTCAATATTCCACGTTATTTATTTCTAGCAAACTACTCGTAACGGAAGTGTCAACTGCATTGCAAGTGAGTGCCAAAAAATTGTCGACTGTGGAAACAATTAAATGCCTGATTGAGTGTAGAGAAAAGTGATTGTACACCTGCTCCTTTGGTTTGCATGACCACCCTAAGAGATATCGAATTTATATAGAGATATCCGGTATTATTTGACAAATAAAATCTTCGTCTTGTTTATTACTATATTAATATATTACTAATTACATTTAAAATTTGGAGTATTCCATTGGCAAACATGTTTATTCACCTTCCCACATGACCTGTGGCCTTCCATGTCCTAGTTGTAAACACAAGTTGAAAATAAGTTAAAGATGCTTCAATAGGAGTAAACACAAATTCAGTACAAATCCCTTCATTCATTCATCAAATTTTCTAGAAAGATATCAAAGATGAACGTGAACAACCAGCCTATGATCCTATGCAATAGTCCAAGAGCATGACAATCATGCCCAAAGATGTGAGTAACATTACAAGAAATTAGGGTTCATTTTAAGATCTCCCTCTGAAAAATTAGTATAGAATTGGTGGAGAATCTCCAAAATTGACTTTCGCATCGATGGCAAATTTTTAAAAAACCGTTTCATGGCAAAATCAACTGGGTTGGACGATCGTCCATTGTCTACCATGTAACCTAGGTTGGAAGGCGTCCAACCTAGGTTGTATGGCAGATGATGGATTGTCATCCATCCTGGGTTGGACAACTGTCCCATTGTCTTTCGTACAACTTGGGGCGGACGTCATCCAACCCAGGTTATATTGAAGATGATGGATGACAGTTCAACAAGGGTTAGACCAATCATCCATTGTCTGTCATCCAACTCAGTCATCCAACTGGAGTTGGACAACAGATCTATTGTCTTCCATCCAAACCAGCCATCCAACCTAGGTTAGACGACCATCCATTTGTCTGTCGTCTGACCCAGGTTGGATGGATGGGTTGAAAAAAAGATAATGGACGACTGTCCAACCCAGGTTGGACGACCATCCATCGTTTGTCGTCCAACCTGGGTTGGACGGAAAATAATGGTTGTCTGTCTAACCTAAGTTGGATGGACAACCACTCTTTGTTGGATGTCTGTATTACACAGGTACCGCGCCCTACAACCCCCCAGGCTATGTATTATACCTCGGCGAATACATGCATAACTTAAGTTTTACATATAAATAGTAGGCGAAAATTACCAATACAAATGACTTGTCAACCAAAATTTTAGGTGAACTAGGCGGAAGCTAACTCTTAAAAATTCACCATTTCAAATTTCCAAAATATCTAATATTCGTGATTTTACGAAAATTCACCACTAAAGTTTTCCCTGCAAGCAACCATAGAGACGTGCATCATTTGAGAGAGTCAAAGTCAAGCCCCACGAGAGTGTCGGTATCTACTACTCTCCAGTCTCCAAAACTTGTAATTCATGGACATAATGGACCGAGTCTTATTTGATCTCTAGACGAAAAATAGTTGTGCCAATCTTATAGAAGGATCCGATGTAGATGACGAATGTAAGATAGAACACCCAAAGGAGCATCTACATCTCATTGCATGGAGCATACCGAGCTCACCTCTTCATGTGCAACTCAAGAAATGAGAGCACATCTGGTCATAGTGACTTAGAGGAATCTAGACGACGTCCTCGCACCACAAGAAGCAAGAAATGTCGCGACTCAATAAGATGATGACTCAGAAGAAGAAGTACCCGCGAATCAGAAGACGAAGACAATGATGTTTTAGGGTTACTTTTATAAAAAACAATGGAATAAGGGGGGAATGTTGGAGTATTCCATCGGAAAACATGTCTCTTCACCTTCCCACGTGATCTGTGACCTTCCACGTCCCAGTTGTCCATTGAGATCCCGCTATCTACCTTCTCGATTGTGTCTATATATGTCTATAATCTTTGTTTATAATTATCCAATGTAATATAATATTATTCATTTCGTGACATAAATTTAATTATGATTTAAATTGAACAAAATAATAATTTAGGAAAAAAAAAATTGTTGTAAAAATTAGAGAATTCTAACTTAAATTATAAGAAAATACACAAATAAATTATAATTACATATAAATAATTCAATGTTTCGAATAGAATAGATAATTAATACTAGTGATATTTCAATATATATAATTTAATTTTCAAGAAGAATAATGTATGGAGATCCAACATTGATTACAAAAAGACACGATTCCTACAAAAATTGTTCTTTTAGGGATAAAATGAATACATTTATGTGAACGCATCCTTTCATGTCTTAGGATGCAAAATCATCTACTAGTTTTTTCTTGTAATATCATGAATCACATCGAAATGTCATATCCTTTTTTTGAAACACTATTTCATGCATAATTACTCTCCCAAAATCCATAAACGATTGAGGATGATAATCGGGGCCTATTTTGCACTCCACTATTACCAAGCCTCACGTAATTGTATAAACTGCAAGAAACATTGACATAAATCAGTAGTAAATTATGTATTTACAAGTATCCGAAACTTCAGCTTTTAGATCCAATCAGTTATTCAAGGATTTAATATTGGCTTTTGGAAATGTAGAAAAATTAGGATAGGATTCCATCTTATTATGCATGTCAAATCAAGTAAAGATGTCATCAAGAAAAAGTCAATTCACCTTAAGAAGACATCAAAATACAATTATACATAGTAAAAGTTCATTTTTATTTCTCAAAAGGGAACAAGAAATAAATGGCACCATGGAAAACCAGAGGCCCAAACTACTTTATCTGCAACATTGAACATTTTGGTGAGACGTAGCAAAGGTGGAGGATTATCTAGATTGTCTCCCCAACCATGAGTAGTAGAACGGTGGGAAACTTCTATGATGATATCCCACCCATCATTATGTTGTCATTGTTTTTCTTCATCATCAATGTTTCGATTTCCCTAAGAAGGGGTGCATCACCAACATTCACCATTGCTATACTAATTTCCAAGCCATTAAAAAAAATTTGCCACTGCATTCAAAAGGAAGAGTGTTTAGATCTATAAGTTGAGTTGTGTGTGGAGAGAGGAGATTAGTTGAATATTGGAGTGACATTTATGAAGTCTATAGCCATGTCTTTGAGAGGGAGAACACTGGAATGATTATTCTAGAGGCAATCAAGTGATGACACACGAGGCATTCCCCTAATGCAATATTACATATTGAAAGTGTTCCAACTACAGGAAGACTTTATCATGTGGACTTGGATCTATAACATAACAATGAATATCGCCATTAATGTATTAGTCACAAAGAAGTATATATACATTGAAACCTTGTTTTAAAAGTAATTTTTTTATCTTTCCAATCATGAGTTAGTACATCAAATCTATAAATTTACCAAAAACTGTTGAATTTTAGTAGGAAGCATGATAGAACTCACCCTACGAGAATTGTTTTCCAAGTAACAAAGTTAGGGTTGAAGAGTTGCAAAAGGTTGTAAATTTGACTCTATATAAGTAGGGTTTCAAACTGTGATGCTAATTTGGAAAAGGGTACTAAATTTTTGAATACGAATTTTTGTATAGAGACATGTTACAAGCAAAATAGATTATTCTCTTACACTTTAATAGTTCATTTATGACTAATTTATCCTGATAAATTAGTAGGGTTTTTCATTCCTTTAAATACACTAATTTCTCATGTTGTATATATTGACTTATTGAATTCAAATAAATAACTTATTCACATTAAAGCAACACATAATAAATTGGAAAAATAATCAAAGAGAGACACAAAAGTCAATGAAATCTAGTTTATTGAAAAATGAACTAATAAAGATAGGAAATCATTTTCATGTAAATATGATTTAGATTCATAGATACAAAACTAATCATAATTTATATGAATAACGATAAACCAAAAACAAGAGCGAGGGAGAATAAGAGGAAAAAAATTTAAAACATTGATCATTAGAGAGAAAGCATAACAAACATGGTGAGTAAAAACCCAAACAAGGAATACAACATATAAGGAATTTTTTTGAGGATTTGACTATAATCTAAATGAGAAACTATGAATGACTTGAAAAAAGGGATATTGAATACAATTGCATGATGATCAGGAAAAATGTAGATGAGTAATAGAGTTCTATGAGTGATTAGACTCTTGGGATTGTAGTAAACTCAATCAGTAGTTCTAATATCTATATATTTTTTTGTTTAGTGTCATATATTGTGACTTATTTGTTGTTCTTGTTTATGTTTATTAAAGGAATTTGTTGACAATTGTTATGAGTAACAAAAGGAATTGGAAATTATGTATAGTTAATGATATTTCATGATGGGTTAGTGTGATATTTTAAGTTAATAAATACATTTATTGGAAATTACTTTTTGAATTCGATAAGAATGTTTTGATTCTTGTCCTCTTTTCTTCAATATAAATTAATAGTTTTCTGATTAGTGGACATTAGTTAATCATCCGAAGATTACACTTAAGCAAAAAGGGTGGCACTTAATTAGGTGCTTCTGTTCAATAGAAAATTTTTGTTGCATTTTTAAACAAAAAACACACACTAAATACTCATGTATCATGGAGGTCATGTGAATAAATTTTTTTTATATATAACGACACCTGATAATGCATTAAATAATAGTAAAAAGGGAAGATTTTTCTAACCATTGAGATATTTTCTACAATTTTATATTTTTAAGAATATATGATTAAAAATACTTGTAATTAATGTTAGCGTAAAGTAATTACATAATATGTATTACATTTCTCTTGTTGTCGGTTGCACATAACCTCCTAACCGTAACCGTCTTCATTTGTTGTATATGTAATCTTATATCTCATGAATAATAATATAAAACACTTATGCATTTGTCCTATTCATCATTGGTATCAACCATCGAAATTTGAAGTCCAATTTTCTTTTGCACCAAGAAAGCCTTTTTGATGCCCTCTTAGCTCATTTTTGTATACGATCAATATCTCTATCCTTCCCTTGTACACAAGTTATCATACCTTAGTTGTCCTACATCACCTCCTAAGCTCATTGTACTCAATATGCATGACACTTAGTATGAACATGCATTATAAAAAGGGTGAAGAAATATTCTAAAACTCATAACCTTTTTCCATGTAAGGCCTTTTATCTGATTTGATACCAATCAATTGGTGTCAAGATATCTTAGAGTTCTTGTTTGTTAATCCTTGAAATATCCTTCTTCTGTACTCTTACTAATTGGAGTCTTCTAGTCTCCTTAAACCTTCAATTTTGTTGTACACTCTGCATCATGATCATATTTAGTCTCCACAACATCAATCTAAATCATCATTGTATTCATACTACCCTTAGTATCTTCTCTGCTCATAAACTATTAGATTTCCGTCTCATAAGCTACTATAACATAAACTTCTATTTCAAAATGATCTCTATAATTTCAGGCATCAAGTAAAATGCCCTTTAAGATTTAACTATCATTTACAAAGTTCACTAGAGTTCCTTTGTAGGAAAATTGCTAACAACAAAATAGGGTATGGACTATATTTTGATCCTGATATTTGATGGTAGTAAACGAACAGCAAGATCAAACAAATTTCTTAATACCTGAACACCATAATTGAAAATTACCAAAAAACTCTCAATACTTATGTCCATCGAATTGGAGGGGTGAAGCATCAAATTAGATCAAATACAAAAAAAAATACATTTTCTTTCTCTGTATCGTTTTAAACGACATGGGTAATTTCTTTCGCTGAGATATTTCTCCGCATGTGAAATCGAGACCTGAGATGTGACAAAAAATTGCTTTTCAATCAGACAGATATTATCTAAAATTTTCAGATGATTTGGCTGATTATTTTTCACTTTAAGATAATTTTACTTACTGAAATACGTTTTTCTTTTGAGCTGTCTCAGAACTGCAGGTCGGTAATTTGATCATAACTTTCTCCATACATATCAAAATCAACCTCATACAAGGACTCATTGGATTCATATTTCCAAGACTCTTATTCTGTCCAAATTTCATATGTTTTTCTGTTTAAATTTCGAGATATGATTAATTTTCCATTCGCTGCCTTGGTTTGAAGCTCAAACACAGTCACAGTTAGCACACAACAGCACCTCTCTTCTAGCATGTAGGCTATGTGAGTAGTTTCAAGGTTAGTAGATCATCCGGACAACAAAGAGAATAAAAAAATTTCATTTAAATAACACACATAACATAATCTATTAAACAACTCACAAGAAGAGACCCAATATACAATGCAGAAAACCAATCTTCCCTTATCATGCAAACTCTCTTATTTCATTCCTCGGAGCTTATTTAGATTCTTCTTTTTTTACTCCATGATAATTACATGCCAATCAGACTCACTCTCCTCTAATTCGAGTAGGAAGACAATTCTCTATGATTAGGTAGTCTAAACTTGAACTCCTATCTTTCCTCTTAGGAATATGCAACCATATCTCCATTTCTCAACAACATACTAAACTTTGACCAGATAGACCAAATCAATCCTAACAACTTATGACTCGTCCTTATCATTACGCCGAAGGCATTCCCTCTATGGGAAAGGCACTTCCGGATGTTTCTACGACTGTGCTAAATTTGACGGTCCGTTTAGACGTTTTTCATCGTTAGTAAATTTGACGTTCGTTTGCCTATATTTTTTCTGTGTGATGTTACCGCATGCGGTTTCTTCATTCCCTTTTCATTTTTAGTAAACTACTGTTGCTTGGGGATTATATGAAAATGGTTTATTTGTGCAAGATTTTGCCATCATAGAATTGTTGGAAACACAAAGCTACGTCCTCGACTCTCTTCTACGGCACATTGAAGGTCCCCCTCAATCCTCTCAAAACCCTTGGGCCTTGTAACCAGCGAACTCAAAAACCGATTGATAATGACGTGAATTAGTGTAGCCGCACTGAATGTGGAAAACGGGACATGGATTATTAGTAGCATGCCACAGAGGCCTCTTAATCCTAAATCTGAACCATACTGCCATGATTGTATATCTGATTGGAACTTGACAAGGTATGATGGGAATGTGGTTTTGGTGTACACCAGATATCTACGCTTGTGGAAGTTAGATGAAAATAATAGTTCATGGGCAGAGCCAAAGCCATTTCCTGATATTTCATTTTAAACCGGTCAAGGCATAGGGTAAGGTAAAAGAATTTATATGAATTGAAAATGGTTGGTTTGATAACTATAATTTTTGTAGATGGGGCATAATATTACAAAAATACCATATAAAGCTAGAAACATAGATAAGCATTCACCAAACAAACTGGAATTGAAACAGTAGGCAAGTCACCCTTCACCATCTTCATTCAGTTCATCCTCTGAAGCAATGAAAACCTTGAGTGCATCATACAGCTACGTGGCACATACCCAATTGCTTGATGACGACCCTTATCCCTCTGCCCATAATCTGCATCATTTTAATTGTAGTTAATCAATCTGAATGAGGGAAGTTGTAAAATGAGCTTTTATGAAATCCTTAACATTAGTAATTGCCAAATGGAGAAGTAAAGAAGAGCCACTTCCTGCCACACAAGCTTGTGTGGCCAAGGCCTTTTCCAATGCATAATCATCTAACCTCTTTCTGATCTGGCCAAAGTGTGGCATTATTATGCATTGGGGAATTTATCAGGGGTTTTATTCTCTGCATTGAAGTTCAGAGAAATCCTTCCCTTCAAAATCAAGGCATAATACTGCCAGAGAGATAAGATCACAATTGATAAGCTCTACTTGCAATTAAATTTATTTTTTGTTTGTTTTTTTCGGGAAAAATATTTATAAGCTTCTAATAGTTCCATGGCAGATAGAATGACCTTTGAAGTTTCTGGAGATCATCAAATTTGATGATCTATAGAAATGATAGTAGTTCTTGCTTACTTGATGCTTTATTTTAATCAAAAGGTTAGAGATTAAATGGGTTCTTCTATTTCAAAATATGAATCTACAATGTACATATTCATTTTTTTCATAACATAATCATTTTACTCACCATGTAGGATGTCTCACAGAATTTTGTTTGCCATGTAATTATAAAACAACAGGTTTCCATGTGGAAAGGAAGATAGACAAGAATGGTGGTGTGAAGGATTACAGAAGATGAGGCACTAGATTAACTAAATTGGAGACTCCCATTTAGGGGTCCTAGCATAATTTCAAGTGAGCATTGCTCCCCTATACTATTGTAGTAGGTTAAGAATAAATAATGATAGCTTTGAAGGGGTCCATTAGGAAAGTTTTCCAAATCGGAAGGGGTGTTGCAAGCCAAAGGACCTTGGTTTGAGTCCCATTAGGCTGAATGCCCTGAGAGTATATGCATGCAGTCAGATCTTAGACCCCCATAATCTTGGACGACACAACAATAAAGGAGGTTATTGATATCATAAAGAGTAACAATAAAGTAAAAACTATAGAATAAAAAATAGAAAGCATGATAAAATATCTTGTTACCAGTAAAATTGAAATAGCAATTGCAACCGTAGGTTTCCAAATCGGAAGGGGTGTTGCAAGACAAAAGACCTTGGTTTGAGTCCCATCAGGTCGAATGCCTTGAGAGTATATGCATGCAGTTAGATCTTAGACCCCCATAATCTTGGACGATACAACAATAAAGGAGGTGCCTGATATCATAAAGAGAAACAATAATGTAAAAACTATAGAATAAAAAACACAAAGCATGATAAAATCTCTTATTACCAGTAAAATTGAAATAGCAATTATTGCCACAGGTTTCCAAATTAGAAGGGGTTTTGTAAGCCAAAAGACCTTGGTTTGAGTCCCATTAGGCTAAATGCCCTGAGAGTATATGCATGCAATCAGATCTTAGACCCCCATAATCTTGGATGACACAACAATAAAGGAGGTGCTTGATATCATAAAGAGAAACAATAAAGTAAAAACTATAGAATAAAAAACACAAAGCATGATAAAATCTCTTGTTACCAATAAAATTGAAATAGCAATTGCTGCTGCAGGTTTCCAAATCAGAAGGGGTGTTGCAAGCCAAAAGACCTTGGTTTGAGTCCCATCAGGCTGAATTCCCTGAGAGTATATGCATGCAGTCAGATCTTAGACCCCCCATAATCTTGGACGACACTACAATAAAGGAGGTGAATGATATCATAAAGAGAAACAATAAACTAAAAACTATAGAATAAAAAACACAAAGCATGATAAAACTCTTGTTACCAGTAAAATTGAAATAGCAATTGCTGCCGCTGCCCTATTTTAGGTGATACCATTCATATAAATTCTTTTAGCTTACCCTATGCCTTGATTGGCTTTCTTTGATTTTAGTACACCTGCCCGACCTTGGTTTGGTTGTTATGGACTCACAAGGAATGGTGATTCATGCCATTGAAGCTACATCAATCAATGCGCCAAGGGGATTCACCTATGAAATTAAGAATGTTTTATACCCTTAGAAAAACATCGTGTTTGAGTTTGTACAATTTTGCTGTCAAGATCCGAGGGTTTTGAGTTTGTAATCAAAGTTTGTATAGGTTTAACCTATTTGGAATTTTTTGGGTTTATTACTATTTTAGTCTTTTAATCTTTTATTTATGAGTATTTCATGAGATTTATATTTTTGATAGATGACAACATGATATCTTTTAGACTAAATTACGTATTAAGGTTATACAATTTAAATAGAAACCAATGCACTTCATAGTTGGGTAGATTCCGATGACTACTCCCTTTCGGCATCCTCTATCACAAGCCAATTTATGGGCCCTCCAAAGAGCTTGACCTCTATAACAATGATTTCAGAGGTACTACATATGGGGAACATAGAGGGAAATGAATGGGTCTTGGTTCATGCAAAAATCACAAATATCAACATGGACAACTTCTTTTGCAAGGCATGTCCTCTTCAAAAACATGACAAACAATGCAGGAAAAAGGTGAGAGAGAATGGTAGTGGTTCATGGTTATGTTTGAGTTGCAACATACAAGTTCAAAACTATGATTATAGATATGCACTAAGGATCAATCTAAAAGACCCAACAGGAGAATTTCCATAAGCTTTACGCAAGGATTTCCAACCCACCCACCCCTTCAAACATTACACCCTCACCCATCCCATTCTATACTTTGAACTATCACAGCTATGTTTCTTATTTGATATCTATGTTTTGCTTTTTTCCCTGCTTCAAAAGAAAACTGTTGTATTCCCTTATACAATGACATACTATTGTCTCCTTCTATTATGTAGATTGTTAGTACTTTTAATAAAATAAATATAAAATACTTGCACTTTTGTTATGTATGTATTTACATCCTTGTGTACTATGTGAACATATTGTATGTTTCTATATATCTAATACTCTTTTCCTTAAGAAAAAATTTAGTTTCTTGATACTCAAATTGTTACCTCTTATGCGTATTTCCCATTAGAACTCCACATGCATTAAAATTGAATTTAGTTTTATATTTTGACTTATTTCTGCATTTGTATGTCATCAAACTATGTATTTTTCCTTACTAACCTGCATGATCTTTATCCAACAGGTGGTACTCCATAATCCCTTCTCTTCATGGAACAACATGGACCCTAAAAAATAGCCTACTGTTCTTGCGTCTTTAACCCAAATCGAGGAGATGCTTATCGCACGAGCTAATCCATTCATGCAAGTCACCCAAGTACGTGGTGGACAATACAAATACTCAGGACACACCATAAGTTTCCCGCAAAAAATTACTTCAATAGCAAAGACCCTACCCCACCGCCTTGGCGATTTGGACATAGTTCTCATACAAAGGGAAGGATCTAATTTTAAAAATTATGATTTCTACGTCAGTAGATCTCATGTTTGTGCAGCCTTGCAATTTAAAATCCAACACGCTCCCTATTACAAAGATGTCTTAATCGACAATGATGCCCTTTCCTCACTACCATCCGAGTCATCAAATGTTCCCTCCTCTCTCAACACAGCCACAATGGAACTAACCCAAATGCAAACTTACTCTACAACTCATGGTATTGATGTTCCCACCCACTTTAATGAAACATATGAACACTCATCATCTTTCGTGTCAACATCTCACAATATAGGAACAAAAGAAGAGGAAATTGAACAATTTTTTCTCAACCACGATGGTAACACTCCATTTACAATGCCATGGCTAGAGCTTGGTCTTTCACCAATAAATGATTACAATACGGAAGGCCTATTCTCAATGGCTTTCCCAACCTTTTTATCATAAAACAATTACCTTATTTTTTCAAATCAAGCTAACTTGGACTACCAATATCCATTCTATATGTTCATATTTGAGTTACCTTTCACTCATCAAATCTACCTCAACCAGTGAAGTATCTATAACCCTTTTTTTATCAATGCACAGTTAAAAAAAATCCAAGTTTACAGAATTAATAAAAAGATCATTCGAGAGAATAATATAACATGTATAACCCTTATAAGCCTCATTTTATAACATTCTCAAATGAGTTTGTTGAATCTAAGGTAATCTAGATATAATTTTCCATTACTGGGTAATATAAGTAACAATACCCAGATAACAGAAACTGGTCTAGCTATATAAGCAAACCAGACCTTATCCATGCACAGGTCTGAAGATGGTACAAACACTTTAACTTGGTTCCCAATATTCACACATCGACAGGTCTATACCTGGTGACATGCCCAGAAGATCCTTGAGCCGAACAACATTGGAGAACACTTAACATTGTCATCCAAAACTGTTTCGAGTTAAACAACATAAAAGCATCACAGATTAACAATACTTTTGTACAACTGAAGATAGATGCCAGACTCAACTTGGAGCTGTACTCTAGTATTGGTATAGGTAATTTGTATCTTCTTATTTCAAAGATTCCTGACCACCCAAGAAAATAATCAAATGATTATATTTTGCAGATTCATACTATCACAAGTATTTTTACGGTTACACAGAGAACTCCGCACAAATCCGAACGGTTTACTGTGGCTCGAGAACTGTTTTTATACAAACATTTAGAGTGAAATAAACATCAGAGGAGGGAGAAAACAGTTATCCATGAAACTATAAATAAAAGATCTGCTAAGTTCGTTTCATTCTGTATTCCCTTCACCAGGATTTCCAGACCGATTGTAGCCATGTTGTTTGCAAGTAAAAAACTACACAATCCCTTGCTTAATAGATACAACCCCAAGATTCTATCAAAATATCAACTGCATTGCCAAAGCCTTGAACAAATGCTTAATAGAATTTAGTGCACATTGTCACTAAATTTTCAAAGCAAACATGCTCAACCCAAAATAGCTCAACAAACCCACATGCAGCAGTTCGACATAGTGGAACAATGGAACTCTGAGAGCCACACAAGGCTTCTAAAACTTCTTCCTTACCACATTACCAAAGTGATCCAACCAAAGTTATTACGCCGAAGGCTTCCCTTCCTATGGCAAATGATGGCATATTGCGGACATCCACAATGGGACAATGATCATACATTTGAAGGGCTTAAATGATGGTATTGACGGGCGTGGTGAGTTTGGTGACATGTCGTTAGCTTAATTATATCTACAAAATATGCTTCAAAAGCCAAGCATTTGCTATTTTAAACATATCACCAAATGCTATTCTGATTTTCAAGAGATGCAAATGTGGGTTCTGTTGTTTTTACAGTTTTGTTTTTTAGTAAGAATGCTTGTAGGAATCATGGACTCTGAACATGACCTAATCACACAAGAACACATGCCACAGTTTTGCACACCAATCTGCCACTTGATCTATGCAACCGTGCATTCAAAAGATTCAAATGATAGGAAGATGATTCAGAGAATTCTTTTTCGTGTCGTTCAAAGTGAATGAGTCTGATGCTCAGACAGGTCATAGTGAATTTCTTGTATGCATATAAAGTTATCCAACCAGGTGAACACCTATCTCTGTATTCAAGTTTCTTTTCTAAA